>JANAVB010003400.1:29237935-29314066 GCA_029216955.1 Iris pallida | reverse complement strand
TATATCAAACACACGCTTAGAAAATTATGACATGTTAGTCTTCTGACACCGCGTAACATGGTTGTCACATTAAGGTCTTTGACAGATGACATATTGTGAAGATATATCCTTATAGTTCTCCTACGGATTTGAAGAAAACATATGTACTTTCTCCAGGTCATGCCGCCGGCTGTGCTGCTTCCCTCTCCTCTTCTGTCCACTTTTCTCCCCCGACTCTATACTTGAGCTGGATATCATATGTGGCTGAAGAGTCAAAAGAAAGAAGGAAAGTAGGGAGGAGCAGATGGGTCCAGAGCCATGATGGAGGAGAGGAGAAGGAAGATGCTTGATCAGAACGGATGGCTCGAACACAACACCAAATTCATTCTAGTATACATTAGTGTGAATCATCTATGTTCTGTACATATGGTAGTATATGTTCTTATCGAATCTAGTATGTAGTATTTGAAGAATGTAACAGAATCAAGATGAACTCACATAATGTAATACTAAAACATCATCTACTACTATATAGATAGTGATAGGTTGTCGTATCATCATTGTCGAGAGGAGCCACTTCCCCCGGCTCTACAGAATCAATGCCATCCAAGAAGGCAAAACTGAATCAGCATTGTCTTTCGAATCGTCCTCATCAAGGCATACGGGCTGCTCAGCGTGCCCAGCTTCTTCAACTTCTCGCTGGCTGTAGAGTCGAAATGGGAACGGTCCTCTTTGCCGGCCCGAGCTCTGACTCCACTCGTCGCCTCGCTACCGGTTTTTCTCCTCCTCCTCTGAACGCGGGTCATAAGAAAAGAAATTTCGTACCTCTTCTTCACATAAATATCATTGCCGCCTTGTACTCGAGCCTCCTCGTCTGTGATGCTATCTAACTTCTCGGTGCCTACATTGTCACTCGAATCTCCCCTTCGACTCGTATCGTCCTCTTATTCGCCTGTCTTTTCGTTTTCTGTCTTACAATCATTTGCTATCACCGTCGACTCATTCGACTCCTTCTCCGAGTCTCCTCCTCCTCCTTGGAGTCATCGGAGAAAGAGTCGAATGAGACGGCGGTGATAGCATGATTGCAAGACAGAGAACGAAAGACAAGCGAAGAAGAGGACGATACGAGTCAAAGGGGAATTCGAGTCAATGTAGCACCGAAGTTGGATAGCGTCACAGACGAGGAGGCTCGCGAGTACAAGACGCAATGATGTTTATATGAAGAAGAGGTAAATTTTTTTTCTTATGACCCACGTCAGAGGAGGAGAGGGAAACCGGTAGCGAGGCGACAAGTGCGAGTCAGAGCTCCGGGCCGGCAAAGAGGACCCGTTCCCATTTCGACTCTGCAGCCAGCGATAAGTTGAAAAAGCTGGACACGCTGAGCACCCGTTATGCCTTGATGAGGACGATTCGGAAGACAATGCTGATTCAGTTTTGCCTTCCTCGGATGGTATGATTCTGTAGATCCGTGTATAAGAAGAAGAGATTGGGAGTAGAGTGGACCCGGAGGGAAATGAGAGATTATTAACTGGGTCAATATCCAAGAAGCGAAAGAGTCGAGGATTCTGATTTTGATGGCATAGAGGAAGAGGTTCGCGACATAACGAGAGGGACAGGGAAGGGGGCAGCTGAAGGATGGCTCAGAACACAACCCAAAATTCATTCTAGCATACATTAGTATGAATCATTTATGTTCTGTACATATGGTGTAGTATATGTTCTTATTGTATCTAGTATCTGAAGGATATAACAGATTCAAGATGAACTCACATAATATAATACTAAACATCATCTACTACTATATAAGATATAGTGATAGGTTGTCGTATCATCATTGTCGAGGATGAGGGTCGGAGGACAGTCAACTTATCTACGGCTACATAGTTTCTGCCTCGCCAGTCGAATGGCTGCAGGGACCATGTCGTACCATAGATTAATGCAAATGGAGCTGGAGCCAAAATACAGAAACCAAAATACAAAATACAGAATCAAATCCCTGGTTTTGCCGATAATATAAATACATTCTATTAAATATATATTTAAGTGTGAGAATGGATGGCTCAGAACACAACCCAACCGGAGGATACTCTGCAGATCCATCTGAGTAGGACGTATACTCTGAGAGATCACCTTTACAAGAATGATATCAGTAGTGGGATTGAGTGTGTACGTCCTACTCAGATGGATCTCTCACCGTTACTATTTTTTTCTGACAGCATGGTGGATGTGCTCCGTCAACAGATTCTTGCTCCGAGCCAAAACTTTGCCCCGGAGCTCAAGTGGACATCCTTCGTGTAGAGCTCGAGTGAGAGGTTCCTGACAGCATGGTGGTCTCCTTTGTTAAAGTAGCCGTGATCGTCCCACAACCAATGTGTGATGAGCACGGATACTTTGACAAAGGAGACCACCATGCTGTCAGAACCTCTCACTCGAGCTCTACCGAAAGATGTCCACTTGAGCTCCGGGGCAAAGTTTTAGCTCGAGCAAGAATCTGTTGACGGAGCACATCCACCATGCTGTCAGAAAAATAGTAACAGTGAGAGACCCATCTGAGTAGGACGTACACAATCAATCCCACTATTGATATCATACTTGTAAAGGTGATATCTCAGAGTATACGTCCTACTCAGATGGATCTCTCAGAGTATCCTCTCTGGTTGGTTGTCGATCATCATTGCCGAAGGATAGGGTTGTAGTACCAATACAATCCAGAGATTGACACAGTACTAATTCATATATGTAGTCCAATACAAATAGTCTAATATAAAAACAACCCAATACAAAAAGTCCAAAAAAATAAGTACTAATAGCTAATGAGAACCACGCAGCTCACGCAAACGCTCAGTGATACGATCACGCAACCACCTCGAAAAAGCGAGATCTTTAGCGTGAGGAGAGATGTCGTCCCTTGCAAGTGTTGCACGAATAGAACTCCCGGTCTCACTAGCTACCAGTACTGGATGAATAGAACTCCCGATCTCACTAGCAACCGTGCCACTTCCTCCTTAACTGTAGGAGGAGCCACCTCAGCATTCACTGTTTCCCTCAAACGATGTGCCGTTCCTCGGGTCATGGTGCCATCTGTAAGCAAGCTAATATAATTAACATAGCAAGCTAACTAAAGGAACCATCATGTAATTTGAGTACATTTTTGAAAGCAGATAAAGTACAATAAATTCGATTTTTTGCCAAGTAGCAGAACGGATGGCTCAGAATACAACCCAAGATTCATTCTAGCATACATTAGTGTGAATCATCTATGTTCTGAACTATGGTGTAGTATATGTTCTTATCGTATGTAGTATCTGAAGAATGTAACAGAATCAAGATGAACTCACATAATGTAATACTAAGACATCATCTACTACTATAAGATATAGTGATAGGTTGTCGTATCATCATTGCCGAGGGATGAGGGTCGGAGGACGTCACTTTATCTACGGCTACATAGTTTCTGTCTTGCCAGTCGAATGGCTGCAGGGACTATGTCCTGATCACAATGTCGTACCGTAGATTTAGGATTTAAAATATGGTATTCAGGTCAACTTAATTCAGTCAAGGGTACTGAACAGAAAGTCTAATTATTCAATTTCAGTAATGTCAGTGAGCTAAATCATACTCAACTGTCGAGAATACTTAGGAGAAAACTCATTCACAAGATTAGTATCCATCCTTCGTGACATAGCTGAAATTTTATAAGGCTCGATAATAATTATTAGTCAATTTATTCATCATGTCAAAACCCTAAAAATGCCCAAAAAAACTCCCAGTATCAGTAAATAAGGCTCGAACCCTAAATTAGAATTCGAATCCAAGCAAAACATCAAATTGACAGTTGATATGCCTAAAAAAACTCCAAGTATCAGTATATAGGTGTCACACTGTGAGTCTCGTATCCACACAGTGGGATACGACGTGTCCAAACCAACAAAATAGTGTCATACGAACTAGAAGCGAGTCCACGCTCTCGTGTCCCCCGCAGCGAGTCCACTTCAGTCTCGTGTCCCCCGCAGCGAGTCCATGCTCTCATGGACACGAACTAGAAGCAAGAGAGAGAGCTAGAAGACGAGAAGAAACTGGAGAGGAGCTACCTGAGGAAGGAGGAGGAGGAGAAGGAGGAGAAGGAGGAGCTACCTGAGGAAGGAGGAGAGAGGAGGAGAAGGAGGAGCCGGAGGAGGGAGATCGCCGGAGGAGCACCGCGGAGGAGGAGGCCGGAGAGGGAAATCACCGGAGGAGCGTCGCGAAGGAGGACGCGCCCAAAATTGGGAGGGAAAAATTGTGAATGATCGAATAGGAAACCCTCGCTGGCTATATAAAACGATTAGCGACGTCCTTATAGGACGTCGCTAAACATCGCTGACATATAATAAACGACGATGTTGCTTAAAGTGCTTCGCTACACGTCGCTATCTCAGTGACGGGTACCGACGAACTTGCGACGCAGGTTCCCATTTAACAAATTGTAGCCGCTAGACAACGCTATTAGTCGCTGTTGGCGACAAACAGCGACGTCTTATTTTAACGTCGCTAAAACCCTAAATATTAGCGACGAACTATCTTGGAGTCGCTAAATACGTCGCTGATATGACTTATTTTGGTAGTGGATGACCTCTCTGTACAACTGTAGAGGGAAGATTTGGCGGCCTTCGTATCTGAATTTGTTCATGTTCTTCTAAATGATCCAAATACCGGCGGCTACTACGATCTGGTATCCGTAAGAACAGCTCCAGTTGGCCAGAAGATCGTAGAAGCCCCCAGGCGATGAACCAGACTAAGTCTATTATGAAGCTTGGACCAAATATCTGTAGCCAGCTCCCCCGAAAGAAGGACGTGCTCTGCTGATTCCGTTGAGTGCTCCTCGCAGCAGTGGCATCGTTAATGATAGACCATTTGATGCGAATGCAGGCTTGCCAGAACTTGGCATAAATGATAACCGGTACCTCGCTGCCTCTGGCCACTTGTCTGGCGAAAGCCAAAGTGAATGTCCCGCACGGGTTGGGGGACCATCTCCAAGTGTCGATCGTGTCGGTAACCCTCAGATTAGCAGCAAGAAATAGATAGCCACTGGCTGGCCTAGCCAATCTCTGACCTTCCTCCAATTTCATTCGAAACTACCCTCTCATAGATCCCTAATTGCGCACCCCTGCAGAGTAAGAATGTTGGGTGTATGGTGTCTTCTCCTAACCCTCGCCCCAAATAGGCCAAAGAGCGACCGTCACCCAACTGGAGACAGATTAGAGGTTCAGCAGTGATGCGACCCCAAATTATACGGCGCCACGATGCCGAGGATCTGTTGTTAGTGACCGCCTCCGACAGTGGAAGAATTTGGAGTACCTAGCTCTCATAAACTTCGTCCATAGCGAGGTCTCTGTGCGCAACTTCCAACACAACTTCATGGAGCAGGCGTCCACGATATGGGCAAGTCTGCTGAAACCCAGACCTCCTTCTTAGTGGGTTTGGCCATAGTCTCCCAACCGGCCCGGTGGTGTTTGTCCTTGCCATCGCTTTGTTCCCAGAAGAACTTGGCGAAGAGGGATTCGAGAGAGTGGAGTACTTTCTTGGGAGGGGAGCAAACGGCCAGGGTGTACATCGGAATGGACGATAGAACGTGTTTGATGAGGATCGTTTTGCCTCCCGGGGATAAGGTTGCGTTGTGCCATCCAGCGATGAGTTTGCGGATCTTTCTACTATGTGCTCGTATATGCAACCCCTCTTCCCAAAATTTTTATAATATATTTTATTTATTTATTTGAATTAAATGGTGATTTTTAGAATTTTTATAAATAATTACTTAATTAATTATTACGATAGATAACTTTAGCCATAGTGGAGTTTTTGGTACAAGGTGGCTAGAAATCGTGGCACGGATAGTGCAATAGCGTGCTTAGACTAGTGTATTAGCCCTGATAGGGAAGGCCGAGCCATATTGATGTCCTAATTAGGAAAACCAGGTCAAGTTGCGACTTAACCCTTACCGAAGTTTTAATTATCTATTAATTATATTATTGAGTTTTAGGGAAACCGGTTATACTATTTTAGCCCGGACTGGACCCGAACTGAGCCCAAGCCCATGTAGCCATGCGGTGCATCCAATGAAATTCGTGTTGATGGAATTTGGTATGAGGTGTCGTATTTCGTTTTCATGATTTAATAAATATTTCTAAATATTCGTTAATTAAATTATAATTATCATCATTTGTATAAAATAGGTCCTTGTATATTTTGGGATTATTAGACTGTACATAATGGTATATACACCATTATTGTTATGACCATTGTTCGTATCACGTATCTCGGTATACTGTACGTATTTAGACCCGTATTGCATGTTTTCTTGGTTGGTTCGACCCAACTTGACTTGGTTCGGTTTGGTTTGCATGGTTCGATTTTATGTGAACCACTCCCACCTACCACCACTTTCATTAATATTCCACCTACCACCACCCTCTTCATTAAATATTCCACTAACATTTCTCTCTTTTATGTGAACCACTCCCACCTACCACCACTTTCATTAAATATCCCACCTACCACCACCCTCTTCATTTAAATATTCCACCAGAGAGAGATAGAGAGAGTGGGAGAGCTTAGGCAAGTGCACCTTGCTTCATGGAGAAAGTCTATTTTTATTGTTCTATTATTTTTCTCATTTGTTTCTAACCCACTTTAGTACTTGGCATTTTTCATTTCCATGGTTAAATTTTTGTAGATCTAGCATTGTGGTATTTTCGGTTTCCAGAATTTTGGATCTATCAAACTTGTATATTTGCTAGTTGAGGATCTCATGATTGCAGGGAAATTCGTTTGGTCCAAATTTAACCTATGGAAATTTTGCATGAGCCGCATAAGCATTCATGAATGCATTACTCTAATAGTGAGCCGCATCTTGGCCATCCCAGCAAAGTGAGCCGCATGTATGTTATATTTAATACACTTTCTTGGGAGGCCAGCCGCATAGCATTTGCTTTAATACTTTTCTTAGCACCTTATATTTTTGTATTAATTAATGCATTCAGCATCATTCTTACCTTGCCAAGCTAACTTGGCCGCAGGAGAATTCCTAAGGTGAGCCGCATAGCAGCATGCAACTATTTGCATGGCGTAAAACATCTTGGCCGCATAAGTACATCCAATGCATTATAATGCATTGCCATGAAGCATGCCAGCCGCATGCAAATCTATAATCAATGCATTTATGTATTTTAATCCGTACTCAATATTATATGCATTATAAAGTATTTCCAGGGAGCATGCCAGCCGCATGCTAACCCCTATTCAATGCATTATATGCATTATGGTCCATACACAATACACTTTATGCATTTTAACCTATATTCAATGCACTTTCATTTTTTAAGCATTAACTACTATGCTTATCTTTTCCTAATGCATTTTTTTGCATTAACTAATGCTTGTCTTTTCCTAATGCACTTTTTTTCTTTACTTTCCTGGAGAGAGCCACATATGGCATATTATTAATGCACTTAGTGCATTCTTAATGCATTTGCATTAATATATCCTTTAGTGCATTTCCTAAATACAATTACCTAAAGCATTGTTACCACAAGGCCAGCCGCATATGGCTTCCATCAGTCGCATGCTAGTGCAAGCTTTGCTTGCATTATATTGAACCCACGTGGCCATTGCTTGCATGCATAATTAATGTATACTTGATTGCATGGGGCATTGTTTGCATGCGCTTGCTAAAGTAAGCCGCATATGGAACATGGGGACAATCAGCTGCATGTATATTAACGCATTATGCTAATGCACACAAAGCATACATAATTTATGTATTAAAATATTATATATTATAATGTATATTATATTTTGTATATTTTGTATATTAAATATATTAATAATGTATTTATTGTATTAGTACATTATTTAATGCATTACATTAATACGTTATATTAATGTATTTAATGCAATTGCCTGCTAGCATGCATGTTATATATATATATATATCTTTTGTTCAGCCACATATGGCCAAGTGATTGCGAGCCGCATAGAAATTTTTCCGAGCCTCATGAGTCCTCCACAGCCCTTGCCCCTTCTAATATTTAATTATTAAATATGTACTTGTGCTAAATTAATTGTTCCCTGATACGATGGTGACCCGTTGTAGTGCACTTTTGACATGAAGTGATAGTGGCCCGACGTGGCGCACTCCTGACAGTGAACATGACATGACAAAATTGAATGGCCTGGACACCGTGGGTGATTGTGTTTGTACAATTGAACCGATAATGTTTGCATCATATCTAGGACAGGGATCCCTGAGTACCACGGTCAGGGGTACCTACTGTAAATGGCTAAGGCTAACAACTAGAATAATTCAGTAGTCATGAGAGATCTCTCCAGCTACAGGCGATCCCGTTATCCCGGCCACCATTGTGGGACTTGCAGCCTGCCGACGAGTAGGGCACAAGTCCAAATTCACTCATATATGGAAAGAACGATACACTGCTTAAATAAACCCAAGTCGCCTGGATAACCTGGATTAGCTGCAGGTGTAGTGCCCCCCCGCAAAGTCAATCGGAGGAATCGAAACGCCGACGGCGTTCGGACTTAGCCTTGCAACGGCTTGCTCGGAGACATCGCTCAGGTGGGGTAGTTTCGGTGAACTCTCCTCATCTTTGCCTTCACATAATAAATCGTGTTTTCAACTTGCACAAGTTAGGCTTGATAATAAAAGCTACGCATCCACATAGCTAAGGGAATAATCCCGACGGGTCAAAATGAGTTAGAACATGGAAAACGTCTCACTGTCGGCTTAGAGTTGGTGCACGGCGTGCTTTGAAAATGACACTCGGTCCTTCGTCCCGTGGCTTGGGAAGGAAAGTTGGTCTGTGGTACAAAAGCTGAGAGTTAGCCTAAGTCATAGGCGTCGCCCGCACAAGTGCTTGCTAAAGCATGCACGGTCCTGTCCCGCAAGGCTTGGCATAGCCTTTGCTCGTCCCTTGGGTTAAGTTGTAGGCTTGAGTGAGTTAGGCAAATGTTATGCCGGTCGACCTAAGTTATTCTACGTGCTGTCCCGCTCATTCTGCGGTTGTCAAGATAAGTAGTCCCACGATCCTAAGGCCCGTCATATGGAGTATGACTTGGGCGACATCGTTGCGTAGAACACAAGTCGGTTTAGAGGTACGAGCCACGGTTGGTTCAGTGGAAAGTTAGCCACGGTCGGTCGATACTTATGGAAACACGTTATGTTCAAGTTAAGTTGGAAGGCTATGCAGTAGCCGTTCCCTGAGTTCAAAGAATGTTAAGTCTAAGCGATGGGTAGTCGCCGAGGCAACCCTGGTTAGGGGCTCTGCAAAGGAAGTACAAAAAGTGGAAAGAGTAAAACAACCAAGTAAATGAATTGATCACATAATAAGCCCCAACGGTATTCTAAAATACACCATGTTAACCCTTATGAACTTGGACAACTTGTCGACAAGGGGTGGTTTCTTCGAGCGGCACCCCGGGACCACGGGACCGACTCGGCCTAGGAAGAAACTGGTTGTAGCCGAGCTGGGTAATAGGCAACGCTGGTAAGGCGATCGGTAAGGCGGGGACTTTCATCGGGGCTCGCTACCTGCGTTGAAAGGGTCCCGTACTGCCAGGCTACGTCCAAGGCGGCTGGTTAGGCCAATCCCATAACAAACACTTAATATAAATTGTATTCAACTAACATGGTAAGTTTTGTGTCGGCATGGGCGACAATCCGCGTGGGTGCCTTTGGATTGAGTTGAGTATGTATTAGTTAAATAGACACAATGTCTGAGCCTAAGATTTGGCTACAGCAAAGGCGACGTGCTTCGGCACGGGATGTGGCGTCGAGTGTTAAGTTGCGAGTTAAGTCAAAAGGGCTGTAGGGCATGTTGTGTGAAGTTACGTTAAGCAAGGAGGCACACAAGTGTATGCGAGACTAAGCGAAGTGATATTGAAGCACGAATCGAGTTATGGCACGACCGAGTCATTACGTCCCAGAGTTTGGCACAAAAGATAAGTATAAGTCGTGCGTCAACAATGCAAGCACGAGAAAGGTCTAGAGGCAAGGAAATGGAGTCCTTCGTGTAGTTGCGTCTCTGATTATGGCCGTAAGGCAAACACGACCTGATAGGTTAATGATGTTGGCACGAGGAGTGGTCTAGAGACAAAGTATGAGTTAACGTTGACATTGCTAGCACGGGATGGTTCCGATACACAAGTTGCGCTAAGGCGTCGGTCCTAAAAGTGATCCTAAGGCAAGAATAGAAAGACAATCGTAAAAAGGGTTTATGTTGCACAAAGTAAATAAAACGTGTAGGTTTTGTATGGGTGGACGAGAAGCTCACTCCACCAGTACAGTGGTACTGACACCCACACAGTATTTTATGTGCAGGCACAGGTAGAAGCTCGTGGCGCGGAGCTCGCTTGGATGCGTCGAGGCGCGGAGTTCCTTGGCGATTCGAAGCTTGCGGCCGCGGTGATTGAAGACTTATACAGGACATAATGTATGGACATCGCCTTCCGAAGCTTCCGCTGGATCCAAGTATTGTATCGAGAGATGAGAGAGAGCAGAGTGAACTGTAAATGAGAGAAAGTGAGCACGAGAGACTTGTAATTTGGCCTTGCGCCCACAAATGTAATCTTGTATTCCATATCAATAGAGATTTCTTTTGAGTACTTGTGTTCATGTGTTTTTCTTTAAATTCCGCTGCAATGTATTCAATGTTCTGCTTGGGACTTCTGTGTGACGACCCCGTTGCCCGCCGATGAAATCGGCCATTATGGAATTGCCTTGCACGAGCGCAATCTAGGCTCGCCCGGCATCACGCCTTAGCGAGGACGATCGCTCCTACGGGAGCGGGGCCTGACATAGTGGTATCAGAGCACGGCTTTACGTCCTTGGACCGTCGATTGAATTCTTTAACTTCGATGTTTCCGCAAGACTCTGTTGCTTCCGCAAGTTGTTATCATTGGTGCGCTCTCTCTCAAATGTCCCCCGGCATGTCCATACAATAAGTCTAAATATTTTCGAAAGCTCGTACAAGCGTTCAATCTAACGCATTGGTAGGCCGTTGCCAAATGCGTCGGTAGGGCCTTTGTGCCGAACGTTGCAAACTTGACTCGATAGGAAATATGTGCTAATGTTAGCAAAGTCGCACGTGTGCCCGAATAGTCCTACGTTAACCTTAAGCAAGTCGCGTGCATGCCTAATTAGTCCAACGTTGACCCTAGCAATTGAGCGTGCAAACTCGAAATGTAGTCCGCACAGGATGGCTATGCACACGGCCTTTTGGCTAAGTTGTGTTTCGCGTCGCGCACCTCGACTTTTTGGTGCAAACGAGTTGCGAGCGATATTAAGTACCGCTCGGGCGGGAACGGAGATATACTTAGAGTGTCTATCGATAGGAACGCTATCGGACTAACGCTTAGGCGTACATGGAAGATCGATTTGGATTTCGAGGAAATAGTACGAACGACTTAGTGCGTCGATACGACGCGAGCGACTACGCTAGCGATTCGTCGAACGAATCTGAAGGATGTCTTAGCGAATGACGTGAATGTGATTGAGGACTAGATCGTATGGCTTGAATCCGAGTGGTGTATGTGATAGGTTCGAATAAGAATAAGAATGAGTGTCGACGACTAGTCGAGTGGCTCGAATCCGAGTGGTGTATGGATGTTCTTGGAAAAAATCATTCGAGCGAAACTTGAGGATTACGAAACACAACGAGTACGTCGACGAGGCGATGCGATCGTGCAAAGCCTTAGAACGCGTCACGATTAGTTGGCCGTGACTTTAGAAGTCCTGAACGAGATGTCGCTGGACAACTTGTGAATGGGTAAGGCATGTTAGAAAACGACTCGGAACGATGAATGGAAATAAATGGTCTTGATCGAGGAAACTTAGAGGGTCGCGCGTACGATTTGGGATTGATTCAAATGAAATGCGACTTGAGTTTTGAATAACGATCTTGAAACGAGCTTGAGAAAAAGCGACTGAACTTAATCTTGAATACTAAATGAAATTGTGGAATATCCAACTCGGACAACGGCATCGTCGCATGACTCGAAATTGGTTGCAAAGGAAGACCGTCAGGTTACGCATATCGTCGATGGTATTGAGGCGTATCAAAGATCGATATGCGATAACTCGGGGGGTACTCTGACTCGGTGAATGACGGTCGTGCAAATGTCATTGTTCCGTTGGACGCTATACTTGAAATGTTAAAAATGTGTCGAAGAAAGGATAGGCTTGGCTCGAGGATTTTCTAAGTTGAACGAATGACGATCGAACTATCGAACTTGGCTTGGATGAAAACTAGAATGTTTGGATTTGCTTCGTCGACAACCACAACGTTGATATTCTTGTCTTATGCGAGTGCTACTCCAGCCTCGCACATACGTCACGCCGATTAGGGCGATCACTCTGCGTGAGCGCTGGTATGGTGATTCATACAGCGGGAGTGGTCGAACTTGTACGGTACGACTATGTGTGCTTCGACTTGTGGTTTGACGCGAAGATGGACTCGAGATTGAATTGGTGTGCTTGTCGATTAAACTTGAGGATTGAATAGGCCCAATCCGCGTATCGAGAATGAATGAGTCTAAATTCAAACAAGAGTTACGCCCCGATAAGAATGATTATTCTGCGGGAGCGTTGCATGGTGATTCATGAACCACCGCGGATTATCAGACTCGCGTGAGATTGGGGCGCAACGTATTGTCGAGCGAGACGACCTCGTGATCGAATACATGAATTGGTTAGAATTGGTGAATTGAAGGGATTCGAATATACGCAATGCGTGCCGTAATACGAATTAGGTGATCGTGCTCGATGTTTAGAAATTTGAGTGACGCAAGCTTGGGTAGAAGACCCCGTATGATCGACTCTGGTTTGACCCTAGGATTGGGGTCAGTGTTGGCATTATTGTTGGGGAACTATGATTCCAATCCTGACATTGACTTAGCCTCGAAAAGAAATAGCCTAGCGGTTAGGCGAGACGCCCTGTTGCAAGTGTTAGCTAATCGAAAAGATTGATCTTGAGGATTGGAATGCATGGAAATCACGAAAATAGGAAACCCTGCTCACGAGACTCGGCTGACATGCATATATTTCAGGGACGCCTGGGTATGTGCACGATGCGACTCGAGTGAGAATGACAATTCTCTATCATGCGGCTTGACTGAATGCATGTATTTTGGGGACGCTTGGAATGCGTGCATGATCCAGCCAAGTGATACGAAGAGTTCAAGCAAGGCTTGAAAGATGGGAGTGTGTCGAGATCTTGAGATCGTGTTAAAGAAAAGATTGATAATAGTACGAGCGTGGCTCGGAATCGAAGGAACGCGTAAGCGAAATGTGTACGATTAAGTCTTGGCCATAGAAATGGTAGGATGACCTGCCTTCAGGGAAGTCTCGAGGACGAGACTTGTTCTGAGTGGTGTATGATGTAGTGCCCCATCCCGCAAAGTCAATCGGAGGAATCGAAACGCCGACGGCGTTCGGACTTAGCCTTGCAACGGCTTGCTCGGAGACATCGCTCAGGTGGGGTAGTTTCGGTGAACTCTCCTCATCTTTGCCTTCACATAATAAATCGTGTTTTCAACTTGCACAAGTTAGGCTTGATAATAAAAGCTACGCATCCACATAGCTAAGGGAATAATCCCGACGGGTCAAAATGAGTTAGAACAGAAACGTCTCACTGTCGGCTTAGAGTTGGTGCACGGCGTGCTTTGAAAATGACACTCGTCCTTCGTCCCGTGGCTTGGGAGAAGGAAAGTTGGTCTGCGGTACAAAAGCTGAGAGTTAGCCTAAGTCATAGGCGTCGCCCGCACAAGTGCTTGCTAAAGCATGCACGGTCCTGTCCCGCAAGGCTTGGCATAGCCTTTGCTCGTCCCTTGGGTTAAGTTGTAGGCTTGAGTGAGTTAGGCAAATGTTATGCCGGTCGACCTAAGTTATTCTACGTGCTGTCCCGCTCATTCTGCGGTTGTCAAGATAAGTAGTCCCACGATCCTAAGGCCCGTCATATGGAGTATGACTTGGGCGACATCGTTGCGTAGAACACAAGTTGGTTTAGAGGTACGAGCCACGGTTGGTTCAGTGGAAAGTTAGCCACGGTCGGTCGATACTTATGGAAACACGTTATGTTCAAGTTAAGTTGGAAGGCTATGCAGTAGCCGTTCCCTGAGTTCAAAGAATGTTAAGTCTAAGCGATGGGTAGTCGCCGAGGCAACCCTGGTTAGGGGCTCTGCAAAGGAAGTACAAAAAGTGGAAAGAGTAAAACAACCAAGTAAATGAATTGATCACATAATAAGCCCCAACGGTATTCTAAAATACACCATGTTAACCCTTATGAACTTGGACAACTTGTCGACAAGGGGTGGTTTCTTCGAGCGGCACCCCGGGGCCACGGGACCGACTCGGCCTAGGAAGAAACTGGTTGTAGCCGAGCTGGGTAATAGGCAACGCTGGTAAGGCGATCGGTAAGGCGGGGACTTTCATCGGGGCTCGCTACCTGCGTTGAAAGGGTCCCGTACTGCCAGGCTACGTCCAAGGCGGCTGGTAGGCCAATCCCATAACAAACACTTAATATAAATTGTATTCAACTAACATGGTAAGTTTTGTGTCGGCATGGGCGACAATCCGCGTGGGTGCCTTTGGATTGAGTTGAGTATGTATTAGTTAAATAGACACAATGTCTGAGCCTAAGATTTGGCTACAGCGAAGGCGACGTGCTTCGGCACGGGATGTGGCGTCGAGTGTTAAGTTGCGAGTTAAGTCAAAAGGGCCGTAGGGCATGTTGTGTGAAGTTACGTTAAGCAAGGAGGCACACAAGTGTATGCGAGACTAAGCGAAGTGATATTGAAGCACGAATCGAGTTATGGCACGACCGAGTCATTACGTCCCAGAGTTTGGCACAAAAGATAAGTATAAGTCGGTGCGTCAACAATGCAAGCACGAGAAAGGTCTAGAGGCAAGGAAATGGAGTCCTTCGTGTAGTTGCGTCTCTGATTATGGCCGTAAGGCAAACACGACCTGATAGGTTAATGATGTTGGCACGAGGAGTGGTTTAGAGACAAAGTATGAGTTAACGTTGACATTGCTAGCACGGGATGGTTCCGATACACAAGTTGCGCTAAGGCGCCGGTCCTAAAAGTGATCCTAAGGCAAGAATAGAAAGACAATCGTAAAAACGATTTATGTTGCACAAAGTAAATGAAACGTGTAGGTTTTGTATGGGTGGGCGAGAAGCTCACTCCACCAGTACAGTGGTACTGACACCCACACAGTGTTTCATGTGCAGGCACAGGTAGAAGCTCGTGGCGCGGAGCTCGCTTGGATGCGTCGAGGCACGGAGTTCCTTGGCGATTCGAAGCTTGCGGCCGTGGTGATTGAAGACTTATACAGGACATAATGTATGCACATCGCCTTCCGAAGCTTCCGCTGGATCCAAGTATTGTATCGAGAGATGAGAGAGAGCAGAGTGAACTGTAAATGAGAGAAAAGTGAGCACGAGAGACTTGTAATTTGGCCTTGCGCCCACAAATGTAATCTTGTATTCCATATCAATAAAGAGATTTCTTTTGAGTACTTGTGTTCATGTGTTTTTCTTTAAATTCCGCTGTAATGTATTCAATGTTCTGCTTGGGACTTCTGTGTGACGACCCCGTCGCCGCCGATGAAATCGGCCATTATGGAATTGCCTTGCACGAGCGCAATCTAGGCTCGCCCGGCATCACGCCTTAGCGAGGACGATCGCTCCTACGGCGGGCCTGACAGCAGGGCTTGTGGCTGGAGGAACATCTCATTGTATTTTGTGATAACCCTAGTTAGCTAATGTAGAAAGCCGTAGTCACTGATTGGCCGGGTGCGATTGTATGGTATAGTTTCAGTGCTCGATTATTGCAGGCTTGATCGCATGATTGTCACTCTTAGCAATAAAGATCAGAGGCTGAGTCTGTTCAGGTGAAGGGTTACAACTCTGATCCTTGTTTGGTTTAAGGGTTGTAACCTGGCTTCCGGAACAGTTCTAAGTCCTCTCTTCGTTTATTGTCTTATTGCATCCCACGTCATGCTTGTAATGCTTTACCTTACCAACAAGATTGGAGACGGAGTTCTATTCAGGTGAAGGGTTGCAACCCCGGTCCTTGTTTGGTTTAAGGGTTGTGACCTGGCTACTTGAATGGTTCCCTCGTACTCCATTATGACGGTTGTATTCTTTTACTTTCAGTTCTTTTAACTGCTTTAATATATATTTCTAATGTGTTGGTTTTCGTTCTTAAGTGAAGCCTCCTTTGTGGCACTTGCTCTTTCTGGGATCTGACCCAGCTGGTTTTGTGTGGCCAGATTTCGGAGCTACCTCAGAGGATCTACCGACTTTTCAGCCCGATGGTGACCATCAGGCGTGACCAGGGCAGCGAGTGGATTTATTTTTGCTCTCCCACTCTATTGTAAAAATTTCATTTTGAGGCGTTTAGCCGACGAGCACCTGATAGCTCGTATTGCATACCTTATTATTGTCTGCCTACGGGCTGTAACATGATTGACAGATCCTAGGGCTGATCATGTATGACTAAACTCTTGCTAGTCCTCACATTTTGTAATGACTAGCTTTATGATCAGCTGAATACGTAATGTTTAGGACGCCTTATTATTGTATATTTGGTGATCTTACATCTTATGACCTTACTTGCTTGTTTGAGATTGAGACAATTAGGCTTGTTATTGACCATAAGAGACTGATGGATGTAGTTAAACCCTCATGTATCTAGACAGCCGTGACCGTATAGTGGGATGAATTTTATTTTATTATACGTAGCTGGCTATGTATGTCTCTGCTCTTCAGTATTCTGGTTCTGGGGGTTACATGGTTTAAGTGGTGGCCCATGCAGGTCTCGTAAATCAAGATATGTGAGGGTTACTGAATAGATGTCTCAATCAGCACTCGTCTTGATCTCTGCCCGACTTTTCTAATCTCTGAGATTCTCGACCTGATCACATGCTTGTATCGTTGAATCTGTCTTGGTCCTTTCTTATTGTTCCCTATGTCATTTTCTTCAGCGGCATCGTTCCTGGACCTGCTGATCAGCAAGGCAAAGCACATCCTGTGGACCAGCAGCAACAAGAAGACCAGGCCCAGCACTCAGGCAGCCTCCCGGGCCATGCCTTCCGGAGATCCAGAACCCCCGGTGCAGTCAGCCCAGCCCGCGAGGCAGGATGATGGAGCCTTGCTGGGACTTATCAGGGAGCTGCTTGCATCGTAGGACCGTCGAAGAGATGCCTTACATCAGGCAGTGGCAGATGCTCTGGGGAGAGATGGACATCATGGGAACAGTACAACGAACAGTTTCAAGCGCCTGAATCCTCCATTCTTCGATGGCAGCGAAGATGCTATCGCTGCTGATGCGTGGCTTCAGGACACAGAAGTGATATTGGAAGCAGCGAAGACCCCAGAAGATGAGAAGGTGGCCGTGGTGCGCCTGCAGTTATTAGATCTAGCCCACAGCTGGTGGGCGGCTCAGGCCGTTGGACTAGCGGCGCCTATTGCTTGGACAGTATTCCGTGAGAGATTCCGGACCAAGTACTTCGATGCGGTGGCTCGGTACGATCTTCAGACCAAGTTCACCAATTTGAAGCAGATGGGCAAGACGGTCGATGGGTATACGGCCGAGTTTTCTAGGCTTAGTCGGTTTGCTCCCACCTTGGTGGCGACCGAGTTCGATAGAGCCCAGCGATTTCAACAGGGACTCCACCTGGAGATTTTGCTGGCGGTGGAGCAGTTTGAGCATCAGACTTTTGATGCGGTATTGAGGGCAGCTAGGAGGCATGAGTATACCTCCCAGAGGATTGTGGACAGGACCGGAGGTCGAAAGCGATCTCACGGCCAAATGAATCAGTCGTCAGCCCCAGCCCCGGTAGCTAGAGCTTTAACCATTGGAGCTCCGAGAAGGGCAGCTTTGGTTACGTCGGTTCAGCATTCAACCCCGACGCACCCTCAGTAGCAGAAGCAGAAGCAGTCTTCCCCCATGGGCTGCTCTTATTGTGGAAAGCCTGGACATGTTGTTTCAGAGTGTCGCAAGGCTCGAGGATTGTGTTTGCTTTGTGGAGCGCCAGACCACAAGGTAGGATCCTGCCCGTTCAGGATTGACTCATTACCAGCCAGGACCAGTTCATCAGTGAGGGGACCAGCCCCAGTACCAGTCCAGCAGCAGTTTCCTTCCCCGAGGCCATTGCCGACGCAGACCCAGGCTTTTAATCAGCAAAGGCCTCAGCAGTTTGCCCCGGCGCAAGTCCAAAATAGGGAGCAAAGATTCCAGCAGAGAGTGCCGGCACCCAGAGGGCATGGTCAAGTGTTGGCTTTGACCACGGGAGAAGAATGAGTGGCACCAGGTGAGGTAGTGGCCGGTACTATTCTCATCAACACATTTTCTGCTTCAGTGTTATTTGATTCTGATGCATCGCATTCATTCATGTCTGCACGATTCACGATACAGATAGGACTGGAGCCCGAGTCACTATCAGTAAGGCTCAATATACTTACTGGTAACGGTCTTGTGGGAGTAGATAGAGTGTTTTCCTCGTGTCGAATCATGGTTAGCGGTAGAGAATTTCCCGCTAGGCTGATAGAATTACCGATGGCCGATTATGATATGGTCTTAGGGATGGATTGGTTGAGAGACCAGTATGCTAGGATAGACTCCCATATTGGCAGAGTTATGTTTAGCATTCCAGACGAGCCGGAGTTTTCCTTTTCTCGAGGCGAAGTGGAACCTTCTCCCCCAGTATTGTGGATGGCCGTAGCAGCAGTACAGTTACCCCGGATAGTGGAGGAATTTCCAGATATTTTCCCGAAAGTGCTTCCAAGAATGCCGCCAGAGCGAAAGATCGAGTTTACTATCGACTTGATTCCCGGGACAGCACCAGTGTCAGAAAGAGTCTACAGGATGGCACAGTCAGAGTTGGAGGTATTATACAAGATGATTGAAGAACTCAGGACCAAGGGATTCATTCGTGCTAGTGGATCGCCTTAGGGAGCCCCGATGCTTCTTGTGAAAAAGAAGGATGGTACGTCCAGATTATGTGTTGACTATCGTACCTTGAACTCAGTAACAATCAAGAACAGATATCCTCTCCCCAGGATAGATGACTTGTTTGATCAACTCAGAGGCGCGGCAGTATTCTCGAAGATTGATTTGTGGTCAGGGTACCACCAGATCAGAGTCAGAGAGCAGGACATCCCGAAGACAGCTTTCCGATCTAGATATGGGTATTGGGAGTTCCTTGTTATGCCCTTTGGAGTGACCAATGCGCCGGCCGTATTCATGGACCTCGTGAATCGTATCTTCATGCCTTATTTGGATCAGTTCATGATCGTGTTCATAGACGATATCCTGGTCTACAGTAAGAGTGAAGTGGAGCATGAGCAGCATCTCAGAGTTGTCCTCCAGATTCTCCGAGAGCACCAGTTGTATGCCAAGTTTAGTAAATATGAGTTTTGGCTCGATCGTATTTCATACTTGGGTCATATCATCACTAAGGGTGGAGTGGAAGTGGATTCCCAGAAGATAGTGGCTATCGAAACCTGACCAGTGCCCCGCACAGTTGTAGAAGTTCGCAGTTTTTTTGGATTGGCCGGCTATTACCGAAGATTTGGTTCGGACTTTGCTCGGATTTCAGCGCCATTGACGCAGTTGACCCGTAAGGATGTGCAGTTTGCTTGGACAGCAGAATGTCAGGAATCTTTTGAGAAGCTAAAGCGAGGCTTGATGACGGCACCCGTTCTCACACTTCCAGATGGGACCGGAGGATTTTTAGTGTACTATGACGCTTCAGGCAAGGGTTTAGGATGTGTTTTGATGCAGCATGGGAAGGTAATCGCTTATACGCCACGTCAACTTTGTGATCATGAGAAGAATTGCCTAACCCATGACTTAGAGCTGGCAGCAGTAGTGTTTACACTTAAGTTGTGGAGACACTACTTGTATGGAGATAGGATGGAGATATTCACCGACCACAAGAGTCTGAAGTATGTTTTCACCCAGAAGGACCTTAACATGCGTCAGAGAAGATAGCTAGAGCTACTTTTGGATTATGATGTCAACCTGCAATATCACCCTGGGAAGGCCAACATTGTGGCAGATGCATTAAGCAGAAGAGCCGGAGTTTACCTTCTGACAGCGCAACCAGAGTTGTTAGCAGATCTTCAGAAGATGGGTATAGAAGTTGTCCTTCCTACTAATGTGGCATTGATGGCCAGCATGCAAGTACAGTCCAGTATAGTTGAGAAGATCAAGATCGTTCAGTCCTCCGATTCTAAGCTTCAGCAGCTTAGAGCAGAATGTGAAGCAGGACGACGACCAGAATTATGCATTCATGAAGATGGTACACTTCGACATGGTAAACATCTTTGTGTACCCAGTGGAGATATCAGACAGGAGGTGATGGCGGAAGCTCATAGTTCTCAGTATTCGATTCATCCCGGTGGTACGAAGATGTACCATGATATCCGTCAGCACTTTTGGTGGAATGGCATGAAGAGGGAGATAGCTCGGTTTGTCTTTCGGTATTTGGTTTGCCAACAAGTTAAGGTTGAACATCAGAGGCCAGCTGGACTTCTTCAGCCCTTGCCAATTCCAGAATGGAAGTGGGAATATATAACTATGGATTTCGTGACTGGATTACCTAGATCCCCAGCAGGTAGAGATGCTATTTGGGTTATAGTTGACAGGATCACGAAGGTGGCTTACTTTCTTCCGTTCAGAGTGGGTTAATCGACAGCTCAGCTAGCAGAGATGTATCTTCGACAGATTGTCAGATTCCACGGTGTACCAGTCAGTATCACCTCGGACCGGGATTCAAGATTCACGTCACACTTTTAGCGTAGCTTGCAAGAGAGTTTGGGAACTCGCCTCCAGTTCAGCTCAGCATATCACCCGCAGACAGATGGTCAGTCGGAACGTACGATCCAGATTCTTGAGGATATGTTGAGATCTTGTACACTCGACTTCGAAGGTTCGTGGGAAGATCACCTGCACCTGGTAGAGTTCTCGTACAATAATAGTTTCCAAGCCAGTATCCAGATGGCTCCGTTCGAGGCATTGTATAGAAGGAAGTGAAGATCCCCTAGCATGGGATGATGTGGGAGAGAGGCAGATGCTTGGTCCAGAGATGATCGCTCAGACAGTTGAAGTAGTCAGGAGAGTTAGAGATCATCTTCGCGTTGTACAAGATCGTCAGCGCCATTGGGCCGATTCTCATCGGTGTCCCCTTGAATTTTCTGTCGGCGACCATGAATTCTTGAGGATCTCGCCTAACCGTGGTGTCATTCGTTTCGACGTACGGGGAAAGCTTAGTCCTAGGTATATAGGGCCGTTCGATATTCTGGAGCGAGTAGGAGATGTGTCCTATCGTCTCGCTCTTCCGCCGTCTCTGAGTGAGGTGCATGACGTGTTCCATGTATCCCAACTACGACGGTATATCCCAGACCCGAGCCACATCCTGGATCATTCGGAATTGGTTGTTGGTACCAACCTTTCGTATGAGGAGAGACCTATATCCATATTGGACCAAATAAAGAAGATACTCAAGAATAAGACTATCAAGTTAGTCCGTGTTGCTTGGGGTCATCAGTCTTTGGAAGAGTCAACATGGGAGCGTGAGGATGATATCCGATCACGATATCCCGACCTGTTTGACTCGTGAGGTATAATATCCTTCTTATGCCTCATGTCTTCGATTCCTTGCTTGCATGAATGATTGTTTGATTGCTTAACTAGTATAGCTTGCCTGTGAGTATTATAGCTTGTCCTTGCACTCTAGCCACTTGATTAAATTTCGAGGACGGAATTCTTTTAAGGTGGGTAGAGTTGTAATGACCATTGTTTGTATCACGTATCTCGGTATACGTGTACGTATTTAGACCCGTATTGCATGTTTTGGTTGGTTCGGCCCAACTTGACTTGGTTCGGCTTGGTTTGCATGGTTCGATTTTATGTGAACCACTCCCACATACCACCACTTTCATTAAATATCCCACTACCACCACCCTCTTCATTAAATATCCCACTAACATTTCTCTCTCTTTATTACTTCTTCTTCTCCACCATTATTTCTTCAACCACCAGAGAGAGATAGAGAGAGTGGGAGAGCTTAGGCAAGTGCACCTTGCTTCATGGAGAAAGTCCATTTTTATTGTTCCATTATTTTTCTCATGTGTTTCTAACCCACTTTAGTACTTGGCATTTTTTATTTCCATGGTTAAATTTTTGTAGATCTAGCTTTGTGGTATTTTCGATTTTCAGAATTTTGGATCTATCAAACTTGCATATTTGTTAGTTGAGGATCCCATGATTGCAGGGAAATTCGTTTGGTCCAAATTTGACCTATGAAAACTTTGCATGAGCCGCATAAGCATTCAGGAGTGCATTACTCTAATAGTGAGCCGCATCTTGGCCATCCCAGCAAAGTGAGCCGCATGTATGTTATATTTAATACACTTTCTTGGGAGGCCAGCCGCATAGCATTTGCTTTAATACTTTTCTTAGCACCTTATATTTGTCGTATTAATTAATGCATTCAGCATCATTCTTACCTTGCCAAGCTAACTTGGCCGCAGGAGAATTCCTAAGGTGAGCCGCATAGCAGCATGTAACTATTTGCATGGCGCAAAACATCTTGGCCGCATAAGTACATCCAATGCATTATAATGCATTGCCATGAAGCATGCCAGCCGCATGCAAATCTATAATCAATGCATTTTATGCATTTTAATCCCTACTCAATATTATATGCATTATAAAGCATTTCCAGGGAGCATGCCAGCCGCATGCTAACCCCTATTCAATGTATTATATGCATTATGGTCCATACACAATACACTTTATGCATTTTAACCTATATTCAATGCACTTTATGCATTTTTTAAGCATTAACTAATGCTTGTCTTTTCCTAATGCATTTTTTTGCATTAACTAATGCTTGTCTTTTCCTAATGCACTTTTTTTCTTTACTTTCCTGGAGAGAGCCACATATGGCATATTATTAATGCACTTAGTGCATTCTTAATGCATTTGCATTAATATATCCTTTAGTGCATTTCCTAAATACAATTACCTAAAGTATTGTTACCACAAGGCCATTCGCATATGGCTTCCATCAGCCGTATGCTAGTGCAAGCTTTGCTTGCATTATATTGAACCCACGTGGCCATTGCTTGCATGCATAATTAATGCATACTTGATTGCATGGGGCATTGTTTGCATGCGCTTGCTAAAAGTAAGCCGTATATGGAACATGGGGACAATCAGCTGCATGTATATTAACGCATTATGCTAATGCACACAAAGCATACATAATTTATGTATTAAAATATTATATATTATAATGTATATTAATATATTTTGTATATTTTGTATATTAAATATATTAATATAATATATTTATTGTATTAGTACATTATTTAATGCATTACATTAATACGTTATATTAATGTATTTAATGCAATTGCCTGCTAGCATGCATGTTTATATATATATCTTTTGTTCAGCCGCATATGGCCAAGTGATTGCGAGCCGCATGGAAATTTTTTCGAGCCTCATGAGTCCCCCACAGCCCTTACCCCTTCTAATATTTATTAAATATGTACTTGTGCTAAATTAATTATTCCCTGACACGATGGTGACCCGTTGTGGTGCACTTTTGACATGAAGTGATAGTGGCCCGACGTGGCGCACTCCTGACAGTAAACATGACATGACAAGATTGAATGGCTTGGACACCGTGGGTGATGTGTTTGTACAATTGAACCGATAATGTTTGTATCATGTCTAGGACAGGGATCCCTGAGTACCACGGTCAGGGGTACCTATTGCAAATGGCTAAGGCTAACAACTAGAAAATTCAGTAGTCATGAGAGATCTCCCCAGCTACAGGCGATCCCGTTATTCCGGCCACCATTGTGGGACTTGCAGCCTGTCGAAGAGTAGGGCACAAGTCCAAATTCACTGATATATGGAAAGAACGATGCACTGCTTAAATAAACCCAAGTCGCCTGGATAACCTGGATTAGCTGCAGGGCTTGTGGCTGGAGGAACATCTCATTATATTTTGTGATAACCCAAGTTAGCTAATGTTGAAAGCCGTAGTCACTGATTGGCCGGGTGCGATTGTATGGTATAGTTTCAGTGCTCGATTATTGCAGGCTTGATCGCATGATTGTCACTCTTAGCAATAAAGATCAGAGGCTGAGTCTGTTCAGGCGAAGGGTTACAACTTCGGTCCTTGTTTGGTTTAAGGATTGTAACCTGGCTTCCGGAACAGTTCTAAGTCCTCTCTTTTTATTGTCTTATTGCACCCCACGTCATGCTTGTAATGCTTTACCTTACCAACAAGATTGGAGACGGAGTTCTATTCAGGTGAAGGGTTGCAACCCCGATTCTTGTTTTTTAAGGGTTGTGACCTGACTACTTGAATGGTTTCCTCGTACTCCATTATGACTGTTGTATTCTTTTACTTTCAGTTCTTTTAACTGCTCTAATATATATTTCTAATGTGCTGGTTTTAGTTCTTAAGTGAAGCCTCCTTTGTGGCACTTGCTCTTTCTGGGATCTGACCCAGCTGGGTTTGTGTGGCCAGATTTTGGAGCTACCTCAGAGGATCTACCGACTTTTCAGCCCGATGGTGACCATCAGGCGTGACCAGGGCAGCGAGTGGGTTTATTTTTGCTCTTCCACTCTATTGTAAAAATTTCATTTTGAGACGTTTAGCCGGCGAGCACCTGATAGCTCGTATTGCATACCTTATTATTGTCTGCCTACGGGCTGTAACATGATTGACAGATCCTAGGGTTGATCATGTATGACTAAACTCTTGCTAGTCCTCACATTTTGTAATGACTAGCTTCATGATCAGCTGAATACGTAATGTTTGGGACGCCTTATTATTGCATATTTGGTGATCTTACATCTTGTGACCTTACTTGCTTGTTTGAGATTGAGACAATTAGGCTTATTATTGACCATAGGAGACTGATGGATTGTAGTTAAACCCTCATGTATCTAGACAGCCGTGACCGTATAGTGGGATGGATTTCATTTCATTATACGTAGCTGGCTATGTATGCCCCCGCTCTCCAGTATTCTGGTTCTGGGGCGTTACAATTATTGATTTATTAAATTTTATTATTATTATTATTATTATTATTATTGTTGTTGTTGTTGTTTGTTGTTATCATTATTATTGAGGATATTCGTTTATAATATTATTTTATTATTATTGGTTATATTTTTAAATAAATGTTATATATATATATATATATATATATATATATATATATTACTTAAAGAATAAATCTCCATTAAATCTAAATAAATATTTTTAATAGAAATACAAATCTCATATTATTTATATATATTCATATTTATAGGCCCTATTCTAAGAATAAATAATATTGAGATTTGTATTTCTATTAAAAATATTTATTTAGATTTAATGGAGATTTATTCTTTAAGTATATATATATATATATATATATATATTATATATATATATATATATATATATATATATATATGTATAATAAAGGAAAAACAAAACAAAAAAACAAAACAAAACAAAACCAAAGAAAAGAATAGGAAATAGCAGCTAAAACCGGCCCAAACCATCCCAAACATCCCCAAAGGCCGAAGAGAACCCGTTTAGTTTCAGCCAACCCGAGAGAGGATGGTATATACATACAGTTTATATATATACATGAACGATCGGGAACTAGGGAGATGGCAGCAGCTGCCGCTCGACTCAAACCCTAATCCAACTTCCCCCTGTCGCGTGCACCCCAGCAATCAGGGCGGCCACCGGCGACCCCGTGCTGCCGCACGACCGCCGTACGGCAGCTGAAACCGAGCAAAATGGCAACAGCACAGTAACAGTGAGCGCAGGAATCAGCCGACTTCGAGGTGATGGTTCGTCGCCTCCAGTGGATCATTTCGTGAACCGATCGATCTGGTATGTTCACAACATGACCCTCTCCTAATCCCTTTAATTATTTCGATTTAAGTTCCACCGTACGCGTCGTAATCGAATCCAAAGTTGTCGAAAAATCTGCTAGGAAACAGGACACATGAATCAGTCCCAACCCCATATTGGAAGGCAAATTACCGCCAAGCCGTAGCGATATTTAGAAAACTATTTAAAGGAAGTCCTAGACAACCTATAGGGCTCTGCAACCCAACTAACAAAGTTTGATTTCGTCGACTGTACGTCGAGAAATCGGATTCCAAAGATTAGCGAAAACCTGTTTTTAAAATATTAAAATTTACAAAAAACTTTCGATACGACGTGCGTCCCGCCAATCCGGACGACGTGGTCGCAAATCGAAAGCATCGAAAGGTGCGTAATGGCTTCGTGGACGTGTGGGCTTTGACAGAATTCAAATTGGTTGCGTGTGCGCGACGTATTTGATGCGTATCCGTAGAAATTCACCGTATCGACCTTTGTGCAAAATTTTTAATTATTTTGTCCACGCTCGTCAGATCGAGACGAAAATTATGCCAACAGAACCGTATCATTTTTCTGGTCCTGTATGCCAAGTTTGGTCCAATTCTGAGACAGTTGATCGGATCGCCGTTTTGTGGGCCCCACGATCCGATTCAATGGGCAATTTTGTGCACGAGCCGCCAGAATCCAACTTTGGACATACGGTTGGGTTCTTATCATCAAAACGAATTCGTAGACATATAGTTTGATGACTTTAGAGACCGTTGACTCTGGCACGCTCTTCGGTGCAAAGCGGGTCCAACAACGAATATCGTTTTGATCCAAAATTACCGTTTTGTCCCTATGTCCAGAATTAGACTTAAGGACAGGAAATTCTAGCTAATTTTACTATTCTGAGAACATTGGTAATGTCTATTTCAGCATTCGGAGGCTGTTGTACGAGTTTTGACTGTTTGCAAAAACAAAAATGTTTATTCCAAACTTGAAAAAGAATAGTATAAAGTACAATGAATTCTGGAAAAGTACAACTGTAGGAATCTGATCATAAGACGATCACTTTATCCCTTGGACTATGTGAACTTGAAGACCGTAGCCTTTGGAGAATGCAGCAGCAATTTTGTAAGAGTCCTTGATCTCTGTGCGTATGTATCTGATGATTTCACAATGATTGGAAACTCTATTTATAGAGTTCAAGAAATAACTGTTTTAGCGATTATTTTGATGTGCGCGAGGCTGGATTAC
Organism: Iris pallida; assembly: GCA_029216955.1. NCBI lineage: Eukaryota > Viridiplantae > Streptophyta > Magnoliopsida > Asparagales > Iridaceae > Iris > Iris pallida. The sequence continues at coordinate 29,286,876 of JANAVB010003400.1, read as the reverse complement.
GCCATATTAGGTTACGCCAACCTCCTGTTGCGCCAATTTTCATTCAGTTGTTAAGTCGTGTACTAACTGTATTTAATCGCGTGGCATCATGTGATTGAGATGCGCGTAGTCGTGTACAGGATAGTAGACATGTCTTGAGAGATTAGTGGCATGTGCACCACATCATCCTGCTTTAGAATGTAAGTTGTCTCAACTTTATCAGGTTGCACGAACTTCGGTCAACTGCGCCTGATTGAGCTGTGCCTAGACACGTGGCAGCTTTTGAGAAGAAGTCATTCAGATTGCGCCTTGGCACAACTAAAGATTTTGTCTGGATTGTGCCTACGTGCAACTTACGAAGTGTACAGGACAACTGTCAACCAACTCCCTTGAGCGGCACAAGGATTCGAAGAGATTTTCCTCGTTCACTGTGGTGTCAGTTGTCAGTGTTGTCAGGTAATGATGGCCATTAAGTGTCAGATGCCACGTAGATTTTGGCATAACAAGACTGGGCGCAGTCTGATATCAGGCGCAACCTGATCAGTGGCGCAGCTTATTCTCTGAGCTTCATATCAGTGGCACAACCTAATTTTTTGGGTGCAACTTGATCACTGATTAGTATGTTCAGGGCGCAACTTAATTTTTAGGCCCTACAAGACCCCCTTCAAAGTTTTTAAAACTTAAAAACGTTTCAAAGTTTTGTAATACTTTGAATTTATAAAAAATTTGACTGAGTCAAGTTGCGCCAGTTTCGCGCAATCTGTTATGACCAATTACAATTCATCATGCACGATTCAAGATGACTGTTAGGATTCTGACTTTCTGACTATAAATAATCCTTGTTTACTCCACTGTGATTCTTTACTTTCACTTTTAATCTTTTGAGAAAATTTTATAACTTTTGCAACCCTCTTTTTCGACCATCTTCTTGATGACATGGCCCCCAAAAGGACTGCTGCTGACAAAGGAAAGGCCATCGCCACCCCTTCAACTCGTGTTCCGCCTGCCCATGTGCTACAATACGCACCGCCTTCTTCTCGTCGAGAGACAGCCAACCCAGCAATGGAAGGTGATTAAGGGCGAGCCGATTCGATTTATGAGCGATGATTTCATTAATGATTGATTTGCGCCCCTCTTTTTAGAGTGTGGAGTATCACAAACTTTGTGCCACCCCTTCTTAGGGTGTGGTCGCCCTTTTTTGAATATTGTTCGTTTTTATGAACCGTGTTGCACATATTGTTGCGTACTGCATGACTTAATTTGAGGCGCAACTCAGTATGCGGCACAACCTGAGGTGTTGTGCAACTTGAGTTTCACACATGGCATGTGGCGCAACCTGGGTTGTTGCACAACCTAAGTTTTCACGCAACACAACTGGTGGTTCAACTCAGAGAGTCTATGTAACTCAAGAAGTCGTACATCTTTGTTTTGCTTCTAATTTTTTTTGTTCATATGTCTCTTTGCAGTTAATCTCAGGGAAGACCCGAATGTAGAAAGGTTTGCTTCAATTTAACGTCCCAGAGTATAGAGAGAATTTGTCTCATGTCACTTTCCCTCAATATGATGGTCCTGAAGCACGAAGAACTCTACTCATAGATCAAGATAATCAAACTCTTTTGAACTTGATGAACGGTGAACCCCTTCAGAGCTTGGATACTACAGTCCACAAAAAACCTGCCTTTTTATTCGGGGATGCTATCAAGAAAACCTCCCAACCTAACGCAAGAAAAGAGACAAGATATTTCTTAAAGGGAAATAATGCCATACATCTAACAGAAATATCAAGATCTATGGCATTATCCCAGTATGCTTTTGCTAGCTATCCTAGAAGGATGTCATGGGATTTGACTCCTCTCTAACAAGCAAGAGTCGGTCGGATCTGTTATAAAGTGGGTCCGCAGAACAAAGACCTTTTTTACAGCACTTCTGAAAAATATAGAACACACTTAAGAGGTTTAAGGCCGAGCTGCATCCCTCTGAGGATTCTTCCATGCTTCTTCCAGTCAGAATACCTATTTTTGTAAATACATTGGCAAAAGCTGAAGGAAGATATCCAGACCGCACTATGCGCATGACAGGCCTGGTAAACCCTGGAATAAAGCGTTGGAGTAGCTTGTCCATATGGATTTTGGAGGAATTCAAAGACAGGCTCATTGATCTGGACCTCTATATTCCCATCTGCACTACGGTATATGGCATTCATCCAAACCCTCATATGTTCTTGGCTTTAGTAGAGAGATATAACAAAAGTACTGGAACCTTCATGACACCTCATGGAGAATAGGATTTGCTCTTAACGAGATGGAATATATCTCTCGTCTGCCGATGGGTGATAACCCATATGAAGAATATGTACCCACAAATGATGAATTAGATGCTCTAGCAAAGGAGAATCCCCAGATGATCACAGTTTTCCAAGAGCTACTGTGTCACTATAAAATCTGCTCACTCTAGTGCCACTGCGGGTACTTGCTACATCACAAAATGGATGCCATATCTGTTCCTGGGTCATGTGTGGGAGGACAAGCTACTGGTCAGTCAAGCCTGTACGCCTCATTTTTTGAACCTTTTGATAGAAGTGATATACAATTATTGATGGAAAAACATAATCATAGGATGTCACCTTGACTCAGGACTCGGGTCTGTTCAAGGCTGGCGATGTTCTTCAAGTTACCTTAGACAGGGTTACAGACCTATGTCTCCAGAAGCCCAACTGGCAGGCTTTCTATCTTTATGGCTACAATATTTTGTAGTTCCGGAAGCCACACGGTTGACAGATTCTACCGGGGTATTTTGTTCGCCGTAACACGTCTTGTATTTGGATACAAGATGGATCTCCTATCAGCCATGACCTGCCGCATGAATGCTGGATTGCGTTCTTTTGTGGACACTATGCTGCAAGATAAGGATAGTCGGTCGGATTTCCCCCGTACTGAAATACCATATACTTATTTGTTCGGATGGTTATTGCTACACCATCCCTGTTTAATGAACCCGGATATGGGACCTCCTGATGGAGACTTCATCGAGCGTTTTGCTAATGCTCATTGGAAATATACTGCTCTTTCAGAGTGTCGACTTGCCTTGAACCGTGGGTCAGGATGGTATTTCCAGTGTGTTGGCCCCCTTCAGGGTATGATACTATGCCTCCACAGATGATGGACTTACCTGAAGAAATACTCCGTTTAAGTCCAAACATCTTTTCCTGGCTTAAGATAATCCGGCCCTCTCACTTGGTCTATAGATTTGAAGAAGAATGCTATTTGGAACCGTATTTGCCGAGTCAATTTGCATGGCAGTTCGAGTATGATCAGCTTCATGTAGAAAATGCAACCACTTGCCTACAGGCCAAGGGTTATCTTATTGATGGGGCTAGGGCTTGAAATTATTACAATGCCCGAGGCACAAAAGCTATTTTTTCTATGCCTTATAAACTTTCTCAAGGCCCGCGTATGTTATATTCATATGCAAACTTCTATACTTCAGCGAACATATTCGCTGAAAGTTTCCATCCTGCACATAGCTTCACAACTAAAAGAGAATTAAATAGGGGAAACGTACTCTTCAATCTTTCCGGGATGTAGAAGACAGAGATCCTACCGATGTACCCCTGGAGGCACCAATTTTAATAAATTTTGCTGACCCAGTTCAAGAACCTTTAGATATATCCATAAAGATACGGAAAGAAAAATCCCCTGTTAAAGGTTTGAAGAAGAGAAAGACTAAGAAAATGACAGCCTCTCCTCAACGAGATAATCCTCCTAATTATCCAAGAGCTCCTGAGAAGAGGAAAAGAACATCACTGGTTATCAATGAACCAGTATCTACGAGAACAACTCGTTCTCAATCAAGACAGTTGCTTCTCAGTTCTTCTTCTGGAGAGAAGGACATTACCCCTTCTTCTATTCAGAAACAGGGGAAGTTTACAGAAGGAGGAACTTCTGCTTCCTTGATTGACCCAGAGGGTAATCATCATGAAGCTGTTGCAGGGCCAGACGCATCGATACTAAAGAAATTAGAAGAAATTTGGACATTACTGAAGAAGAACCATCTCAAGAAGGTAATATAACAGTTGTGAAATATCCTCATTGTTAATTTTTATCAGAGATATATATCTAAATTGCTTTTCCTTGTATTGGTTACTCTAACAGATGTCCATCCACCTATTACCATTATGATAGTAAATGTTCCTGCCAATGTACTGGCTACAGGGATAACAATTCCCTCTCCAACTCCCGTGAGTCCAAAAGCTTCCTTTCCACAGCAAGATCTACCTCCACAAGATACTTCGCAAGCTCAAGTATCTACTCATTCAGGAGAGGCAGTGATCGATGCATTGAACGGTTGCAATTTTGATGATGAAACTTATGATGAGGCTTGGGACAACATTACTAAAGAAAGATAAACTTTAGTGAATGTACCATCACGAGAAAGCCCAAATGATGAAGATCCTTTACTTGCTGAAGACGAGGAGGATGTGGTTCATGATAAGGAACATGTCAATCTTCCTGAAGTTAATGAACCCACAACTACTGAGCAGCCTGAAATGTCTAAGGTGGCAACATAATTAGTAAATGAAACTCCAGTAACTCTGCCACCCCCGACTGAATCGGGAGCAGGGAGTAGTCAGGCTACCATGTCTGCAGAGACTCTGTCTAAGCTTCAGTCCGAAACGATTAAAGCTATTGAGACTCCACATAATGTACTCAGCTCAGGTAAATTTTCCAATGTGAACAATATTTTTGTCATAGCATCTTTAGCATTATATGTTATCCACAAAATGACATATGTGATTTGCAGAATCACCTACTGGGACTGTAGCCGGGGAAGGAAGCTTTTCTCATATTAGTGCTCCAGATGAAGTACTTCCACCTACTAAATGTAAAGGCTTCTGCAAACATAGTAGCTACTCTAGGAGCCCTGGCAGCTAACAAATTTGTGGTGACCTCTTTCACAAGAGTTTTCTTCGCATCTTTGGAGCCCTTAGTTCATAGAGTTATGGAGAGAGAAGATGTGTCCCTTTCAGTACCGTTAGAACTCCTACTACATTCTTGATCGAAGGCATCCGTAGTCAAGGAGACGAAGCTCAAGCTTCATTTTTGAACATATTTTGGATGAGCTAGAGAGTTCAATTAAGGCTTACAAGGAGCTGAAAGGAGGAGATATCGAGCCATTAGTAAACACGGAATATGAAACCATGGTTCAAGAAGCAGAAATTAGTAAAGCTGATTTTGAAACATTCATGCTGGCTTTCACTAGACAGTCCTCTGAGCCAGACGTTCAAATATCTGATATAGCTGTTGTTGCTGAGAGTCATAAGACTAAGGCTACAGAGGAAGAGAAAAAGGCTGCTGATCTAAAAGCCAAAATTGCTCAACTTCAGGCAGAACTCCAAACTACTGAGCAGAACATAAAAAGAAAATCAGTTGTACCAATCTGCTATTGATCAGGTGGAGATTTTGAAGAATCAGAAGAAGGAATTTGAACGTCTTCAGAATGAAGAGCTAACACGTCGAACTGCTGCTCTACAACCATTCGATCCTGAATAAAGACGAGTTGAAGCTAGGCAGAGAGTGCTAGATTCTCGTGATGAAAGAATTCAAGTTCTGAAGAAACAAATTGCAGAACTTATTATCTATCCTTCAGAGTAAAAATGGCAAATTTTGTTGTTTCTTTCTACAATGTACTCTTTTTTTTGTAGAAAGAAATAGTAAAAACTTTTGTGGTTCCATTACTTGTTGCAGATATAAGTAATAGATTAGAAAATTATTCAGAGGTACTGGAAATAATATATTTCATGATTTAGAAAATAACAATATTCATTATATCTGCTCAGATGTAATGTGGACGTGGCAGAATATAAAGTTTAGCAATACTATTATTTACTAGACAACTTTATCAAGGTAAAAAGGACGTGACAAGTTGCTGATATAAATAATCGAAATTCAGAGGTGTAGAGAACGTGAATTCATATTATTCAAAACAAGAGACAATAAATGTCCGATGAATGATAAGTCAAAGAAAGTGAATGAATGAACAGTCACTTCGTTTTCAAAGAAAAGATGCTGCGCATTGAAAATAGTTCTTAAATCTTGAATGTGATCTTCCTTGAGACGACTTTTGACAGCAATATCGTCAACATAGCATTCGACAATTTTTTGCAGATGATCTCGAAAGATAGTACTCATAGCCTGCTGGTAGGTTGCACCTGCATTCTTAAAACCAAACGGCATGACTGTATAACAGTATACTCCACGAGGAGTACGAAACAAGTATGTTTCTCATCTTCAGGATTCATCCGAATTTGATTATATCCAGAAAACCAATCCATAAAGAAATTCGTTCAAATCCACATGTATTGTCGATCATGACATCAGTAATTGGGCAAGGGAACTCATCTTTAGGACAAGCATCATTGAGATCCAGAAAGTCTATACAAACACGAACCTTTTCGGTCTTCTTCAGAACTGGTACAACGTTGGCTACCCAGTCAGGATGTTCTTTTTTGATAAAACTACAAGCTATAAGCTTTTTGACTTCATCATCAATTGCATCCATCATTTCAGACTTGAATCGCCATTGTTGTTCTTTGACCGGCTTGGCATTCATCAGAATGTTAAGCTTGTGAGTTGCAATTTGAGGATCTAATCCCGGCATATCTTCGTAACTCCAAGCGAAGACATCAATATATTCACAAATAAGATGAATTAACTTTTGTTTATCATCCTCTGGAAGATTTTTGCTAATGAAGATTGGTCGTGATACACCCTCCTCTCTAATATCGATCTGGACTAGTTGATCTTCAGTAGGTGGCTCTCGTTGTTCAAAACGAAGTTTCCACTGATTGTCCATCCTTTGTGCCCAAGGGTCCATTTTAGGAGCTTCTTCAATGTCATCTTCATCATCTTCTGAAAATTTGGCAGACACCACGTTAGAAAATACTATCACCATATGAACATGACCAATGCTGGTATCAGAATCCCATGAGATAGAATCAGAAGAGTTTGAACGTTCTTCTTCATCAGATTCATAAGGCTCTAGAGTTGGAAGTGGTGACGTATAACCTAGTCCTCGTTTCGTTTAAATTTGGTATTGTTGTGATTTTCCTTTTGGAACAGCAATACGAAGAGGAGTTCGCCTCCTTTACCATTGTTGAGGTTTGTTCTGAAATTATAGCCTATTTTACGGATAATGGCTTGGATTGTGGACTATAGCATCGTAATTATAGCCTTCCTGTATCATCTCTATTATCATTATAGAGCATGATTTTTGGTTCCTCTCTTTTGTTGAAGAATATAGGCTTTTCATCTTTCTTTCTAGACGGTACTAAGAAGTACGACTCTTGTATTGAATCCAATGATACCATATTTCGCAGAGATGATACGACTTCTATTGTAAGTGGTTTAAAGTTATCTAGCATATCCAAATAACACTGAGTATAGTAAGAGACATCAGTATACTGCAAAGGAGATGCTTTATTGATTTTATACCATCATTTACAACAGGGATTTAGCCTTAGCAGGCTTAGTCAGATTGATGACAATAGGAGGATGAGAAGAAGAACAAAAAGAGGAGGGGCTTCTTACGACGAAGATCGATTACAAGTGGCTCAGAAGAGGTAATCCCTTTGTTCCCGACTATCACCCTTGGGCTGCTTCTCATGGGAAGGAAGATAGATAGTCAGTGGTTTGGAAGACTGAGGACATGAGGTGCGTCCTTTGACCGAGATCACTAGAGTATCATTTGGCACACTCTTCTGTTCTTCATCCGTGTCCATTGCTAGTACCACCTTGATGATTCTTTCTTGTACATGTGAGAATCGTTGCAGTATGCTTCAACCCCTTTGAAAGGATTCAGATCTGCAACCTCTTTTGGACTTCTCCATTACCATCCACATATTTTGAAACATTGGTGGAGCGTAGAGGGTACAATATTGTGTTCATGGAGGAATGGCCTTCCCAACAAAGCGTTGTATGAGCCATGATTGTTAATAACATAGAAAGTTACCTTTGTACGAAGATTGTCAATTTGAAGTTTTAGGTGTATCTTCCCCAAAGGTTCACTTCTTCCTTGATTTAACCCCAAGATGGTAGTGATAGTCGTAGAAAGGTTATGCACTGGGATCTTCAAAGCATCCAGTAAAGACTTTGGCATAATGCTAAGTGCAGACCCGGGGTCAATCAGAATGCGATCGACTTTCATGGTGTCTACATACTCCGTGAAATAAAGAGGACGATCATGACGATTATCTTCTAACAACATGTCATCTTGTGTAAAAGTAATATTGGGCATTAATTCAAATACACTATGACAATGTGCACAGCTGACTGCTCCTTTTCAGGCTTCTTGAGGAGAATGAGACAAGTATCATCCTGCATCAAGGCTTCACTTAACGTTTCGAGTTTCTTTTAGAGACGTAAAAGTTCGAATTGACAATCTTGTTGGAGTATTGGCCAATTGAGCCAATATGTCAAAATTGTAAGGATTTCAAGTCCAAGAGATGAGGACTTCTTTAATGCTTTGTCAAAGCGAACAGGTTGCTTCCTCTTGTCTGCTGATGTTGGTTTAGGAGGAGATGGTTCGACCACCGATAAGGATGTGGATGGTGTATTCTCGCCAGGAGAAGATGATGATGGAGGAACATCAGGAGACGAAGCAGGGTTCTCTTAATTTTCGGAATACTCTCGAAGATAGGGTTTCCCTGATCTAGTGTCCATTAGAATTTCTTCTTCTGTTATTGGTTCAAAGAATACCATATTGCAGTTCTTGATTTAGATCTGGAATGCTTCTTTTGCTTAGAAGAGGAAGGCATTTCAAATTCTGCTACCAGATTTGGATGAATCCACATAATCTCTCCTCTGTCAGTTGACAGCTGAACAAGACCTTCATTTTGAGGAGGTGGGAGATTCACAATTTCAAAAGTAGTCCTTGGAATAGGGACAACACCATCTTGCACAAGTTTGTGGAGAAAATCACCGAATTGTAGAGAAACCACATTAGCAGTCACCATTTTCTCGTCCTGTTGCAGAGTAATTGCTCCAGAGTTGACCAACTCCTGGATTTTACCCTTGAGCACATAACATGCTCTGGTTGGATGCCCTATAAATATGTGATAAACACAGTATTTAGGATGATCAGTTTTACCCACTTCTTCTGGCCGTTTTGCCTATGGAAGCTGAAGCTTATTGCTTTTGATCAAGCAATCAAGATGCTTAAAGTATCATCTTCATCAAAAGAATACTCTTCTTTTGGACGAGTTGTCTTCTGCGGTGGTGCTGATGGAGTGGATGCCGTCTGAGTGACATTGACAGCCAAAGACTCCTTGCTCTTGAGATTGATGGCCAGTGTTTCTTTACTCTTGCGGTTATTCTGGCGATTACTACCCCCGGGTGTAGAATGTTTATCTTGGTTAGGACGAGTCATTTGGACTCCTAACTGCTTGAACTTTTTGGCACTGACCTCGGCTGCTTTGGCATTGACAATGAAAGAAGGCCAATCCTAGAATTGTGTAGATCCTATCCACATACTGATAATAGGTAACAAGTTTGATTTGCAAGTGTCTATTGTTACAGCAGATGGAGTTCCTAAAGGCATTTTGAGTGCCTCTCGGCAGAATCTTTTAATGAAACTCTCTGTGGATTTATTGTGCCTCTGTTTAATCTTAATGAGGGCAGACATCATCATGTCGTTGACTTTTTCGTAAAACCGTTCCAAGAATATTTGTTTGAAACCTGCAAAAGAAGTGATACAGCCATCAGACAGGCTACAATACCAGTCATAGGCTGCACCGGCTAAACAACCGACGAACATTCTGGTAAGGAGAGCATCATTTGGCTATAATTGATCAGTCATCACCTCAAAATGATTGATTTACTGACTTGGAGAAGTGCTGCCATCAAACAGCATAATGGTTGGAAGCTTGTACTTAGGAGGAAATGGAACTTTCTTCCATTCTGTAGGATATGGTTGCTTTATGCCCAGTCTTTGTAGGCCATCCTTCTGCTTGAAGGCCTCAAACTGAGTGCGTAAGAGTTTCACAGCCTCATTAGCATCCCCTGATGTCTGAGAATTGGTAGGCTGGTTAGAAGTGTTAGGAGGAGAACAACGTGGTAATTACCACCCCCGGCACAGACTGACTGGGATCAGCTTGAATTGGCACGGAAGCAACTTGAGGAGTTGGTACCCCCAGACTAGCAGGTACGGAAGATGCTATGAGCTCAGGATTTGTAGCGGGGTTTACAATTGGGGGTACTGTATGTTGAGCCACAATTATGGTGCGCATGCTTGCCACCATTTCTGCCATGGTCTTCAATTTGTCCTCTAATGCAACAATTCGTTGCTCTTGACTGGTTGAAGTAGAGACATCTTGATCTTCTGTAATGGTATATGCCGTCACTTCTCTTGCTGCTGTTGATGAGATAGTTTGTTCAGAACTTTCACTATCTGCGTCAAACTCTGAGAAAGAGTCCTCTCCTACATGGGCAATGGAAAGATCTTCTTGATTAAAGACACCTTGATTCAAATGTCGATTCCTCGATCTAGTGTATTGAAAGACACCTTCACTGGATGCGTGGATCCGATCTAAGTATTGCTGACTAGATTATGGGATGCATTACGTCCTGGACGTTTCCCCCCCAGTGCCTTGAGAAGTCATATTGACAGAAGCATATAATAGCTCATCTTCGTCTTCTATTATATGTTCAGGAGTTGAAGCATAGTTCAGACGATCGAAGAAAGGTCGTCGAGCCGATTGGCAATAACAGTTGATGACGACTTCATGAAGGCAGTGGCGATCCGAAGCATGATTTGGGGGTGAGGGAGACATCCCTGTAATCTCTCGTCTTTGTGTAAGACATTGCCACAAATCAGTTACAACTACAGGACGAAAGAAGTCGGAGGAACATATTCCTTAATGATGTTAGGAACATATCTCATATTCTTCAGATGTTTAGTTCCCTGAGTGTACAAAGATGTACTCAACTCATTAGCATAGGTGGTTGGGTCTTTCTTTTCAAACTTTAGCTTTTGGTACAGATTGGCCTTTGGCATAGGGTTCTTACGTTTTGCCAAAGTTGATATTGGTTGACGCTATTAAGATAAGTGCGTAAATCAGAAAATTCTGCTCCAGGTGTCTCTGTTTGTGATACCCTCAATTTTCCTTGCTTGGATCTTAAAATTTGCAAGGTGGAAAGGTCTTGACCAAACCCCATAGAGGTAGGTAAGATACCTCTTTGGTCAGTATTCTTTCCAATATCAGAGATCCGAAGATCTCTGTTTAAAGGAATAGAATCTGATAGATCTTCCACTGAGTCATAGACCAGGAAAGTTTGAGAAAAGACCAAAGGGTGCTTTCCTTTATTTTGTAGAGGGTCAGCTAAGAAGCATTTTCGTTTGTTCTGTCGTGAGACTATTTTAGACACAGATTATGCCAATTGAGGAAGTGTCAAATGACTCTTCCCTTTGTTCTGTCTAGTGTTGGCACTAGAACATTGATTCTCCAAGTTCAGAACTTGAGAATTAGAAGAGGGAATAGCCAAAAGACTAGTTCCCTTGAGTTGCGCCAGAGTAGCAAACTGCGTCTGAGGTGCTGATTGCTTGGGTTGTGCCATAGTCCTACGGGCTAATGATGGTGCCTTGGAAGCAACATGGGTAGACTGCCCCTCAAGGATGGCTTGAACAGACTGCGACTTGGCAGCAAAGAGAATAGTAGACTGCACGTGGGCAGTAGGATGAATAGGCTGCACACGGGCAACAGAAGCAAGCCGTGCCTGAGCCGCCGAGACAGATTGTGTCTTGGCCACTGAACACTCAGGTTGTGCCTGGGCAACAGTGACCATGGGAGATTTAGGAGCCTACACAGTTGTCACTCCCCACTTCCGTAGGAGCGATCGTCCTCGCTAAGGCGTGATGCCGCACGGACCTAGGTTGTGTCCGTGCAAGGCTAAGTCCGAAAACGACCGATTTGAGCTAGGCCACAGAGTCGCACAGAGCGTCCCCCTTTTTGCAGCGGAAAGTAAATGAACATAAGTTGAAGCGAATTCAAACTCTTTATTGATTTTCAAGAAGTTTACAAGCGCGCTAGGCCAAGTTTACAAGTCTCTCAAGCTCTCTCTCTCTGAAACATAAAAGGTGCCAAGTGGCTTACAAGATGGAATGATTCATGGCGATGTTTCGATACATTATGTCCAGTATAGGGTGCTTCAGCTTCTTGTAACGCCCCAAGGCTCCAGAGTTAGCTCCGCGCCTTAGCACGTTCGAGGGAAGCTCCACACCCGACGACGTCTCCTGCATCCTGCAAGCAAACTGTAGGGTTATCTGCACATTGTTATGCTCTGGTGGGGAGGCTAGCTCGTCCATAATGCTATCATTACCAAACACGTTCTATTTACTTTTGTGCATCGTCTATCATTGTCTTTCTAATCTTGCCTTAGGATCAATTTTATGGCATATTCCATAACCTATCTCGTGTTGCCGAATTCAAGTGTTTGTATGGAAATACAGGCACGACTTACCCATACTTACCGTCCGGCCTTCCCTGTCCAAAGTAAAACCAAGTTAGCCAACAATTTTATATATAACAACTTATCGTCATTCATGTAAACATTCAATGTCAAGGGCGTGTCCCTGCCTCAGGTCCTAGCACGTCGTAGGCGTATTTTCTAACTCACTTGCACGGAGTACTTTTGATCATTTGTATGTTACATTCAATGTCTGTTCAGAGGGTGCTTCATTTAGTTAACTTAGACTACTTTGATTTCAATGCAAGGACTTGCACGTGGATTGCCACCAGCAAAGCCCACTTAAATCTATATGCACCGATCGCTGGCATGTCAGCCATTTTGGACATTTCCCCTTTGGCGTTCTTATCTATCAAGCGTGATGGCTGGTACACCTTGATAACTATTGAAGTACCGGCCATAAGTTTGGTTATGTGCCCAAGCCTGCACACCTGTCCGCCCGTAGGCCATGATTTCGCCTAGGCCGACCACGAAAACGTCGTTTGTTGCCCTTGGAATCCCATTTTCACTCGTGCACGAGTCCGTCCATGACCATTTCGTATTTTTTTGTCATTTAACTTAACGGCTATCTCTGAGCCATAGGCTAACCCTTAGCCATAATACGTTATCGACCAGGTTGGCGGCGGCGTCCGTGCAGCGGGTAGCGAGCCCCGTTGTACGTCCCCGTCATACCTGTCGCTAACCATTCTTTCTTCCTTTATCTTTCATTCATTCTTTCTTTTCTTTCTTTCTTTCTTTCACTTGTTTGTTCGTTCATTGATTCATTCACGTATTAATTCTTTCATTCGTTGGTTCATTTATTCACTTATCCTTTCATTCTTTCATTCACACATTATGCAACTTCCCGTACGGGAGTCGCCTTGGCGACCATCGGTGCCATAATCTTTCAATATTGCTATACTGTCACGACCCGCACCCGCTTTTCGGATACGAGACGTGTCCAAGCCAGCCTACGCCGCAGATTTGGCGGTAGAACGCTGTCAAGCCCGCAAGAAATAAATGCTCAAAATCATAAAATATAATATTTGCTGCTCATTCACATTTTTAAGTTTATTACAACAGTTACAACATTTATATTTAAAGAAAATACAAGATTTTACAGTTAATTAAATTGATACATCTGCTATCTATTTCTAGGTTTGACTTCAGCATACCCAAGCCTTCCCAATACTAAGAGTGATCGCGGCTAAACCTGAAAAATGTTGGTTTCCAGTCAGGAATGGAACAAGTACACAAACCGACGACAATGCAAAACACAATAGAATTAACAAGACATGAAAATAACATATGAGATATAAAAACTGGAAAGAAAACTGATGACATGGCACGGTGGAGATAAAAGGAAAAATAAAAGACATCTACCTAGGTGGTGTGAAATATCCGTTTCGACATGTGAACGGCTAGGGATAATCGGCACCTGCACGTGTCGTGTACAGGTGCTTTTGTTCACGAATAGACATTATGGAAATAGTTCTGGGTAGTCCACATGTCTACTAAGATATTTCCCCTCCCGACTACTCCGTGTGACGAGCGTGTCAACAAGCAGCAAGATATATGTATAGACATGAAATGAAAAGACTACTGTGAATCGAAAAGTAATCAGAAAGTGCACTTGCCTGAATCCTTGCACAAACCATAGCCACAAGTTGAGGATGAGGGGATGCTGATCTAGAAGCTGTCAACCTATAACACATATCGCACCACGAACCGTGCACGAAAACCACAAATCAATTCTAATGTTCTAGTTCTAAATAGTGGCTAGTTGGGTTACTAATCTAATAATAATTAATTCTTTAATAATTCACTTAAAAACCTAATTAAACCTAATAATAATCTGAATATAATCTAAACATGCAAGTTTGGTCATCAAAAGTCGTGTTTCTCAATTTTGGAAACCCTGGCACGTAAATCGAGACGTACCATTGACTTTTTAGTCAAACGCTGTGAACTCTAGATTTTGAAAGTGCACCCTGGTAGATTTCAGTGCCAAGAGTGCGCTGGAATCGACCATGCCGCAAAATCACGCTTTGGTCAAAAGATATCGCCGTTATGGCTAATCGTGACCAAAACGGGGATCAACCGATCAGTTCTGAGTTCAACAGAAAAACTAAAATACTAAATTAATGAAATAAATTCTGGGAAAAATATATGTCATAGCGCTCTGTGTTAGCTTTCCGAAATTTTAAACGGTTCATGATTTCCATTTCTGGTTCTCTCGAAATCTCGAAACACAAAAACGTGGCAAGTTTTGGACAACCGACACTCTAAAAATTTTCCAGAAATTTAGGTTCATAAATTATGAAAATAAATTAGATATTCAAAACTATACCTCAATTCGTTTCCAACAAAAAAAACGGCACACGAAAATGAGGTCCGAGTTGACGGCAATCGCCTCGGGAAGTCGGAGAATCACCAGGATCAAACTCCAAAAGGAGGAGGCTATAATTAATTAGGGTTTGTGAATATACAATGCATATATATAGGAGAGAGAGAGAGGCGGTTACTGTAGCAGTGCCGACAGGTGGGCCCCCCGGTGGATTATTGGGTAATTATTTATTTAATTCAGAAAATCATTTAAAAATCGTTTTAAGTCCAAATAAATCAAAATAAATTGCAGAAAAATCCAGAAAAATCCAGAAAAATTCTAGAAAATTCTAGAAAATATTTCTAAGTGTCTAGAATCTAATTAAAATATTTTTACACAAAATATCATCATGTGACCTCACAGTAAATTTCCAAAGCCTATAAAATATTATTTCTATAGGTTTTAATTATATAAAATTTCCAAAAAATCTAAAAAAATTCAAAAAAACTAAAATATTCTAGAAAATATTTTTAGTCATTTAGAGCCCAAGTAAAATATTTGGTCCCGAAATACCCCCGTATGACCTTACGTAAATCCTGAAAGTCCTAAAAATAATAAACCTTAAATATTACCTACAAATATCCAAAAATTGTAGAAAAATATAAAATAGCTAAATAATACATATATAAGCTATTTAGAGGTCATATGACCTTAATATGGTCATAGCCCACCTACAAGCTTTGGCATGACTCACAATGGCCATAAAATTAATCATAAACAAAAAATTAAAAAATTGGGAAGTGGGCTTACAAATCTACCCACCTTAGAATAATTTTGTCCTCGAAATTCTAATTCGTAACTATTCTTAAAATTCTAAAAGAAAGTCTACCTTAATCTTAATCTCCTCAATTTAATCACTCAAAATATTTATAACCTTTTCTAGCCATTTCATAACTCCAAATACTTGAGAACTTCTACCCACCTTTTGTCACACTACTCCATCAAACTAAAAATCTTATAATCTTCTAACTGGTTGCTAACAATCCTACCAACAATTATCTAGGCATATGGTATCTACACTCCTCTCGTATTTATCAAGCAATCCAAAATTTAACATCAACAAATTTACACAAGTAGCTTAAAAATATTGGTAATTTCTAGTAAGCATGACTATTCGTCGCTCCGAAGTAGAAAGGACAGAAAGATAAGGCAGAATAATCGAAAGCAACTGTGAAATTTTAAGAGCAGTGGAGAGTATCCAATGTTGCAGATAGAAAGAAAGTCTATGAACCGTTGACTTATTTGCTAGATTGGGCTACTCTAGTTCAGTCACTTGCTACGTCGAAGAGCCCTTCGTTACTTAGAGTGGCCTGCAATCCGTGCAATACCGAAGTCTCGTTCTCAAAATTCTAATTCAAACAAGGTTCCATAATGGAACGGAATTTGAGAAATCAAAATTGTGGTCTTAATGGGTTCTCTATTTGGATAACAATCGTTGGTTGGATGATCCTTGGATTTCAATCTACATTGGTTGGACAGGATCCCAATGATAAAACTATTGCTACTAGATTAGGATGACCTGGAATAGGTTTCAACCCAAGTGGTTGAGCTAGTTGCCAGTCCAGTTAGTTAGCTAGGTCCCTCAAGCCCAATATGTGCCTTCAGTGACTTTTGTATTTAAGTAGCACATGAGGCCTCAATTGGATGGCACACTAGTGGCATGTGCGTAATAGGCTTCGAGTAGATCACAACCATATATTGGGTCGAAGGAATGGGGTCGTGGTCAAGGCTCTAATGGGGGTTGGAAAGTGTATCGGTACTATGGTGAAAGTTATAACTAGTCCTTTTAACCTGAAAATCGTACCCCAAAAATAGAGTACAAGGGGACGAGTTTGAGTGGGACATGATATACCTAGATGAATGTGGGCTCGTCTAGATCTTGCATATGAAATTTGTTGAAAGGTAATAGTTGGTCTCATGCTCCGAATATTAATGACACGGCCGGGGACACAAAATGATCTAAATGGAAAGTGGGAGTCCATGGGGCACTAATTATCATTCTAATGGGAAAACTATTCTAATCAATCGGTAATCCTCGTATATTCTAAGAAGGGTTACAGTCTACCCACCTTAGAAACTAAGATATGGTTTTAGGAATAACGAGGTTAGAAGAATTCTGAAGTCCGGTTAAAACCATGGATACTGTCCGATACGGACACCAAATCCAACCTAGATCCTACCAAACTTGACTCACAGCTAGGGTATACCTATATGCATGCAACCATGAAGAGAAAATACAATATTAACTAGGTTTGAGGGTGTTTACCTATGAGTGCAAAATCCTCAATAATAGGCCTATTTGAATGAAAACCTCCTTCAACTCCCAATGTCCAAAGCTCCACAATTTCCTTGCTAGCAAGCCATAAATGGTATCCTCTAGTGTAGGGGGTTCTAATGCAAGAAACTAGGCTCAATTTGGAGTCAAAATGATTAAATGGTGAGGGTGTGAAGTTGTAGGAAAAACTAGGTTTTTATGAAATGAAAGGAGGCATGAATGAAGGGGGGTGTGTTTATATGGAAGCGGGTATGGGTTGGCAGCCATGTGGGGGGGGGGGGGGTAGATATTTAGGGTTCCTACCACCTTGCAAACTTAGCTTCTAAGTCTTGGACCAAGTAGATAGATATTAGGTTTCTAAAATATCTAAAAAGTAACATATCTAGATATTTATCAAACCTAGATATTTATACATAAAGTTAACATCCTCTACTTAGTCTTCTAGCTTAGTTGCTAACCTCTAGATTAGTGCTAAACTAGGTTAGGAGCCAACATGACACTAATCAACTAATTAAATAATAATAAATTACATAAATCCAATAAATTCTAATAAATTACCAAAATACCTTTTGACCAAAAAGTGGTAATTTGATATCCTAATCACATGGTTAGGCTTATATGGTCATGGTTAGTCTCTAGGTTATGAAATCTCTAGGGTTTACACTAGGGTTATACTAGTAAAATCACAAAGTCATAAGCCATGACTTAGAAAATAGTTTTAAACTATCTCAAAATCACCAAAATTCATAACATGACTAAATCACCATTATTTAATAATAAAAATAATAAATTTTCAAAATATCCCAATTTCAGAAAACTGGGTGTTACAAGTCTACCCTCCTTAGAAAAATTTCGTCCTCGAAATTAAGATGGTCGTACTCCTCCTAGGTCAACCCCCAGTTAATCAAAGTCAAAAGATAACATGTAATCATAGTCCTACTGGTCGTGATTTTACAGTCTCTAACAGGGTAACTATACTATCTAGTATATCACAAGCATATCCTGACAGGTACTAATGGAACCACACAACAAGATGGAAAGGAAGGACAGAAAAGACAAACCTGCTAACCCGTCACCTGCAGCGTTGGTCTCTTCGACCGTCATCGCAAAAGCTCCACCCCTCTGGTGCTGAGCTACAGGTGGCCTAGCACCCTCATAAGGAGGTGCAACAGGACAATCCATCTTCTGGTGAGTATCAGACCCACAGGTATAGCAAACCTTCAGCCTCTTCCTACACTGCTTTCTGGTGTGTCCCTGCTTCCTGCAGTATGAACAACTGATCGTCTTCAGGTCCTGACCCCGATACTGATGCTGCACCTGCTGAAATGGCCTCTGCTTCCGGGGTCCCGGGGCTCTAACTGGCGGTCGAATGATGTGGTGTGGGAGGACGATATATCTACTGGTGTAGCGTCGGCACTTTCTGCTGGAAAGCCTGACGCTTGGAGGGTCCCTCAATGTGTATAGAAGTCGGCCTCTTGTAAGACAGAAGACGCTCCTCGATACTCCGGGCTAACTCTAAGATCTGGTAGTAGTCAGTCATACCGTTCGCCACTATAAGAATGCCAATGTCTGGAACTAGACCATGGCAAAACCTACACGTCATCTCCTCACGGTCAGCAACCAAACTAGGAGCGAAACGGCTCAGGCGACTAAACTCTGCCGCATACTCGTCAACAGAACGGTTCCCCTGCTGGATGTTCTGGAATCGTAGCCCCATGGCTACCCTAGCGGTGGTCGAGAAGAATTTCTTCTGAACTGGTCTTGAACTGATCCCAAGTGGCTCTCCCTCTCGCAAACAACAACTCATTTCGGAACCAAACTCCTGCCAAATCTATCAGCAGAAATCCCGCTGCCTCGACCTGGAGGTCATCCGGCATCCTAACTCCAATGAGCTTTCTCTCTACCGAGTCTAACCAGTCATCTGCTACTACTATGCCCTCAGTCCCTAAGAACTCCTTGGGGTTCAGACCCATGAAGTCCTTGATCGTCCCCGCTCTCTGCCGCGGCTCTACAGGTGGTGGGACCACGGTACGTTCCTCGGAATGATCCATGCTCTGGCGGAGTAGAGTGGTCTGCTTCTGATGGGTTGTTAGGAACCCCTGGATCAAAGTGAGCAGTTGGTTCCCGTCGAGTGTGACGGAAGCCTGGGTAGGTATAGTGATAGGGGGTGGTGGAAGTATTGGGTCCTGCTGGGCCTGTGATGTGGAAGGTGGTGGAGGCATCTGGGTTTTTGGATTGTGGAGTGGGGAAATGTGGAAGGTGGTGGTGTATCAGTCAACTGGTCAGCTGACTGGATGGGGAGTGTGCCATTCTCAGGTGAGACATACTGGGATGAACGAGTAAGCACCATCAAATTACAATAAAAAGGACTTATAAGGACTCTTTAAAGCAAAACAATCATAGACAAGAAAATTTAATTATAATAGCAAGCATGGGATGTATTTCCTATGTTGGTATTCCTCTAGGTGTTCTAAGCGTCATTCCTAATGTTGTCTAATTACCTTAAGTTCCTAATTGTAGGCATGCTTGGTACAATAACGTAACCAAACAATTTAGTCTCGACCTACATGGGCCACCACTAAAAACGTGTCACGACCCGCACCCTGTATAGGGGCACGAGAAGTGGGTACGTCCAGCCTACACCGCAGTGTCGCGGTAGTAAGCTGTCCTAGGTTGCTAACTAATCTCATGCAGTGTATATAATGTACTTGTCCAGATATCAGCTCCGAATGGAGGACAAGTAAAGGATAGGATATACTCAATCACAGTCTAAAACACGATAAGATAACACAGAAGTTATACCTAAGGAATTAAAGACAACAACAACTAACTACTAAAATAATACAATAATGTCTCAAATAAACTTAATACAAACTCAATATCTTAACTTTAATACAACAAGTCAAAACATGAAAGCTAAAGTAGTCTACTAGCTAATCTCCTGAATCACTCCTGAGAGTCGGGACCAAAGGTAGCTAATCCCTCGCCAGGTCCATGGTAAGTAGGGCATGTGTCCTCAGGATTATCATCTGTAATATTTTCAACAGGTCCAATCAGGACAGGAACGAGTACAACTCATCTAGAAAATCCAAGTAAATGACAAAGAACTATAAAGCAGTTAGAGACAGTTTTATTGATGAGCATGGCAGTTTATACAGGTAATGATGGCATAGAGAAACAGTAAGATACAAGAAAAGAAAGATAACTAAACAAGAGAAGAATTATGGCAATGAAGACTGTAATAAAAGCTAACTGAACTAGAATAACATGTATGAGTCCAGACAGTACGATATAAGTCTAATGTAATCCCAGTGTGAGTCCAGTCCATATAATCCGATACCAGATGATTTTCAGTACAAGATGAGTCCAACAGTGATCAATGAATCCAGGGTGAGTCCAACTATGATCTAACAGTGTGTTTTAAAATACCGAGGTCGACATGTAAATGGCTGTAGGTATTAGGCACATCTCTCACGGATCAGGCAAGAGATGGCTATGCTTCCGGGAGATTCCAGTAGGAGATTCCAGATTTGGGGTATGTCTACATGTCTTACTCAATATTTCCCCGCCCAGCAAGTGAATCCAAAATCGACAAAAGAATCGAGATGAGTCCGGACCAATACATGATAATTTCAGAAATGATTCCGGAATGATTCCAATGACTCCAGTAACAGAGACCAGCAAGTAAGGTATGTGTCGATACATGAATCCAGAAATATCCATACGTGTTGATACAGAGAATCACATAGAACTAACTAGAACTGAAATACAGTAATTGACAAATAAATGAGAGAACTATCAGAGAATGTACTCGCCTGATACTCTGAAAAGAGTAGTGTAATATCAGATATCTGTACCAGGGTCACAATGTCCTAAAATAGAGCAATACAGTTATGACATATCTAATATGAAGGTAAATAAAATCTACAATGCAATCTATATAATTTCTAAGCCAATCTAGGTCAAAGTCAAACTTGGTCAACTCTACAGTCAAACTAAGTCAAATCAAGTCATACTAGGTCACAAGAAGTTAAACTAAGTCATACAAGGTCAAACATAGACTATTCAACAAGGTAATTAGGTCCAGGGTCAACTCTATAAGGCTAACTCAAACCATCATAGGCTATCATATCTTAGGATACCAAGGATTCTATACCACAAAGCTAAGGCATAACCAATCTCCTATACAAGTATATCACACAAAATATATAGTACAATACCAACCTTAATCCTATAATCAAGCTAATCCTATACTCCAACTCAAGTCATGAGTCAACTCTAAGTATCTCACTTAACCCCATACATATCTTAATCTACATAGGATTATCCTCATAATCCATATGGTTAACCTAATCATCTAGTTAGGGTTTAGTCAAACCTTAGTCAAATAGTCCTTCTATGTTCATCCAAGTCATTTCTAGGTCAATTAGGTCAAGGTTTGATCTATAGTTGATTTTGGTCAACAATGGTCAACAAGGGTCAACTTGCTAGTCAACCTAGGTCTACTAAGCCTATTGGTCAATTCCAAACTCACTAACCATAGGCTATAGGCTAGTGCAACTAGATACCATGTATAGGTATCTCATATAGGTGTCTATAGCCATACATCTATACAATATATATCTAATACCATATATTCTCACTATATATAACCTACATATATATCTAACTATATATATAATACCCACATATATATATAATATATATATATCCCATTATATATATATATATATATATATATATATATATATATATATATATATATATATATATATATATACTCTCATATATATACCAACTATATATAGATAACCAAATATATATAATACATATATATATATATATACATATATAGATAGCTAACATATATACATATATATACATTTTTATATATATATATAAACCCATATATACACTCAACTATGGATACCCATATATAATTATATATAATATAACATATATATATATACATGACATATATATATAGAGAGAGAGTGGAATGAGAGGGTGAGAGTGTGTGTGAAAAGTGTGTGTGTGAGGGGGGGTCATGGAAAGGCAGTGGTGTGTGTGTGTGTAGACAGTAGGGGAGTTTTCTGTTCTCAGAAAACTGAGAAAGGAGCACAAGCACACACACATACATTACATATATATATATCACCTATACATACCTATATATATACATTTACGTATACATACACATACCCACACACTCATATACATATATTCATACATATACAGTATATATATACATAAATACGCATATGTATCAACATAAAAATCAATTCAAAATTCATTTAAAATATTAAAATAAAACAGGAAATACTGTTCATTCCTGAACAGTGGGGTAAACCCAAAATCAACACCAAAACCTAGCTAATACCCTAATCTAATGGTTGGTAATCGTGCCCCTAGGTATACTCGTGTCCCTCGTGTCCTCAAGTGTCCACCACAACGCGACACGACGTGTCTAAGAGTGAAAAACCCCAATCGGGTAAATTCCAGACACCACAGTGTCACAGCGTCGTGCAGAGATGCACACGCGTGTAGGACATGACACACGTATCCATGTGTCTCGTGGTCGTGTCCCTAGGTTCGCCTAGGGTTGGTTTAGGTGTCCCACAGCCTGAAACGTGTCCAAGTGTCGTACAGTGTCGTGTCCGAGCCCGTATCAGAGCCCAATTTCCACGTGTGTGCTGTCAGTACAAATTCGATGCACACACGAATTCGTGTCCGACACAACACTAGAAGACACGAAACTTGGGGGGCATGTTCGCAGATATTGCCCCCTCGTGTCCACCAAGTGTCACCCCTCCACGTGTTGTGTCGTGTCCGCAATCAGTGTCGGGTAGCAGGACAGCGTGCACAGTCTCGTGCACGCATGTCGAAGTCACGTGGCACGTAGAGCCTTGTGCTCGTGTCAGTGGGTTGGTGGGTGGTTAGGTTCGTGTCTAGGTTTCTGTATCGTGTCTACGACACGTGTGGATACGACACGAAGTGTCAAACAGTAGGGTTTTACAGTGTGCATAGTGTGGTGTTAACAGTGTGTTCGTATCCCGTTTTGGACACGGACACGACATAAGTGTGCTCAGTCAACTAGGGTTGTGTCCTACATGTCTAGGGCTACCCAAAAATATAATTTGTTTCACAAAAACACAACATTAAAACCTAAGTGGCATTTCACCAAACACTTATTTAAAACCATGGATACGTGTCCGATACGGACACCAAATCCAACCTAGATCCTACCAAACTTGACCCACAGCTAGGGTATACCTATATGCATGCAACCATGAAGAGAAAATACAATATTAACTAGGTTTGAGGGTGTTTACCTATGAGTGCAAAATCCTCAATAATAGGCCTATTTGAATGAAAACCTCCTTCAACTCCCAATGTTCAAAGCTCCACAATTTCCTTGCTAGCAAGCCATAACTGGTATCCTCTAGTGTAGGGGGTTCTAATGCAAGAAACTATGCTCAATTTGGAGTCAAAATGATTAAATGGTGAGGGTGTGAAGTTGTAGGAAAAACTAGGTTTTTATGAAATGAAAGGAGGCATGAATGAAGGGGGGGTGTGTTTATATGGAAGGGGGTATGGGTTGGCAGCCATGGGGGGGGGGGGGGGTAGGGTAGATATTTAGGGTTCCTGTCACCTTGCAAACTTAGCTTCTAAGTCTTGGACCAAGTAGATAGATATTTAGGTTTCTAAAATATCTAAAAAGTAACATATCTAGATATTTATCAAACCTAGATATTTATACATAAAGTTAACATCCTCTACTTAGTCTTCTAGGTTAGTTGCTAACCTCTAGATTAGTGCTAAACTAGGTTAGGAGCCAACATGACACTAATCAACTAATTAAATAATAATAAATTACATAAATCAAAATAAATTCTAATAAATTACCAAAATATCCTTTTGACCAAAAAGTGGTAATTTGATATCCTAATCACATGGTTAGGCTTACATGGTCATGATTAGTCTCTAGGTTATGAAATCTCTAGGGTTTACACTAGGGTTATACTAGTAAAATCATAAAGTCATAAGCCATGACTTAGAAAATAGTTTTAAACTATCTAAAAATCACCAAAATTCATAACATGACTAAATCACCATTATTTAATAATAAAAATAATAAATTTTCAAAATATCCCAATTTCAGAAAACTGGGTGTTACAATAACCATGAATACTCATATAGATTCTGTATCATAAATTGTGTCGGTGTCCTGTGGTCTATCCTGTCAGTGAACACGAACAAAATATATATATGCAATACCTAGTATCGATACTCAATGACCAAAAGAAGTCATCGACACCTGAGTGCAATACGGATGCAAAGTACTGACTAGTCCTACGTCTTCAATGATAATGAATCAAGAAACAAAATACAACAAACAAGAAAAAGAACGACAAACTGTAACATTGGCAAGGTAATGTTGTTTGCGGTCTCCAAGCGTACGTACTATGGTCCGACTCCAGTATCATCGGTCATACTGTCATGTACTCCTAATATATAATAAAACGACTAATTAAAGACATGTCGATGTCATATACACACTATATACCACAATACTATATATAGCCTCGACTAACCATATTATAACTATACTAGTACCAAACCGTATATATAACCATATCTAACATACATAATATCAAGTCACCAAAATAAAATTAATATTTTTATAAAATAGAAATACAATATTTAATTTTGGAAATTTATTTAAAATATTTTTAAAATAATTTTAGACCAACAAAACAAATATCTAACTACATCAAACTAGTATCAACATGACAAAATAATTTTTTTGTAAAAGAGAAAATATAATATTTAATTCTAAAATATTTTCCAAAATATTTATAATAATTATTTAACTATAATATATACGAGAAAACTAGTCTCTAACTAGTATTCCACTAGTATCAACACTAATCAACTATCCGACCAGATTGAACACAAAAATAAATAACTTAAAAATAATTATTAAATTTGGAATAATTCAGTAAATAATTAAGAATATGATTTTTGTAGCAAAATAAACAAAATAATCATTTTATAAAATTACAAAGTTTCGGGTTTGAACACAACATTAGTTTCGACGAAAATCAACGTTCGACAACTTGTACGATGCAAACAAATTTTTAAAAATATGAGAAACTCAATGAGATGGCCAACAAGCATATCAGAATGATAGAACAAGATGATAAGAGCGGTACCAATATTTTTCGAGAGGTTGAAAGGCTCCGCAAGTTGGCACAAATCGCACGCACCAAAATTGGTTTAGTCTGGACCAACGATCGTGCAACGGCCGCCACTGACAAATGGTACGGAACTAAATGGTGGCCAATTGAAGATAAAAATAGACACATAGGACTTCGTATTAGTTTAAGTTTTGCGGCAAACAGACAAATATAAGTCGAGAAAACATGGTGTAGAAAATAACATACCTGTTGTGTCATTTTAGCACAAGTGCAAACGATTTTGGGTGACTTCCACGCCTCGTACAGACCAAAATAGAGGTTGTGGCTCCTCGGAAAGGTGCATGGGTTTTAGGGGGTGTCTTACTTTCAAGATGACGGTGGTGAAGTGGCTAAAAGGGTCAGTTGTGTAAGGTCTCTGTCGGGTGGAAAGGAAAGTGCAAAAATAGAAAAGGGCTCTCGGTTTTATGATATTTTATATATAAAAACCATCCAAGAAAAGGGAGCGGGTGCTGGTTTTGAGTAGGGAAAAGATTTTTGGAGATATGAGTTTGATTTGTTGAGATTTGGTTAAGATTTGCTAGCCCAATTAAAAGATAACTAAGATATATCTCCAAGGATTTAAATAGGATCCAAATTAGGAAAGTGAATATTGAGTTTGTTTTATAAATTTAATTAATATGGCTGCATATTAATCAATAAAATAAATCTAAAATGGTCATATTAGGTTAGGATACACTAGAATTGGTGCTTGCACAATTTGTTGGGCTAGGTTTGGATTGATAGATTTAATAGAGTCGAAATAGGACCCAAAAGCCTATTAATTGGTTCTTGTGTGCCATTTGATAATAAATAGTACATGTGAACTCAATTGAGTTGGACACCATTGGCATGTGTGTAGTAGACTCAAAATAGGTCAAAAATATATATTGGGTAGAAACATTGGATCAGGTTTGGGCCTCAAATTAGAATTGGAAAGTACATTGAATGTTGCGGTAAAGCCTAAAATGATTATTTTGACTCTAAAGTTGTGCAAGAGAAATGTTGTGCAAGAAAATATGTTTGAGTAGAACATGATATACCAAAATAAAGGTGGACTCGTCTAGAACACGAATATGGAACTTGTTTCAAAAAATTGACCAATGCTACGTTTCAAAAATTAAAGCTATGGTAAAGTGCATATATAGTCAAATTAAAAATAAAATATAGTTTAATAAATGTAAATCATATAAAAAATTCTTAAAACATTAGAGGGCTTATAATTTGTCAAACTCGACCGTTACCAACAGGTAGGTATAAAATGGTTAGGCACACTTGTAAGAATTGTATAGATTTTTTATTTGTAGAATGTGTTGATCGATAAATAACCTACTAAAGAAGTTGGTTATATAACTTATAGGAATATAATATAGAGATTAATGATTAATAGAACTTACAGATTAGTCATAGATAAAGACGTGAGGGCCAAGTTAGAAGCCTTACCTTAAGTAGACTAGTAACATTCATCGATGTGGTTTAGTTAGAAATTTTTAGAAGAATTGTAACTAGAATAATTTTGTTCGAATTAGGGTGCACATAGTGGTATATTCTCAGCTGTAGAACACCACGATGTCGTGAGCAACATTGAGGAAAATCAGGCATATAAGATTGGGGGACTAGACGAGAGAAGATAGGATATAAGAATTTTAAGGATATCTAAGTTAGATTCTGGCTTTTACGATTTGTTAATCATATTTTAAGAAATCAATGTCATCCTAGAAAATCCGGATTGGTTGGCAGATTATAAGTCTGATTGACGTTGAAATATTCCTTTTGTTAGTAGTCGAGGGACATGGACTGCCATGGTGTGTGGTACATCTCTTGTCCTTATTTGGTTGTAGGTCTGGGCCATTGTGCTATGATAGCCTATCAACCAAAGTTGCGACACAGATGTCCTTTAGCTTGATCATGGCTATAGGATATATTTTATCTCAGCATGATACGACAGCTCTAGTCCTTGTTTAGTGTAGTAGTGTCACATTGCTTCAATGATAGATATGACTCTGGTTGTAGTCTCGGTGCCGCTATTCTTTCATTTTGTGATTCATGAATGATGTTCTCATCTCTTTATGGGATAGGTATGTACGCTGTATTATATATTATTATTTGTTGTTATATTATAGTATTTAATTTTGAGCACAAAATTTTCTAAGATGTGTAGGATATAAGCCCCCTGATTTTTTGGAATTTATTTTTGATATTTAATAGGATTAACTATAATTAAAAAAATTCTACTTTCAATTTGGCCGTTAAGTACCCTTTACCGTAGCTTGGATTTTATGAGCACAACCTTAGTCGATTTCTCCAACAAATTTCATCTGCATGATCTAGATGAATCCACCTTTGTTTATGCCTATCATGTCCTACTCAGACACGTCTTCTTGTACTGTACTTTTATTGTGCAACATTCGGATTCAAAAGTCCCAATTCTAACACCTATCGTATTACTGTTGTCCTTTCCAATTGAAATTTGAGTCCCAACATCGACTCAAATAATTCGAACCAATATATGTTTTGATCTACTCAGATCCTACTACATACATGCCACTTGTGCCCCAGTTAATTAAGTCATGTGCTTCTTATACACAAAAGTAACAAAAGACACATTTTCGGGCTTTAGGAACCTAACTAACTACACCGACTTGAAACTAACCAATATAGGAGTGGTAGAGCCTAACATAGATTTCCCTAGCCTAATGTGAATATTTTAGATTGATTTTATTCAGTTTTTGTACAGACAATATAGATTTCAATCAAAGATTACAACCTCCATAAACACCAGTCATAATTTGGATCTTCTAAAAGATTGAGTCAACATATAAATTGATATATAGTCCAAAAACTCACCAAATCACTTGTAACCAAAGCCCATGAGAACCCTAAAAGATCCTCCTAACAAACTTTTCATATAAAACCCACACATGAGGCCGACCACCACCTATAAACCCTAAAAACGCGACCCCTACTTGCGTAACTACCGCTGCCTACACCGTGAACCCAGCAGCTTCGTACCACCTTCCCGATCCTTTTCTGATGAACCACCACCTCGAAGATGACCCCAAGACATCCCTCTTTGATCCTACTAAGGTTTCGAGTTGCCACGGTAAGCCGTTTGGTTATTATAAGGCCAAATCTGAGCACCAATTTATGTCGAATACAGAAATCTAAACAATAGATTTTGCATTTTTTGACCCTTGTTTCTCTACTTTTTATCGATCAAAACTCCATCAAACCAACTCTAACATATACCCCTATGTGCCTTCTATCATCTCCTGTTGCCACATCACGTGGATCACAATAGTTTGTCCGAGGCAAGCGTTTTACAAAAGTTAGTCCAGGTTGAACCAGTTCTTGGGCGTCAGTGTTTGCACCATTAATGTGATGCACCATGATATCAAGTAATTACTTGGTAACATCACTAACATATCCCTCTATCAACCCAATATTCTCCATTTCGATCTTGTTAATTTTTTTACATGTTTGTACATCTATCTTCGTAGGACAACCCATTGAACACCGAAAAACTTCGAAAATCAACTTGTAATTTGGCCATGTATAACCACCGCCTTGACGTACTAATTTTTCATGATATAAACTATGATTTCCAAATAGAATCCTCTAAAATAAACCTTTTTTTACTATTTATTCCAAAATATAAAATTATATTTATTGTGTGTTAAAATTTTCCAATCAATTGAATAAAGGACATATTTTGCAACTAGTCGACAATAGCAAATAGTTACCATAGTTAATGCCTATAAAGATGAATAAATCTTAATTATAGATATAATAACTATTATTTATAGAATTATTAAATTATATTTATTTTATATATTTTATGGTAGCTTTCAAGTGTAGTTTTATACCAACTTGAGCCTAAATCAAGCTAGTTGTCACGTGACCTAGTTTTAACCATGGAAGACTATGAAATAATTGTTGGTATTTTTGCCTTTGGACTAGAAAAGATAGTCCCACATCGGCTACACCAAATGGTGAGTATCTCAATATAATGCATTGCTTGTGTTGAGGTGTGCACATGAGGTGTAGTGGGGCACAAGTTTGTGCCATGTGGAAGTATTTTCCTAGAAGGAAAAAGTATTAAATCCAACAAGAATGCAAGTTAATTTTTGTTGTGCGGACTCAGACTCGGACACGGACTCCAGGATGTCTCGTGCATGCATGGGAGTGTTCAGGGGGTAGGCGTGGACTAGCACACTTCTATACTGATTGTGGGATGATCTAAAATATCAAACTCTATTTTTGAGTATTGGTATTTTAGTCCCACATCGGATAGGAGAAGAGGTGAAGTCTCAACTCCACTCTATAA
Organism: Iris pallida; assembly: GCA_029216955.1. Taxonomy (NCBI): domain Eukaryota; kingdom Viridiplantae; phylum Streptophyta; class Magnoliopsida; order Asparagales; family Iridaceae; genus Iris; species Iris pallida. Next base: position 29,257,175 of record JANAVB010003400.1, on the reverse strand, counting down.
ATAGAGCCCCTTGGCCTCCTTTGAAAGATGCACCAAGAAGAGAGTTGAGGGAGTCTGTTAAGTCCAGGAAGCCCGTTCAAGTCTCAAATATTGACTTACGAGCGTTCCAGAAGTTCTTCGTGAACTTGCTGGTTCCTGGAAGCTGTTCGTGCTCGTGTGGGGCGAATAAAGCTTTGAGCAATGGTGGTTCATTCACCCCGGCATCTCATTCTCGCCTGTCATCGCTGCTGTTGCCTTTTACAGTAACTTATTTTTAGAAGCTCTACTGCCGATAGTTGCTTGCACAAAGTCTCTTTAGATTTTTTGTGTATTACGTAGAATCTTTTTAGATCCTCGTAATTCAGAATCCTCCAGGATCTCTGTTGCACATCTTCTTTAAGGTGCTGCATTTGAAACGTTGTGTGTACAATTCTTTCAGTTTCAGAATTTTCCATCGACAAATTGTGCCTCGGTACTAACAATCTCAAAGCTTTATTGAGAAGATGGATAATTCTCGTGCTTCGCTCATCGATACCGACTTTAACAAGTTGGAGAAATTCGATGGCGAACACTTCCAGATATGGAGACGAAAGGTCACTTTAAATCTTCAACTCGTGAATATTGATTACGTGCTGTCAGAAGAAGAACCGATCGTTCCAACCACTGGATCTGCTGCGGCTGTGGCCTCTGCTACGACCAAGCAAACAAAGTGGAAGAGAGAAAATGGTATATATAAACTACTGATACTCAATTCCATGGAAGACTCTCTGGCAGAGTCCTACTCCAAGAAGACATCTGCCAAAGAGATATGGGACTCCTTGGAAAAGCTCTATGAAGATGACGAGAACCGGTCCAAGATCTTCATGGTAGAAAAATACCACAAGTGGACCTTCGAAGACGAGAAGGCGATGCTGCCCCAAGTGAAGGAGTTTCTGAAGTTGCGTTAGAAACTAGAAGACGAGAACATGCCCCTCGTCGACAAGTTTGTCGTTGGAGGGATCGTCGCGAAACTTCCTACAGAATGGAGCAACTTCTATGCAAGGATGCATCGAAAGAAGATGGAAATTAGCTTGGAAGATTTCTTGCAAGATATCCATGTTGAGGACGAGATGCGCTCTCAACAGAAGATGGATACTCTGTCCGAACAACTGGCGAAGGCAAATCTGGTCCAAACCAGAGAGTTCCAGGGGAAGCAGGCTGCTTCTCATCGCAAAAAGAAGGACTTCACGAATCTGAAAGTGAAGGGTCCTGCTTTCAAGCAGCAGAAGTCCAAGTCCCATGTGACTTGCTTCAATTGTGGCAAGAAGGGCCACTACAAATCCGAATGCAAGTCCAAGCCCAAAGAACAAGGTGAGCCTAGTAAGGTTTCTATGATTACTAATCTAGTTGCCATGATAGCACAGGTTGTAACTGTGGGGGCTAACTTGGACTGGTGGATAGACACTGGTGCGACCTGCCATGTCTGTTCAGACAAAGACTGGTTCGTCTCTTATGAGACAACTTCAGAGAAGGTCATAATGGCAAACCAGGCACAAGCTGAAGTACTGGGGATCGGGACGGTGGAGCTGAAACTCACATCGGGGAACACTCTGACGCTGCAAGGTGTGAAGCATGTTCCAGTAATTGCTAAGAACCTGATCTCTGGAAGTCTGCTCTGCAACGCAGGCTTGAGGATGGACATCAATGCTGGCCAGTTGGTGATGTCCAAGAAGGGTACATTCTTCGGAAAAGCTTTCCAAACTGAAGGAATGTACAAGATTCAGCTTGTTGTAACCCAGCATGATAATATAAATGCAATCACTTTTTCTGATTATTCTCTTGAGTTGTGGCATAATAGGCTAGGACATGTTCATTGTAAAAGGATTAACAGAATGTGTAGTCTAGGACTTATCTCCAAGTGTGGGGGTAAGGTAGAGAAATGCGAAGTATGTGCTCAGACGAAGATCACAAGGAAACCCTTTCACAGGGTCCATCGAAGCACAAATCTTCTGGAGTTGGTTCACTCAGATATCTGTGACTTCAAACAATTCTCTACAAAGGCCGGGATGAAGTATTTCATTACTTTCATCGATGACTTCTCAAAGTATGCTTTCGTCTACTTGCTCAAGTCTAAAGACGAAGCATTCGAGAAGTTCAAGGAGTTCAGGGCCGAGGCTGAGCGACAAACTGGACAACAACTCAAGAGGTTAAAGAGTGATCGAGGCGGGGAGTATCGGTCTCATGAATTGTTATCATTCTGCAAAGAACATGGAATCATCAATGAGACAACGGCCCGTACTCTCCTCAATCCAACGAAGTAGCAGAAAGGAAGAACAGAACGTTGACAGAGATGATAAACTCCATGCTGTTGACTGCGGGTCTTCCAAAGTGTTACTGGGGAGAAGCTGCTCTAACGGCAACGTTCATTCTGAACAGAGTGCCATATGCAACTTTCGACATAACTCCTCATGAACTCTGGTTCAAAGTCAGACCTAACTTGAATGTCATTCGAGTGTGGGGGTGTCTGGCTTATGTGAAGCTCCCGGATCTGAAGATTCAGAAGCTGGGGACAAGGACTACGAAGGCGATCTTCTTGGGGTATGCCGAGAAGAGTGATGCTCGGAGATTCCTTGATATCGAGTCAAACCATATCATCGAATCTCGGGATGCTGAATACTTTGAAGACAAGTTTACAAAACACAAGAATATTGTTCTCACGGATCTTCCGGAGAATGATGAGGGTTCAAAGCAGACAGAAGTCTTTAGTGAACCAGTAGTCCAAGATGAAGCTGTCGTCAAGGAGACACCAGCTGAACCAGAACTCGCTGATCCGTCAACTAAGCGAACGAGGAGGCCGAAAGACTTCGGAGATGACTTCGTCACCTATCATGTGGAAGCAGATCCGCTTACCTATGATGAGGCGATGAAGACCAGAGATGCTGTATACTGGAAGGAGGCGATAGACAACGAGATTGACTCAATCACCTCCAACAACACATGGGTATTGGTTGACCAACCAGAAGGAGCAAGACCCATCGGATGCAAATGGATCTTCAAGAAGAAGATGAAAGCAGATGGAACCATTGACAAGTTCAAGGCCAGGCTAGTGGCCAAGGGGTTTGCTCAGAAGCAGGGGATCGACTACTTTGAAACTTATGCTCCAGTTGCTCGGATGACAACCATCAGATTGTTAATTGCTCTAGCAGTAATACACAAGCTGGTGATACATCAGATGGATGTGAAAACGACATTCCTTAATGGCGAGCTGACCGAAGAGATCTACATGCAACAACCAAAAGGTTTTGTCGTCAGAGGTCTGGAAGACAAAGTCTGCAAGTTGATGAAGTCTCTGTATGGTTTGAAACAAGCTCCCAAAATATGGCATGAGAAGTTTGACAAGGTGATAAGGTCAAATGGCTACAGGGTCAGTGAAACAGACAAGTGTGTCTATACGAAGTTTGCTGACGGAAGAGGAGTAATCGTATGTCTTTACGTGGACGACATGCTAATCCTAGGTACGGATTTAAGCTGCGTCACAGAGACAAGAAATTCCTCTTGACCAAGTTCAGTATGAAGGACTTGGGGGATGCCGACGTAATCTTGGGGCTCAAGATCATCTGGACATGCACTGGAATAGCGCTGTCACAATCTCATTATATTGAGAAGATGCTCACTCGCTAAGGGTATCAAGATCTTCCTTTTATTGATACACCATACCGGAGTGATCAGAAGCTGAAGCCAAATTTGAGGGAAAGCGTCAGGCAGTTGGAGTATGATAGCATCATCGGAAGCTTGATGTACGCTACTACTGCCACAAGGCCTGACATAGCTTTTGCAGTGGGAATGCTGAGTCGGTTCACTAGCAATCCAGGCGTTGAGCACTGGAAAGCTGTGAAGCGTGTTATGAGATATCTCAAGAAAACTCAGACATATACACTTTTCTACAGCGGAGATCCGTCAGTAGTGGAAGGCTTCAGTGATACTAGCTGGTGTTCAGATATGGAGAGCGAGTATTCCACAGGTAGATTCGTATTCGCCATAGACGGAGCTGCTATATCGTGGAAGTCGAAGAAGCAGACTATGTTATCTCGCTCCTCCATGGAATCTGAATTCTTTGTATTGGATGCTGCTACAGATGAAGCAGAGTGGCTTCGGGAGCTCATGTATGATCTTCCGGTGGTTAGGGCTCAGATACCGGCAATACCGATATACTGTGACAACCAGGCGGCAGCAGCAGTGGCATCAAATGAACTCTTCAACGGAAAGAAGAGAACGGTACGGTTGAAGCACAGAGCAGTACACGATCTTATCAAGAGAGGTGTTATTGCAGTGATTGATGTTCGGAGTCAGAAGAACCTGGCGGATCCGTTCACCAAGGGCCTCAAGCGCCAGCTGGTCGATGATACAACTTGTAAAATGGGCTTGAAGGCATTATGATATTGTATTATTGTATTCATACCATAAAGTTTTATGCTATTAGTTCAAAGATTTATCTACTAGGCATCTAACTTTTGGTTCAAGGGAGGACCACTAATCGAAAGAATATCAGGAATGGTGGGTACATGTTCTATTTGACATGGAGAGGTTACGGACCTATAACCACTGTTGTCTACTATTGTTTTCTGCAGAAAACGGTTTCTGTGGGAAGGTTGGCTTAAATGCCTTCATGAGTTCTCAGGCAGAGTGAATGCCTGGAGTGCTTTACAGGAAGCACGGTAGCGCAGCACTACAAGGAGTGTAACTCCATGCTATAGTAGGGTGACTCCACCATGAGGTTCCCAGGTAGGGGTAATGCCTCAGCTTTACAAGCCAAGTCACAGCGGAGTAGCACCGCAAATAGACAGGTTGCCTAATGCTGTATGATAATCGTAATAAAGAGAAGTAGACAGCACTACAAAGAGGATGATGTCCTCATGTCACTGTGGCATGACACCACGAAGAGGTACCAGGTAGGGTAAAGCCTCGGCTTTGCGAGCCATGTCATAGCGGCGTAATACCGCACGGAAGCGCAAGGCTTCATGCTGGGTAGTTTGGCACTACAAAGAGGCCTGTGACCTCATGCTACAGTAGTATGACACTACGATGAGGTACCGAGGTGGGGTAAAGCCTCGGCTTTAAGCCATGTCATAGCGGCGTAACATCGCAAAGAAGCGCAATGCTTCATGCCATGACTCTTTATAAAGAACTCACCTATAGTGTATGGACAGAGATATCAGGCCGTCTCTTGAGGGTAAACTTGTAGACGCCTAAAAATTATACACTAAAATCAGGCTGGCACAAGGCCTTCAATGTGCAGCCAGAAGCACAGTTGACGTCATTATGTGAGTAGAAAGAATTACAATTATGGTACAGAATTCAAGGCTTAGTCCATTCTTGTATCATGCTGTTATTTAACCTATGCGGGAAGATTCAAGTCGTAGCGACATCTCTCCTAATGCATGATGGGCAGTAACTGTGGGGAACGCTCAACCCATATATTGAGATATGTGAGGGATTGTTGGTATTTTTGCTTTTGGACTAGAAAAGATAGTCCCACATCGGCTACACCAAATGGTGAGTATCTCAATATAATGCATTGCTTGTGTTGAGGTGTGCACATGAGGTGTAGTGGGGCACAAGTTTGTGCCATATGGAAGTATTTTCCTAGAAGAAAAAAGGATTAAATCCAACAAGGATGCAAGTTAATTTTTGTTGTGCGGACTCGGACTCGGACACGGACTCCAAGATGTCTCGTGCATGCACGGGAGTGTTCGGGGGGGGGGGGGGTAGGCATGGACTGGCACACTTCTATGCTGATTGTGGGATGATCTAAAATATCAAACTCTATTTTTGAGTATTGGTATTTTAGTCCCACATCGGATAGGAGAAGAGGTGAAGTCTCAACTCCACTCTATAAATAGAGCCCCTTGGCCTCCTTTGAAAGATGCACCAAGAAGAGAGTTGAGGGAGTCTGTTAAGTCCAGGAAGCCCGTTCAAGTCTCAAATATTGACTTACGAGCGTTCCAGAAGTTCTTCGTGAACTTGCTGGTTCGTGGAAGCTGTTCGTGCTCGTGTGGGGCGAATAAAGCTTTGAGCAACGGTGGTTCATTCACCCCAGCATCTCATTCTCGCCTGTCATCGCTGCTGTTGCCTTTTACAGTAACTTCTTTTTAGAAGCTCTACTGCCGATAGTTGCTTGCACAAAGTCTCTTTAGATTTTTTGTGTATTACGTAGAATCTTTTTAGATCCTCGTAATTCAGAATCCTCTAGGATCTCTGTTGTACATCTTCTTTAAGGTGCTGCATTTAAAACGTTGTGTGTACAATTGTTTCAGTTTCAGAATTTTTTATCGACAAATTGTGCCTCGACACTAACAATAATCATTCTATAGTTTACCTCACTATGGTAGCTGACCCATAGTGCCATATGCTCATAGGAGTTCGTGACGATACGACTGGGATTGCCGAAGCAGGACTTTTGCACACTCAATTGGAAGATTCAGGCAAGTGTACCTTGCCAAAGTTTCAGTTTATGTGTTGTACTTTCTTTTTACTTGTTTCTTTATGTATTTCTTAGTTCTAGATATAATGGATGTAGGATATTAGTTGATACTTAGCTTCTGAATGGTTTTCGGTACTGATGTCAGTATGTAGATATCAGATATCGATATTGGACATGACGTTGCATTTTTATTCGTGTTATATTGGACACGATATACCGTAGGACATTGACACGATCATGATACAGATTCATACATGAGATATTTGTGGTTATGGACACTGCGATATGATCCATGATTGATACTTGTATTTAAGATTTTTTATTACTTGACTTGACTCGACTAAATAGATCTAGACCATAGGATGGGGAGAACATTGCCATAATATCATGATACCTTAAGATGTTTGACCTTGTCTCATGACTTGGTTGATTCTTTACTCATTTGCCATAGTCTTTGTAGCAGAGCTTTGGTATTATTGACATCTTTGCATAGGGTACCACAACATAGTGCCATGGGTATTGGTTTTGTTGAGGAGCTTGTGAGCACTCAGTAGCCGAAGCCTGATATCTGAGAAGTATTTTCACGTGCATTTCATTTAGCTGGTTAGTGTAGTTACCCTCAAGTACTTTGTACTTTATATGCTATTGCTTTGGTATATTGTTTTATACCTTGTTCTGTCCCTCTTAGGACCTGGTGATCTCTCCAGGTAGTTGATTATGTAGAGTTAGTTCACTGATCATGGTGGTGTCGCTATTTCTGATTCAGGTAACTTTTGTGATTTTATATTTATATATATTACTTGCATTTTGCTCATTAGCCTAGTTTTGTAGACCTTTATTGTTACTCGTGTCTATTCAGACATATATGTTAATAGGCTACAGACCATGATACATATCGTTTATTATTGATATTATTCATTTTGTAGATTTTGATAAATATATGATAGGTGATTTGATGGATAGGTTTTAGATATCAAGACAACTTATAAATTATCTTGCTGGGTTGGAGTCCACTAGTTACATAGCTGCCATGTATACGTATTTTGGGACTGAACGATACAATCAAGCAATATAGTTTCAACAATGGTCCCCATGATAAGCACATTTCCAAGTTTCTCCCTAATTGGTATAAGGGTGAAGGCCTGGCCATGATTCTGTGCTCCATCATGCTGTCTAGCTCTCTCGAACTGAATCTTATATTGTGGCAAGGGTGGTCCTCTCTGGTGCCCTCCTAGTACTGTGGGTAACGACGCTTCAATCGCCAAAACGGGTGGCCTAGGTCTTGGTGGAGTTGGTCCCTGAAATATTTGTAGTGCTCTGTCCCAATACTGTGGACACTCCATAGCATGGTGATTATCAGATCCGCATATCAGGCACTAACCTAGTTTCCTTCTGTAGTCTCTTTTAACATGCCCCTCTTGCTATAATAGTGACAAGTCAAAAGATCCATTGCCGGGAACTAGATGACTCTCTACTGATGAAGTCTTCCTGGTTGTCAGATGGGTCGTCCTTGTTGTCCCTTAGTTGGCGCTGCTGCGGAAGTTGGGCACCTCGAAAGCACTGGGTCTTTGTTTATAGCTTCCTGGAGACGGGCATCTGCTAACACCTTGGTATATAAAACTTTAGAATGTGTTGTTGTGTATCTCTGGAGCTCCTTTGTCAATCCGTTATAGAATCTTCGTTCCTTCTCCACTTCATTTGGTATCAGAATGGTACCAAAACTGTAACGTCCCAGTCCCAAAATACTTAGGACTAAGTACGTTGTTATGCCAGCTGTATACATACGAAGTACGCTCCAATGTATGGAAAACTTGTATGTATACATAAGCTGTAAAATGCAGTAATCCAAGACTAAATCTCATCCACAAATGAAAAATAAAGAATTTATAATAACTTATGAATTGTTATTTACACAAGCTGTTGGACGGAGACAAATTCACTACCAACTAAAAGAGATAAGTACATAATAACGAAATTTTGTCGAGCTATGCGAAGACGATCCAAGTGTAATCACCTCGAAAGAAGAGAGGAAAACATGGCCATGGAGAGAGCACCTGCGAAACATCACAAAGTACACACCTGGAGGGACCACCAGGTTCTCAGAGGGACGTAACAAGATACAGAAAGAACATGCCATATAAATACTGAATATAAAATATGACACAATCAAAGAAAGTGACAAGACATAAATAAGGTAGTCTAACCGTACTAAAGTGAACATGTAGTTGAGAAACAATCCTTTCGACGCATGAGCCCTGTCTGTAAATGGGATCGGCATAGTCCCCATATAGGGCACCAGGGGCCCACGCACGAAGATCGTCAGAGGGCATCATATGCAAGGGGCTACGTCCATAACGCTCTGAAAAACGTCAGAGGGCCCCTGGAGCCTGCGTCTCCGGATGAGCGCACAGGTAAGCAAGGCAGTACAAAGATGCCCATATGTCAGGTATTGTTCTCCCCACCCAATGTACCTGTCAAGTCTCATCCGCGACCATGTACCTCTACTAACTGCTAAGTCTTCTAACACGCCTCTATTAGGAGTTAGCCCTAACGCATGCGCACGGGTGATCAGCCAGCACGCAAGGACCTCTACATGCCACTCATCTCACACATCCTCGTGGTACAATTGTTTCAAGGTATATGCGATACACTATAAACGGTAGTCCCTTAACTCTAGGTCCATATGCAATCAAAGGATAATAACAAGTAAGCTAATATCACTGAGCATGTAGTAAATCAAGAACTGGAAATAAATGAATCGTGATATATAATAAAATGCAAACTGAAAATAAAAGTATAATGGCAAGGTATCTTGCCTGTTGTGTCATCTGGTGTGGTGCGATGATCTGGCCAGTTCCGTTTTGTCCAATAGCCATGTTTGATGTGAAGAAGTCCAAAGAAAATAAGTATGTGATTAGTCATAGTCAGAAGTCATATATTCTAAGAGGAAGATTTAATTTATGTAAAAGATAATTCTCAATTTTAAAAAATATATATATACTCATTTAGAAAAACAGTGATAACTATCTAGGAAAAATATATTTGTATTTTTTTAAAATCAATATTTTATTAAGAAAAATATTTTACATAATATCTAAAACTTCAAGAAAATCATTTGAGGCTTAAAACTCTTCAAACTGTAAATTTAGAAAATATTATAACTTATCTATAATAATGGAAACTATATTTTTTTGGATCAATTTATTTGTTGGTAAATATTCCAAAAAATTATTTTACATAAATACTTGAAAATTCTAATAAAAAACAATTTGGTCATAACTTTAATTTAATTTGGGAATAATAGTAATAAAATTTTTTATTTTGAATATCATAAAATAGTTTATTAACATAATTTAGGCTAAGCCAAATTCCATATTTTGATACCCTACTAATTTTGAAACTAATATATAATTTTTCAAATAATTTATTTTATTAATAACCATACTACCCAATATACCTACAACAAATACACATATATATACCATATTATGGATAAAATATGTTATTATTACTATAATAAAACACACCCAAAAATATTTATTAAAATAAAAAAATAAAATAAACAAAGATTAAAAATAAAACACATCAGTTCAGTTTCACTTATTAAAGAGAAAGGAAAGGAGAGAGAGAGAGAGCAGAAGGAATCAGCTAATAAAAAAATAATAATATCATCCTAATCCCTTATAAGCTTATGCAGCACCCCCTTCCCAAATCAAAACAGTGAAAGAGAGAGAGAAAGAGGAATTAACAGAGAGAGGGAAAGAGCGGGGAGGAGATGGTCTTACCGGAGGTGGCTCCGGCGCCGGTGGTTCGGCAAGAGACATCGGCGGGGTGGTCCTGCGCGCGGTGGCGCGCACGACGGGGCGCCGAATCTGGTGCGGAGAGGCGGCGGTCTCGGTGAGGCCGGAGCGGGAAGAGCGCTCTCGATGGGGGTGCAGGTCACCAGCCGAGTGATGCAGACGACAGGGACGGCACGGCGAGGATTCGCGCCGGTAGTGCAGCTCATTGTACGGCGGGGGATGCTCGCATGAGCTGTTTCGACGGACGTTGAGCTCCGAAGCGCCCACGGAGGCTCGAGGCGCACATCGGAAGAGGACACGGGGTGGATGGTTCGTGTCACACCCCAGAACCAGAATACTGGAGAGCGGGAAACAGACACAGCCATCTACGTACATTGAAGTATAATCTACCTCGATATACGGTCACGGCTGTCTAGATGCATGAGGGTTTATCTACAAGCCAACAGTCTCTTATGGTCATGAACAAGCCTAGTGTCTCAATCTCAAACAAGTAAGTAAATGCTAGGGTTGATCATGTATGACTTAAACTCTTGCTAGTCTTAGCATTTTATATGACTAGCTTCATGATCATCTGAATATGTAATATTTGGGACACCTTACTTTGTATGTCTGATGATCTACTATCTTGTTACATTTACTTGCTTGATTGAGATTGAGACACTAGGCTTGTTCTTGACCCTAAAAGACTAATGGCTTGTAGTAAACCCTCATGCGTCTAGACAGCCATGACCGTATTACGAGATGGGATTCACTTCAATGTACATAGCTGGTTGTGTCTATCCTCCGCTCTCCAGTATTCTGGTTCTGGGGCGTGACAATAATGCACTTCAATTCTTTGTTAGTTGTCCCCTTTATGTTGTCAAATGTATTGATATGACCTGAGATTCTTGTTGCTGCTGCATGTCCAGTGTTCTTTTTACAAGTTGATTATCAATCTTTCCATTCGTAATGATAGGATTAGAGCTGTGACACTATCATGAATCTTTGATTATGTCTTAATCTTATAGTCACTTCTTAGTGTATCTCTTGTTATTTCTATACCACTATCAAAGGTTCATGGTCACATCTTGTTTTCCTCCCCTTTTATTTATCTTTATATCATTTTCCTTGCAGCACACCTATTCAACATAGATCTACAACCACTAGCATGATTTTATACGACATGATATGGACATGACGACGACACAGACGAGGCTTTTGGAGTATCCGTCTCATGTTTGATGCATCCATGTGGCACGGACGCACCACCGATGCCTACTTTCTGATTAGTCTAGTCGTCTATTCTCTTACTCTCTTTGTATGCCCAGGATGCATGTGTTGAAATCGCTAGATGATGGAAATCAACCAGGTTCCCTCCCTGACTGACCTAGGTCCACAAATTGAATGACTGTAGATATGGAACACTTGGGGTCTACTTTCTGGATGGATGTTATTGAATGAAATTTCTGATTAGATTAGGTGGTGTCCATTGATTATTATGGAGGTAAATCTGCTGGCACTACCATATGGTTGCTGGTACCATTAATGCGGAGTGCCCTTCCTTTTGAGGTATACTTTGAACTTAACAATTGAATTACTAGGGACAATACCTAAGCACAGTTAGGAAATTGTTGTATACCAAAAAAAAGGATATGTTAAATCATAATGGTCTAGCTAGTTTGCGTCTGCCACATATCTTCCTGTAATTTGTTTGGAATACCAATTTTAGTGTCAAGCAAGAAAGTAGCCCTCCAGAATGTGTTCGGACACACCAAAATTGGTGCAATATTTTTTGTGTGTTCGTAATTGTGGTATATGTCAGTCCCCAATGAATTTCTAATACAAGGATTAGACACTACACATTAGTAATTAACACAGGTATGGCATTTTTTTTTGCAGATCGAGGTATATTAGTTTTTCTTCTTCGTGAAGCTCCTCTTCCGCGGAGTAACCAGATATTGTTGAACATATATGTTTATTCTTGGTTTACAAGGGAACATTTATATTTGTGTTACAACCAATCACTATATACAGTAATTTCACCATGTGTTAGAGCATTAGTTGAGCGTTATTGTTTCACGCATGCCTCCTAAAATATCCTTTGCATGTGCTGATCTCATCCTGAACTTTGTACATCGACAAGGTCAGGCATGATTTCGTTTGGGTTCACGAATCAGGACATTAAAAATGAAATTCATTCTTTTCTTGTATTTGGATGCCTAATGAATTTCTAATACGAGAATTAGACACTACACAGTTTTTCTTAGTTTGCTTATTTCAGATTGCTTATCTTATATTGCTTATCTGTTTGGAACACTTTTTTTGATAAGAAAAGGGACTACAGAATTTGTTAAATGGTTTTGGTTGATTTAATTCGAACATATAGTGGCTGCTAAAATTCACCAACAATCACAACAATATACATACAGCTATATATCAGCCATTCACATATACTCCAAAAAGTAAAACAACAAATTGATTGACAGAACAAGAATATTCAAGTTATAATTTTATGAGACTTACGTGAACTTAATTAACTTCAATTGGATCCTCTTTCGCTACACTATATCGTTCCTAAAGCTAAAAACACTGTCATTCTCTAGTATTATTAAGAGAAGTCAAAAATAAAATCCAAAATTTTCACAACTTAGGTGAGTGAGGTACAGACAACTCTGGCCATAGATTATTGTAACAGGTAACAGACCATAAATATAACCATAAATAGAAAATGTAATGGTAGAAGGAAAAAGAGATCACCCTCCTGGGACAGTACTTTTTGAAATGGTCTGAAAAAAAAAGAAGCTTTGGCTATGGCGTCGTTATCAGACTGAAGTGCAGTAAGGAACTCACCACCAAGGAACATACCTGGACAATCGCTTCCTAATTGTTGACTGTTCACTGACGTCCAAAATTTGTATACCTTTCTGTTCACTCATACCATTTCCAGCTCTTCGTATATTCTCTAAAGTTTCATGTGCAATGCCAGCTTTATTTGAATATGCAACAATCATTAACAACAACATAAATAATTAAGAACATGCCAAGTTTAAATTTTACCCATGCACATGAAGTGTGGAGGCTATTCCTAATAGCTCAATGCCAAAACTGTAGTTTTGAGGACCTATTTTATCTCCCTAAAGTTTCAGTATGGAGCAAAACCCAAATATAAAGCATAAAGCACAAGGAAAATGCAGCACAAGAAGAAACACTAGCTGGTAGTTGGAACCACAAGCCTGAATGCTTGACCGAGACCAATCTGATATTCAGCTGAACATATTTCATGATTATTGTGGGGTTTTTCTTGTTTTCATACACGGACACACACATAACATGAGAAGATCTAAATAGGAGCATCAATAGAGGTTATTATTTAAGGATGTGAGCCTCTTGTAAAAAGGAAATACAACTTGCAGCTTAGGCTTTGCTAAAGAGTACAAAAGAAGACTGGTGGTGAGAGACCTCTTGTAATATTCTCTCTCAGTAATCTCTTACTCTCAATGTTAAGTTGGCAGATGTTAGATGTAGCCTAACCCGTAAAGAAGGATGGATGCAAGATGGAAGGATGTGAAACTTGTATATTTCTCTCAGTAATATCTTACTCTTGTATTGTTCGTATTATTAAAAATGCTAAGTTTACAACCATATAAGTCTAAAGGCAAAATGTTTTTTTTTTGAGAAAACAATAAAAAATGTGAAACTTGTATATTTATCCTTGCATGCTAACCCAATGTTGTAATTGCTATGTCAGGAACTCAATGCTTTGTTCCCAAAGCAACTCAGGGAGATCTTATCGACTGAAGAAGAAATGGATGATATGGCTTCTATTTAATATACAAGGCAACGACAAAGGAGGTCTTATCGACTGAAACTTCTATTTTTGTTATTTGAATATGAACTTCTATTTTTTTGCACTTTGCATAAGTAATTCACTGAATATTTGTTTAATGTGTCATTTGAATTTGAATTGTCACTGACTATTTGTTTTGACACTTACATTTGTGTCATATGAATTTGAACAATCATTTTGGCTGCACTTGGCAGAAGCTTAATTTACCAAATATTTGTTTCGCTCTTGAATTTAAGACATTTGAATTTGAGTTATACTGAATATATGTTTATAGCACTTGCATTTGTGTCATTTGAACTTTGCAAAACTTCACTGTATAGTTGGTTGCTATGTTTTATTTGTTCTCTCACTTGCCTCATGGATGCACGATTGTTGATGTCCTAATAAATGTCTCTATGTTGTTGGAACATTTAGAGCGTTCGAATGCACGTTGTACAAAGATAGAGAGGAACATTTACAACGTATAAAATGTGTGTTGTAGAAAGATGGTGGGTCATTGACAGCGTTCGAATTAGCGTTGTAAATAAATAAATAGATAGGATCATTTGCAGCATTATAATGTGTGTTGTAAAAAATAGAGGGGATTATTTACAACATTCGAAAGTGCATTCTAAATAAAAAGAGAGGGTCATTTATAGCGTCCAACTGTGTATTGTAAATAAATAAAGAGGGTCATTTACAGCGTTCAATTGCGCGTTATAAATAAATAAAGAGGGTCATTTACAACGTTCAAAAGCGCGTTGTAAATAAAAAAAGAGGATCATTTACAGCGTTCAACTGCGCATTGGAAATAAATAAACTGGGTCGTTTACAGCGTTCGAATGCGCGTTGTAAAAAGATGTAGATGGGATATTTACAACGTTTGAATATGCGTTGTAAAAAATATGGCCTTTTACGGCATGACCTTTTACAGCACAGAATTGTACGCCTTAAAAGATCATTTACGGCATGCTTTGCGTGCCGTAAATGATCATTTTTCTTGTAGTATATGTCACGTCTACTAAAGTCTAGTACAGACACATTGAGACTACACAAAAGGACTAATTTTGTTCGTCTACAAAGGATCTGGTACAGATTCGACAGAGCCTAGAAGGGTCTACAAGGGACTCGGTCTTCGTCAAAGCGCAACTCTTCTTCTTCATGCTAGAAGATTGACCTCCATCGAGGCATATTCTGACCTTTTTATGGATGCAGCCTCCCAGAAGCATATCAGCCACTTGGCCAAAGCAAGCAGCTTCCTGAAGCAGTCATTGGCCCGAGCCTTCAAAGAGCGTAGCAGGTCGTGAAGCCCAAAATGGGAAGGACATAGCACAGCCTGTGGCTCTTCGGGTTGGCTATCCACCCATGACCTAGGTCGTCAAGACCTCGAAGATCCCCCAGACGTGGCCCAGAGTTGAACTCCCTAAGGAGGACATTTATATACTTCTTAAGGGCAGAAATGGCTTCTTCTACACAGAGTTGCTCTATAAGAACATGGCTCCTATGAACGATAAAAGCCTCAACCAGCAGCCAACTTATGCAAGGCCGATCGCCGCTCGAAGTCAAGTTTGGATCTCTCATGGTAGTGAAGGATGCCAAGAAGAAGACAACGACTCTTCAGAGGATAACTTCCCCTTTTATATGACCGAGAATGACCCAGAGTGTATGCTACATGGCCGACGGTCAGAATTCGTGCATTAATAGGATGAACCTAAGACTCAGCACGATGAATATCAGTCTCAGACCCATGGAATTCCCCATATTACGGTGGCAATGAAGAGGGAAGTCCTTAAAGAGAGGGTATTTATCGCTCTTTACTCCAGAAGACAAAGCCTTCAAGCCTGAGGAACAGCTACTTGCATGCGCCAACCTCAGAAGCAAGATGGTGGTAGGCCCCGCGCTTTCCTATACTTCAGAAACTAATGTTTTCACTCCAGAGGCGCAGCTACTTGCATACGCCAACCGCAGACACATAAGGGTGTTATACCCTTTCCTCCAAAGACAACGCCTTCAAAGTTTAGAGGCACAGCTACTTACATGCGTCCGCATGAGGCGCATGATGGTGATATGTTCACACCATCTCCATTCCTACGGTGCAGTCATCTGCTCCGATCTAGAAGCTTAAGTTACTTCTCTACAAGAGACTTGGGAACTCCTACTGCAACCAATACAAGTCAGCCTGTCGCTCCAAAAGCACAGTAACCTCACCAACCTGAAGCACAAGCCTACTCGCCGCCTACATCACGGCGACTATGTTACTCCGAAACACAACTTCATCGTTGCTCTAAATGCACAAAAGTCTCGTCGCCATTCGAAGCCTTGTTTGCTCGTCGCCTGAAAGTACAGAGGCTCCGTCGTCTCTAGAAGCACGGTCTACTCGTCGCTCCAGAAGTACGGTAGTACTTAGTCCTCACCAGAGGTGCAGGAAGCATGGGTCCACCCCCAATTGGTTTGTTTAAACCGCCTATTGCAGAAAAGATTGGGATTAAATCATGATTGATATCTTATCAAATTGATTTAAATCTTAGACGATGATCAATTAAATTCCAAATCTAGGATAAAATCCTAAGTTTACTCGGCTGTATCCGAGAAAACAAATCGGCACGCACCATGTGTCACCTCCTTCGGTTATATTGATCACCATTAGAGATCTCGATTGAGGGGAATCTCGATGTCCGCCACGTGTTAGCGCCGTAGAAGGCCGCACCATACAATGACGGCAGATTCTTTCATATCTTAGGAACCCTAATGCACATCGCATATGTGCTCGGTTCTCTATAAATAGAAGGATAGACGGAGTTCTCCTTCAACTAAAGGGAGCGACAACCTTTATCTAAGAAGGAACAATCCACCAACCAACCAACAGAAGAACCCCCTCCATGGGATCTTCTCCTCCAGACAGCCTCTTGATCGATGACCCTAGAGTTCCATCAAAGGCGCCAGAGAGCCAGAGCAAGGATATTTTTCAAAACATAGGTCATTTTTAAAAGGATAGGGTCATTTTGAAAAACGATTCCGGACAGCCTATTTGCTAGTACGACTTGGTGTACAATGTATTCCTATACTCAATAAAATAAAAAATTACATTGCTTTGAAGGAAATACAATCTGAATGGCAAACAACTTCAGAATAGCTTCAGTCTTGAATATAGTAAATATTCATCGTTGAGCAGTGTCCAAAACATCGTAGGTAAACATCTGAATTGTCTTGCATTTATATCGATACAGAGTTTGATCAATTATTAAAATTAGGTTTGACCATGACTAATGGGCCAACAATCTCCCCCATTTTGATAATTGACAAACCTTGCCGATATAACATCTAAGTATAGATCAATTCAAAAATGTGTAATACCAGAGAAAACAAAAATTGTTCATAACCTGCATTCATGAAGATGTTAGATCCTATTTCTCTCCCGTTGTCACTTAGAAAAATAATTACAAAAGAGAAAGCTCCCCTGCAAGAAATGCATAAGTAACAAACAGTGAAGAAATACAAGAAGTAAAACATTCATCAAAGGCATGGTTTAAACAGTTAGAAAAGATAAGAGATATTGTATAAACAACACAGGCATGGTATTTGTCACAGACAGTTTATATGGAAGCAAAAAAAGAGATAATGCTATAATAAAGCTGAAACAAATAAAATGCTGAGCTGAATAAGTGAACTAAATGAAACATATGCCAAAATAAGGCATAATAAGAAAATGTCTATGAAGAGTCACACATAATAATAACCAAAATAAAGAGTACTGATAATATCTTGGAATTGTTAGGGTTATATACTAAAAGCATTACTTTTTTAGTAACCTTATTTCCTTAAATTTTGAATGAGAATTATATGGGCAAATTTTTACATATTGTATTTGTTGCAAGTGTTAATACAAATGTCTAATATTCTATATTGTAGATAATATGGTGTGTGGTGTCATATTATCAGTTCCCTATGGAGTATATAAATAGTTCACAACCTAGATGGACTTGGACAATCTATTGGAAAGGTTGTAGTATAATCTGGTATTAGTCTATCTTGACTATAGGTTTACACTAGTACACTTTGTGTGTATTGAACAGGACCACTTGAGGTTGTTCTCTTTGTACTGACTACATAAGAGAACAAACACCTCTGTTATTATGGATGCTTGTGCTCTTAACCTGGATATAATAATGGACATGTATATGCAGTGTGCATTATTTTGAGTCATAAAAGAGTGAGATCCATTATGGATCAACAACCTCTATGAATTGGGTAATAACATTGTATGTATGATGGGCTGTTGATTATAAATGGAATCCATGTCCCGATACATCGGGTTGATGATGTCCCCTTAAGGAGCTCATAAGGATTATCATGTAAACCCTGCAGGTAGATTATATCTGACATGACAAATAAAGTTGAGCGGTACTACTTAAGGATAAAAGATGTCGAATCAATATAGTTGTCAGTAACTTAATTTGATCGACGGACATACGATATCTTAACATGGGGAGCCAAACGAGCATATAATAAAAGGAGCCCACAAACATAATTTGGAATTAGGGAGGTAGTGCAACAATAGCTCATTAGTGGACCGAGCTATTATTAATGGGCCTGGATTGTGTGTTCGGGCTGAACACGGGATATCCAGATCCGTTATGAGGCCTAACGCTAATTTTTCCTCATGGTCCCTACCGTAGGCTATATATCCTCTATTCTCTGGCCGCCATATTACCGATCAGAAATATGAAACTTTCTCTAAATTCGTAATTCACGTAAGGCGAGAAAGAGAGGGCTGCCAAGGAGAAGAAAAGGTTGGGAGATCGTCGCCCACAAGACGTCCAACTCGAGGAAGGAATACGTGCAGAAGATCTTGGGGTCGTTCGCTCGAAATTGACAGAAATTACTTGTATCCTTTCCGCCGCAGGTATAATTCGTGAACCCTAGTTTCCGTCTATGAAGGGTTAGAAAACGTTTTTGATCTGTTTAACTTTCTATCGATCAATACGCACACCAAAGGAAGGGTCCTGGAAGTCCCCAGTTCCATCAGGAATGTCGGAGCATTTCCAAGTAAACATAAGACAAAATATCAGTCTCAATATGTAATATCTCAAACATCATCATCCTCATCATCATCGTCATCGGCTGCAGCCAGATGGACCAGCTCCAGAAGTACCAGCTCCAGAAGTATGAGAAGTGGCACCAGAAGTACGATATCAA
>JANAVB010003400.1:28930435-29235435 GCA_029216955.1 Iris pallida | reverse complement strand
CCCTTTTATTTTCTTTCCCGGCCAAAATTTTGGCTCCCTCCCAACACCATATTAAGTCCTAGAAAAATTGTACGCCAGAACGGGGAGAAGGCCAGAAGGGGGGAACGGACAGAAGCGTCTCTCCAGGTGTGTTCCTCAAATCCCAATCTCTTTCCTAAGCCCTAGATTAGGGATCGGCTATTCTCAACCTAATTTGTTTTACACGGCTGGGATATCCATGTTAGGAACGGTCAAGAGAGGGAGAAGGGTCTCTCCAGGTTCGATCATCTTAAGGTTTGTTCTTCAAATCCCAATATTTGTCCTTATTTATTTCCTAAGCCCTAGATTAGGGATCGACTGTTCTAAAAAATTTAAACGACTATTCTCCATCAAAAGCCTACAACTAGATATTTGCCCTTATTTATTCTACTATCCCAATCTTTGTCCTTATTTATTCGTCATGTGTTTTTTCTTTTGTACTAAATTTGGAATAATTTTGTTAGTTCCCATGGTGTTAATTAGGAATATCCAGAGCTACGTTGATTTTTTTCTACTTAAAGATTCGTGATTTTTGTTATTTTATTTGGTTTTTGCGACCTACTTAGTATGGGAATTTCCAATTGCTACTTGAATTTTGAACATGCATGTTGAGTTTTGATTCGTCCAGATATTAGGAGAAGATCTCAGTGTGTTCTGTTTGAGAAATTATGGTTGACTTTTGTTAGATTAACAGTATTAATTAGAAAATTCTAAAACATTCTACTTGGTGCTTTAGGATTCTTCATCTGTTTTTTCTTTTGATATTTTTTTCTAAAAAAATCTCTGGTAATTTCTTTGCTCCATGTAAAATTTTCATCATTGAATAATTTTAAGATTAATAGTTGTTGTGGATATATAGATATGCAACTTCGATAAATAATAATTAAACTTAGAGATCTTTTTTTGCTTTTATTTTTTGTTTTATTGTGAAAATGACTGTTGATATCGTATTATAGTGTAACTAATAGTTTTATTGTTCCTTGCACTGCCTAATGCTCTATTGCAGGCTACAAATCAGTACAATTTTATGCACTACTACAAATCAGTGCAATTTCAAACTTTAAAGTAGGTAGATATGGAAGATCCAGATTTCTATAAGAGCAGCAGGACTCACCTTTATGGGTAACTCTGTTGCCAGATTTTCATGTGTTTTTACTTTCAATCAGCAAGTAAAATGAAACTAAATTTTGTTAATGGCATGTATCTTTGCTAATAATATATATGAACCACATGTAAACCTCATCTCGATATGCTGGAGTTTTGAACCACATATATTTAATTTTGAAAAGCAAACATAAACTAAATAACTTAGTTTTCTTAAGTTTCTTAGTTCCTCGAAGTTTCCATTTGTCAAATGGCCCTTATATTGCTTTTTGCTCCTGTCAATTTTGTTAATCTGGGTTGAAGTCCCTTAACAATTGTCACTCCCTTTTTCCGTTATACGTATTTTCGTATGCGTATACGAGATTTCTGGCATTTATCAGGTGGACCATAGTTAGACTTGTTTTGCTTGGCCTAGTCTTGGTATAATCTTGACTTGGCTTATTGATGGGTTTGGTTCAATTTGACTTGGTTTGGCTTGGCTTGAGATAGAGAGGGCTGATATATAATCCAACTCCTCTCTCTCTCCTCATTCACTTCTTCATTTACTTCTTCATCTTCTTCATTTACTCCTCCCACCTACCAAGTCCTAGGCAAGTACAACTTACTTCATGATGGATCTCAAGTTTTATTGTTTCATTCTCTTCCTTACTTGATTTTAAACCTCTTTAGAACTTGACATTTTTAGGTTTGATGGATGAATTTTTGTAGATCTAAGTTTGTATCATTTTTGGTTTTCTTGGGTTTAGATCTACCAAACTTTATTATTTTCAAGTTTTGATTGTTCTATGTTGTAGGGAATTCAATTTTACCCAAAGTGGACCTTTGAAAAGTTAGATTTCGACTTGTTTTGGAGAAGTTATGACCAAATTAAGATTTGGACATTTTCTAGTTCATCTGTCCTGAATCTGGCAGGGACGATGAATAGTGCCGCAGGAATGAATAGTGCCGCATGGATGAATAGTGCCGCATGGCTTGCATAGTGCCACATGGATGCATAGTGCCGCAGGAATGAATAGTGCCCCAGGAATGAATTGTGGCGTATGGATGCATAATGCCACAAGAATATAGTGCCGCTTGGATGCATAGCACAGCATGGCTTGCATAGTGCCGCAGGAATGAATAGTGCCGCATGAATGAATAGTGTCGCATGGCTTACATAGTGCCGCAGGAATGAATAGTGTCGCATGGATGAATAGTGCCGTATTGCTTGCATAGTGCCGCAGAAGGCCGCATAGTCCCTATTTTGGCTGTTCTTGGCTGTTTTATCTTCTATTTGGCTGAATTATGGCCAGAATTTCTCCCAACTCCCAACATGAAAGTTGTAGATCTTTTTTTTGGCTTCAAGAATATGCTACTAGCTATTTTATGCAAGTTTCTCTCATTCATGATAATATAAGTATAGAATACGATAGTGGCCTGTTAAGGCGCACTCCTACCAAGTAACAAGTAACATGACATGATCGTGGTCCGTCGTGGCGCACACTTAACAAGCAACATTGGCATGATGATAGTGGCCCACCGTGGCGCACTCTTGACAAGCAACATTGGCATAATAATAGTGGCCCATTGTGGCACACTCTTGATAAGTAAACATAATATGATAATCTTGATATGTTGTTGTGACGGCTATCTTGACTTGATAAGTAACTCTTGACTTGACATCGTGGGTGTTTGTGCTTGTATAAGCTACATGTCTCATCTTGCATCATGTCTAGGACCTGAATTCCTGGTTATAACGGTCAGGGATTCGTACTGAATCTGACTAGGATAATGACTAGATTGATCAAGTAGTTCATATAGAGAGGTATTCAGGCTACAAACAATCCCATTATCTGGGTGCCTTCTCTGATGGACTTGTAGCCTGCCGACGAGTAGGGCACATTTCTACCTCATTGTCATGTGGGACACTTCATGAAACGATTACTGTGTATACTGTCATGTATTGCACTCAAGTCACCTAACAAGTCATGATAACTCTTAGCATGAACCTTGCGTCTGGATAACCTGGATAGTTTGTACGGCTTGTGGCCGTAGGGATACCTCATTGCATCTTGCTAGTAACTAGGCTTGTGATAATCCTAGTTAGTTTAAGTATCAAGCCATACTCTTTGCTTGGCCGTGAATGTTGGATGGAGTCCCGTCTTGCCTAGTCTTCCATAGATCCAGTACATGGCTATCTCAGGACATGCTTGTGTATGCATTACTTATCGGTAATTGGTTAGAGACTAAGTTCTGTTTAGGTGAAAAGTTACAACCCCGGTCCTTGTTTGGTTTACGGGTTGTAACTTGGTTACCGGAATAGTCCTTTAGTTATCTTATCGTTTATTACCATGTTTTTTCTATCTCATGTCTTTTGTTATTTCATTTATGTTCTTATGTGCTAATATGCTGGTTTTAATTCTTAACTGAAGTCTCCTTTGTGGCCCTTGCTCTTTTTAGGGTCTGACCCAGCTGGTTTTGAATGGCCAAATTTCGGAGCATTATCCGAGGATCTTCCCGTCTTCCAGCCAGATGGTGACCACTAGAAGAAACCCTGGCAACGAGTGGGTTTTATTTTGCTCTCCCACTCTATTGTAAATTATTCTTTTGAGGCGTTTAGCCGCCGAGCAAGTGGTAGCTCGTATTGAATTTGCATTCCTCTTTGCCTAAGGTTTGTAACATGATTGACAAATCCTAGGGTTGATCATGTATGACTTAAACTCTTGTTAGTCTTAGCATTTTATATGACTAGCTTCATGATGATCTGAATATGTAAGGTTTGGGACCCTTTCTTTATATGTCTGATGATCTACCATCTTGTTACATTTACTTGCTTGCTTGAGATTGAGACACTAGGCTTGTTCTTGACCCTAAAAGACTAATGGCTTGTAGTAAACCCTCATTCATCTAGACAGTCATGACCGTATTGCGAGATGGATTCACTTTAATATACGTAGCTGGCTGTGTCTGTCCTCCGCTCTCCAGTATTCTGGTTCTGGGGCGTGACAACAATGCACTTCAATCTTTGCTAGTTGTTCCTTTTATGTTGTCAAATGTATTGATATGACCTGAGATTCTTGTTGCTGCTGCATGTCCAGTGTTCTTTCTACAAGTTGATTATCAATCTTTCCATTCATAATTATAGGATTAGAGCTGTGACACTATCATGCATCTTTGATTATGTCTTAATCTTATAGTCACTTCTTAGTGTATCTATTGTTATTTATATACCACTATCAAAGGTTCATGGTCACATCTTGTTTTCCTCCCCTTTTATTTATCTTCATATCATTTTCCCTGCAGCACACCTATTCAACATAGATCCACAACCACTAGCATGATTTTATACGTCATGATAAGGATATGACGATGACACAGACAAGGCTTTTGGAGTGTCCGTCTCATGTCTGATGCATCCATGTGGCACGGACGCACCACCGATGCCTACTTTCTGATTAGTCTGGTCGTCTATTCTCTTACTCTCTTTGTATGCCCAGGATGCATGTGTTGAAATCGCTAGATGATGGAAATCAACCAGGTTCCCTCCCTGACTGACCTAGGTCCACAAATTGAATGACTGTAGATATGGAACACTTGGGGTCTACTTTCTGGATGGATGTTATTGAATGAAATTTCTGATTAGATTAGGTGGTGTCCATTGATTAATATGGAGGTAAATCTGCTGGCACTACCATATGGTTGCTGGTACCATTAATGCAGAGTGCCCTTCCTTTTGAGGAATACTTTGAACTTAACAATTGAATTACTAGGGACAATACCTAAGCACAGTTGGGAAATTCTTGTATACCAAAAAAAAGGATATGTTAAATCATAATGGTCTAGCTAGTTTGCGTCTGCCACATATCTTCCTGTAATTTGTTTGGAATACCAATTTTAGTGTCAAGCAAGAAAGTAGCCCTCCAGAATGTGTTCGGACACACCAAAATTGGTGCAATATTTTGTGTGTTCATAATTGTGGTACATGTCAGTCCCCAATGAATTTCTAATACAAGGATTAGACACTACACATTATTAATTAGCACAGGTATGGCATTTTTTTTGGCAGATCGAGGTATATCAGTTTTTCTTCTTCGTGAAGCTCCTCTTCCGCGTAGTAACCAGACATTGTTGAACATATATGTTCATTCTTGGTTTACAAGGGAACATTTATATTTGTGTTACAACCAATCACTATATACAGTAATTTCACCATGTGTTAGAGCATTAATTGAGTGTTATTGTTTCACGCATGCCTCCTAAAATATCCTTTGCATGTGCTGATCTCATCCTGAACTTTGTACATCTACAAGGTCAGGCATGATTTTGTTTGGGTTCACGAATCAGGACATTAGAAATGAAATTCATTCTTTTCTTGTATTTGGATGCCTAATGAATTTCTAATACGAGAATTAGACACTACACAGTTTTTCTTAGTTTGCTTATTTCAGATTGCTTATCTTATATTGCTTATCTATTTGGAACACTTTTTTTTTATAAGAAAAGGGACTACAGAATTTGTTAAATGGTTTTGGTTGATTTAATTCGAACATATAGTGGCTGCTAAAAATCACCAACAATAACAGCAATATACATACAACTATATATCTGCCATTCACATACGTGAACTTATTTAACAGAACAAGAATATTCAAGTTATAATTTTATGAGACTTACGTGAACTTAATTAACTTCAATTGGATCCTCTATCGCTACACTATAGCATTCCTAAAGCTAAAAATACTGACATTCTCTAGTATTATTAGGAGAAGTCAAAAATAAAATCCAAAATTTTCACAACTTAGGTGAGTGAGGTACAGACAACTCTGGCCATAGATTATTTTAACAGGTAACAGACCATGAATATAACCATAAATGGAGAATATATTGGTAGAGGGAAAAAGAGATCACCTGTCACGCCCCAGTACCGGAATACGGGGACGGACATAGGCCAGCTACACCATATAAGGTATGAAAATGTTATACGACGATCGGGGCTGTCAATCTTGTTGGGTATCCTAGCATGCAAGTAGTCTATGGCCTAAATCTGATCTCATATCCACAGGCAATAATCGATGAAATAACTACAAGAGAGATAATCATATGGAAAACAGGAAAATACACATATGATAATCGAAAGTCTTCAGTACATGATAATAATGTAGACGAATATACCTTCCCATTGTTCCTAGCATGGTCTGGAACTGAAGCACATCCTCCAAGTCAAGTCTGGAAGATCCACAGGGTCGGTCACAGGCAATCTGGGAACAATCCAGGGTTGGTCAGGCCAACCATAGCAAGTACCAGAAAGGAAGGCTCAAGGACGGGCGAAGAAAACCAGCATGATATAATATATGACTGGAATAACATGTATAAACAGCAGTAATGAGGGTAAAGGATTGTACGGTACCAACGCACGATTACAGAATATAATGCAACAATCCAACTAATACGTAAGTAACCAACAATCATCGCAGTCATCCTAACATCCACCAATACTTGCATCGCCAATTGGAACCGTAGTCTGTCATCAGAACAGTAACCTACCCCTACATCAAACAAGAACAAGGGAATGAATTACCGCGTCGGGACAGCGTTACTTGCCAGCCAGCTTAGCAAACAACAAGCCATACAATTTAGGTGAATAAGCGGCCACTCAAATGTCTACGGCTGTCTATGTGGAGGTTAGGTTACCCCAACAATGCAATATAAGAATCCTCAGATCGTGCTATGTCCAGCAGGGCTAACGAGGCCAAATAATAACGCATAGCACATGGAAAAAACACCGGTCCCTCAAAGGCAACCATGTGAAACAGATCAATCATATGGTAGTACATATTGTAGTCGGATATTGCCATCCGTCATTGCGGACGATAACAATATCCGGGGCGGTCAGCCTTGCGCTAGACAGGTAATCATAGCACATGTGGCGGCTGGCATGCACGATCTCGAGATTCTTCTTCCTCCTAATGCTTCAACCATCTTTAGTTGCCTAGATTAACCCTACATTTATCTGGAATCACATGTCGTGGTCACATGCTCATCCTCCTAGATGTCGTACCTCAGTACGGGTACACTAAGTACGAATCCACCTCGACACTGAAAGTCTCAAATCTGGATTCATTTTTAGTGTAATGCAGCAAGCAGTCAACCAGTCCTAACCACGCTAAAACTACAGGCCAACTATCATATCCGTGCTGGAAGATGAATGCACTGCCATATAATACATAGAAGCGTGTAGCACCTCAGTGCACGCATAGAATAGCACCTCAGTGCACACGTAGGATAGCACCTCAGTGCACACGTAGGATAGCACCTCAGTGCACACATAGAATGGTACCAGTACGGGTACAAATAGTCAAGTCAGGAACATAGTCAATCGGTCAATCACATGGAGTCCTCTGCCCACATCGTGGCATGGATACTAGGTTAGGTACATGGTCAGGATCTCTACTATAGTAGCATCTCAAGTACACATGGGGGTCTACAGCTCTAACCATCAAGTCAGTCTACCCACCGGATCAATCTATCAATAGTCTTCCCATCCCCGATGGGATAAATATCATATCAGAAAAATACGATCACTTGGTACTAGTGTAACGCCCCAGTCCCAAAATACGTAGGACCAAGTACGTGAACATGCCAGCTGCACATATACGAAGAATACTCCAATATATGGAATCCTCATGTATGCACATAAGCTGTAAATAAAAATAATCACAGGCCAGAATAACATATCTATTCTCATCACAGCTCAACACAGAAGATAATAAAGTCCAAATGAATAAAGCAGAGTATCAAAAGATATCCGGGTGAACATACTCACTCCAAACAGCTATGAAAAATAGTCTCACAAGATCGGAGTCCAACCTCCACATAAATAGAAAGAAAAGAGATGTAAAATAATGTCTACAACTGCCTCAGATAAGAAATAAACTAGAAATCAGTAGTGACTGCCTCGTCGTCAATGTAGGATAGCTCCAATGCCACTCCGTACTCTTGTGGAAAATCGTCTAAACCTGGAGAGATAACCAGGTCCTCAGGGGACATAGCAAGATACAAGAAAACACCATATCATATAAACTGTGATAATATAATAAAAAAAAAAGGTATGCATGCAATTGGGTTCCTAACCATTCTACTGTGAATATGCAGTTGAGATATAATCCTTCGACGCATGAGCCCTGGCTGTAAATGGGATCGGCATAGTTCCCATAAAGGGTACCAGGGGCCTACGTCCATAATGCTTGGGAAGCGTCAGAGGGCACCATGTGCAAGGGGCTACGTCCATAACGCTCTGGAAAACGTCAAAGGGCGCCTGGAGCCTGCGTCTCCGGAGGAGCGCACAGGTAATCAGGGAAGTGTAAAGAAGCCCATACGTCAGGTATTGTTCTCCCCACCCAATGCCTAGTATCATCATCTCCATGACTGATATGAACCTCTAGCAACCTCCAAGTCTTCTAACATGCAATACTACTATTGGCAGTTACTCTTATCCGTCGTACGCTCCATACGTATCGGTGGCCAGTCGACTACGCAGAAACGTGTCCTACATGTGACTCACATTACGTGATACAACAAGTGTCAAGGCCGTATGAGATATACCAATACCTCAACATTAATGGGTGGTCACTAGACTAAGTCAATGTAAGAGAAATAAATAAGACGAGATAAACGACCAATAGAGTCGCTTGCACCCAAGTTTGACTTGGACGCACAGTTTAAATATCAAGGAACA
Organism: Iris pallida; assembly: GCA_029216955.1. Classification (NCBI taxonomy): domain Eukaryota; kingdom Viridiplantae; phylum Streptophyta; class Magnoliopsida; order Asparagales; family Iridaceae; genus Iris; species Iris pallida. Next base: position 29,226,599 of record JANAVB010003400.1, on the reverse strand, counting down.
AAATGCTAAAAATAACTACTGAAAATAAGAAGTATAATAATCACAGAGTAAGGTGGCAAGGTATCTTGCCTGATGGTGCAAAGTGGCAAGTCCAAGTAATCACAATATCAGCCAAGAAACGTCACAATCTCCCAACAACTCCAGACACTAAAATTAATATCGAAAATGTACTCGGTGCAAAAGATATACCTAGGAAACGCCTGTCCAAAAGTAAAATTCTGGAACAGGGGCAAAATCGTAATTTTGGGTCAAAACGATGTCCGCCGTTGGACCAACTTTGTACCGAAATGCGTGCCAAGGTCTACGGTCTCTAAAGTCGTCAAACTATATGTCTACGATTTCAGTTCGAGGAGGGAAACTCAACGGTATGTCCAGTTTTGGATTCCGATGCGCCGTGCACAAAATTGCTCGTTTGAGTGGGTCGTGGGCCCGCCAAAAATGGGTTCCGATTCGACCTTCTCAGAATCGAACCAAACTTGGCACACAAGACCAGAATTTTAATCTGGACCTGTTGGCGCAAATTTTGTCTCGATTTGATGACTGTACACGAAGCTATGGGAAAGTTTGCAAAACGCCGATACGGGGTATCTCGACGGATACGCGTTGATTTCGTCACGCACACGCGACAAAACTGAGTTCTGTCAGTTCCCACACGTCCGCAACGTCCATACGCGCCTTTCGATACGTATAGCGTGCGACCACGTTGCCCGGTTTGTCGGGGCGTACGTCGTATAGGACAAAATTCAGAAAAATTAATATAATTAAAAACAGGTTTTTCCTCAACTTCAATATCAATCTACTTTTTACCCGTTAATCGAAACGACGTTCCAAAAGATGCGTTGCGATCTCAGTTATGTTGTCTTTTACTTTTTTAATTAGTTCATATAGTACTTTACTGCACAGCAAGTAAATTGGCCGACAAGTTATCATTTTAAAACAGTTTTTAGTATTACAGAAAACAGATTTTTGTTCAACTTCGTCTCGATTTTTCGAGCAATGCGATGGGTTGTTTCGAAATCCATCTGGAGGTTCTTGAAGGGGGTCATGTCTACTTTCCAGAAAATCTTACGGATCGAAAATCAGTACTACGAGTAAAAAGTTACATCGTAGAGAAGTAGGGTACCTTAAGTGGAAAAACTGCTCCGTGGGTGACGCGGGGCCGACTTCCGATGCTCCTTTCGTCGTGCACAAAGCTCCGTCGCTGGTGAAACGAAGTCGTGGGCGAAGGGGCTATAATCAGCCTCAACTTTCGTTTTGGAAGATTAGGGTTTTGAGGCTTGTGGAAAAAGTTACATATATACCAAGTTGTAACAAATCCTAACACTAATGGGTTTATGAATGAATCAACCCACGGGTTGGGGGTCATCCGCGATAGCATGCTGTTGCATGCCCAAGCAAAATTTGGGGTGGGGCCCGCCCACTTTTAGTGGGTGGGTGGGTGACATTTACTCTTTTTTTTTCCTTTTCCTTTCTTTCTCTACAATGCTGTGGTCGGTCCCAAGGGGCCGACCACCACTGAATTCTTATTTTTTTTTAATAATACTAATATATATATATATATATATATATATATATATATATATATATATATATATATATATATATATATATATATATATTAAACAAGCAATAAATTCCCAAAAATTTACCAATAAATTCCAAAAATCCTAGAATTTATTATATACCTTATTTAATAGAAATATTAACAAGCACACATATAATATATATACATACGTGCATTTATATTTACGTACATATACCAAATAAATTCTAAATAATATAGAAAAATAATTTTTAAGGCACTAAATAATTTAGGAAATATTGGGGGTTTACATCCTACCCAACTTAAAGAAAATTTCGTCCTCGAAATTAAACTAAGGTCGGGGGATCAAATGCAATGCAAGAAAAATATTAGCAACTTAAAATTCAAGACATACCTCCATTTTCGAACAAATACGGGTAGCGATTTCGGAAGTCGTCCTTGCGCTCCCTAGTAGACTCCCCTGGCGAGTGATGCTTCCATGCCACGCGAACCAATAGAATAGATTGGTTTCGCAACACCTTCACTTGGCGATCGAGGATACCTACTGGTTGCTCTTCTTACGACAAACTCGGTCCAACTGTGATCTCGGAGTGATCAAGCACATGATTGCTGTCCGCCACGTACCTCCTCAGCTGAGATACATGGAATACGTCATGCACTCCCTCTAGCGACGGTGGCAGTGCCAATCTGTAGGCAACCTCTCCAACACGTTCCAAGACATCGAAAGGCCCGATGTACCTTGGACTCAACTTGCCACGTCCTCTGAATCGAATCGTGCCCCTAGTGGGGGATATCTTCAAGAACACATGGTCACCCTCTTTGAACTCCAAGGGTCGACGACGATTATCTGCCCACTGCTTCTAACGATCCTGCGCTGCTCGTAGGTGGTCCTGAATCTTCTTCACTGTCTCCACTGTGCTCAAGACCAGCTCGGGACCCAATAGCTGTCGCTCTCCTATGTCGCTCCAACAAACAGGAGACCGACACTTTCTACCATACAATGCTTCAAACGGAGCCATATGAATGCTCGCTTGATAGCTATTGTTGTAGGAAAACTCAACAAGATGGAGATGGTCCTCCCACGAACTGCCAAAGTCAAGCATGCATGCTCTTAGCATATCCTTTAGCGTCTGAATGGTACGCTCCGACTGGCCGTCTGTCTATGGATGGTATGATGTGCTAAACTTCAATCGGGTGCCCCAACTCTCTTGCATGCTCCTCCAAAAGTGCAAAGTAAATCTCGAGTCACGGTCTGACACAATACTAACAGGCACACCATGTAATCTCACAATCTGCTCCATATACATCTCTGCCAATACCTCTGTCAACTGGCCCACTCTAAAAGATAAGAAATGGGCTGACTTGGTAAGTCTATCAACAATCACCCATACTGTATTACGTCCCCTAGGACTCCGAGGAAAACCCGTGACGAAATTTATAGTAATGTGCTCCCACTTCCACTCGGGAATGGGTAGCGGCTGTAATAATCCGGCCATCCTCTGGTGCTCCGCCTTCATTTGTTGACATACCAAGCAATTGGCAACGAAACGAGCTATCTCTCGCTTCATTCCATGCCACCAATAATACTGTCGTAAGTCACGATACATCTTGGTCCCTCCGGAATGAATATAGTAAGTCGAACTGTGAGCCTCCGCCATAAGCTTCTGACGTAGCTCTCCATTGGGTACATAAATGCGATCACCACATCGCAATATCCCATCTGAGTGGATCCTCAAACCTGTCTGCTCTCCTGCTTCAGTCCTCTCTTTTAGCCATCGAAATCTAGCATCATTAGGCAATGCTGCCTTGATGCGCTCTACCAATGATGATTGCACTTGAAGGTTGGCTAATACGCCGTCTGCTCCAGGCAATACTACCTCAATACCAAGCTGCTCCAAGTCTCTAATCAATTCCTTCTGTGTAGTCAAAAAGTGTGCCATGGGCTTACGGCTTAATGCGTCTGCCACGACATTAGCCTTGCCCGGATGATAATGAAGCTCGATCTCATAATCCTTCATCAACTCCAACCAACGTCGTTGTCGCATATTCAACTCCTTTTGTGTGAACACGTACTTGAGGCTCTTATGATCAGTGTAGATATCAACCTTCTCGCCGTATAAGTAGTGTCTCCATAGTTTCAAAGCAAAGATAACCGCTGCGAGCTCTAGAACATGGGTCGGATAATTCTTCTCATGCACTCTCAACTGTCGTGATGCATATGCTACTTATTTCACATAACAAAATGCCTTGAGGAATTGGCTTTTGAAAATAAAACGAGAAAAAAAGAAAGTACAAATTTGATTCTGGGAAAGTATTGCTATAGAAGTCTGATTCGTAAATGATCACTTTGTTCCTTGGACTATATGATGATGATGAAGATCACTACTTGAAGTAGAACAACTGGAAGAACTAAGTCACCAGAAAGGTATCGACGCACTTGGGCACTGATGGCGAGGCCGAATGCTTTTCTGCTTTGCTGCACTCTGTTCTGAAAGAAAGGTTGAAGAAGAATGCTCTGGAGAATCAAAATCTCTAAGTTCTGATCTCTGTATTCTCTCCAGTCTCTCTGTGTGTCTGTTATGAGAAAAATAAGTCTATTTATAGATTTGGGCTCTTGTGCGTAAAACTTAGCAAAAGTTTCATCTTTACGCTAACAACTGCCATCCACGATTGAAGCCAATCTCAGCATATGTTGATATGTGTCTCATCATTTCAGTAAGAATAGGATGCATATACACACGTTCTTCAAGAAGAATGGCATGAAAGCCACATAGGCAGACCACGTTCCAAGCTGGTGGAGGAGAATAGGGCGTAAAAATAGCCCCAATGTACTCTGAGCGTAAAGCAGTAGATTAGGCGTAAAATAGCCTTGACATAGACTTCCCGCGTAAAGTGGTTGTTAAATAACCTTGAGCGTAAAGTAGCTCAAATAGACTTTACGCACACGTCAGCTGTTGAGCGTAAAAGCTCGTATAGTCTTCGTGCGTAAAAGAAGCCATAGTGTGAGCGTAAAGTAGCTCAATCCACATACTAAACGACAACATTGGTCTCTGTATAAAATAAATCCCTTTGTGATATATGCCATCATTAAGATCTCCATGTCAGAGTTTGTATTAAATGCGAGATTTGACAACTTTATCCAGCGTAAGAGTGGCTGATCTGTCCTTGGCGTAAAACCATGGGTGTAGACCCGAGCGTAAAGTGATCAGCCTGCTTTAGGCGTAAAGTGATCAGCCTGTTTTAGGCATAAAGTGATTAACCGCTCTGTTTGGCGTAAAACTAATCACTTATGAATGAAATGATCCATCTCTTTGACTCTTTCTCTGAAGCATTTTTTACGCTCCTACAAGACCCCCTTCAAAGTTTTCAAATATCTCCAAAATTTGAAACACTTTGAACAGAAGCGTAAAAATTAAGATTTGATCAGTCAGCGTAAAATTTGAGATACGCAACCGTCATTCGCATAAAAGCAGGGATATCCAACAGTCGGTGTAATTTTCAATAGTGTCGGTCAACACTCAACCGTCACAATGAATTTCTTTCTCGAGACTTTCGAATGCCTTTTCGTTTCCTCGAGTTTACATTAATAATGAGCAGTTTCCAAAGAGGAATATGAAGAGTTGGTTTAATTGTATAAATAAGAAGAAATTCTTCACTCTTGTCATTCATCCTCATAGTGACATGGCGCTAAAGAACGAGATTACTAACAAAGAGGCTTCGAGCTCCAGGCTTGATTTTGAGCGAGCATGCAACCTTTTAGAGTGCTTTGGACTGACTCCTGCAGTCTTTAGTCGCATCGATGGTGGTGCCCCAACTGCGTACGAAGGGCCAGGAGATGCAGAAGCATTTCTTAATCTGATACGTCGCTCCGGGATTCGCAATATGCACGAACTAGGTACTTCCCTTCGTCAGCCCGACGAGGGAGAGAAAAAATGATGGTTTTGCGAATCTTTTATCTGTAGTAGGCCACTCCTCCCTTTTATAAATAAAGTATGATGTTAACCTCATCTGTTGGTATATAGAACTGTTTAGCACTTATTTTGACTGCTTCTATGGTTGTTAATTCCCAAGAAACAAACCAACACGTGGCATCTGTCTTGTGGTTATGAGAGCCTTTAAATAGGATCTTCTCTCGAAATAGACTTATACCAATCAGTTTCTTCAGCCTTTATAAATAGCCGAGAATGTTTCATATATTCTCATTCTCGCTCTTCTGAAGATAACTTTCTGCAATGTCGTTCTCCAACAAGTGACAATGGCAAAGCTGTCCAATAGTATTCCTTTGTACGCCCGGTCATTAGATGTAGATTCAACCATCATTAGAGCCAAACCATTTGGCTTAAGTGGTAAGTCCGACCATAAGCAAATATCTGTCTTTGAATTTTCTGTTGGAAACAGGTATTCATGAGCTTAAATTCTTGACGAGCGTAAAAAAAAATCCTTGCTGAAGCACTGGCGTAAAAGCCTTGCTGAAGCTCTGGCGTAAAAAGCCTTGCTGAAGCACTGGCGTAAAAGCCTTGCTGAAGCACTTGCGTAAAAGCTTTGTCATCTGTTTTTAGTTTAGCGTTTAATACGCATCTGATGATACTTCTGTTTAAAACACTTCTTCTTTGTTGTTCTCTGCAGAAGTTTGGCTGAACAGTTTTTTTCAGGACCAGCATTGGTGACTTTGACGTTGTGAAGAGCGTTCTTCTGACATCAACATCAGAGAGCTCATGCGCTTTTTACGCGCAAATCAGACAACGAAGAACTCTTCGTGGGATAGAAGGGTCTTCCTATGTTGGTAGGAAGAGCCTTTATACACGGAGAGTTGGATGGTGGAGTCAACTCTACCTCGAGAAATCGGGTAGTAGAGTTCCTTTCACGGCAGAACTAGGAATCGTATCCCAATGCTGGATGCATTCCTATCTCCTCTGGAAGGCCGCCCCTAATCCAGCAGTTGTATTGGCATCAACACGTCTTCGGGCTACCATACTCTGGGATTCTCCTCTCGTCTGAGAGAGAAGACCAGAGTTTGATTCCTTCTGTTCTGGTCGCCACAAAGGCTTGGACAGCAAGGAATTGACACCAACAACGAATCCGACGAAGAAGATCCAAAGAAGAAATAGATCTCCATTAGGCTATCGTTGTGTGTATAGAATGAAAATCCGAGAATGTAATAGATTTCCATTATAACTTGTAAGAAAGTCTAAAAAATGTAATAGATTTTTTTTGATGATATGGAATGGAAATGATGATTCTTCTATGATCAATAATTTGTTTCTATCTGGATGTATTATGGACATGATAGATAAATAAAATCTTATCTTCTATTTTAGAGTATATAATACTATCAGAGATAATATGGACATAATAGTATATATGAACTCAAAAGAAAATTAGATTAATATCTATGCAGAGGTCAAATAGAGGTGATAGATAGGAAAAGTAAGTAGATTTAGTATTTATCCAGAGGACATGGAAACATGATAAATAACGAATCCCACTTTCTAATCAATTAATAAAATAGAAGATATAAAATCCCTTTTCCAGGAGACAAGAAATCAATTTAACCAAACCTTGGTAGCTGGGGACTAAGGAGACAGATGTCATGGGCATATAAGTTCATCTTAATGTATGAATGAATCATAATTTTTGGGAAAAGAAAGCATTGATTCGATTTTGTAATTAAATGAATGAATCCGATAGAACGAACGGACAGGTCTTTTCGGGAATGAAAAGTTGTTCTCAATCTCAAAGACCGGTTCATCAACAGTCCTCTTCTATAAATAGGCGATAAGTTTCTGTAATCATTTCATTCTTATTTCTACTTCCCCATTGAAAATGTCTTCCGAGGATGTACCACAAAAGAATGAAGTCTCCAAAAAAATTGAGGACGTCACTGATTTGTGTCCCGTTGAGCCAACAGTGGCAGGCCCGACTCAAGTAGACAACAGCTCTTTTACGTCCAAGCCACCACAAGATATCCTTGCATTCTTAGTAGAGCCAGGAAAAACTCCTGAAGAAGAAGCACTGAGGATGGCCGCCTGCAAGCTTCTTATGAACTCAGGCAACAATGCCTTCGAGACATTAACTGACTATGTATTCAATAAGGGAGGCAGTGGTCCTCGTCCTTGACCTTTTGTTTTGAACAAAAATAGTAATAAAAGAAACTTTTATTTTCATTCTGTTTTTTTTTATACATAGTATTTCTTAAGAAATTTGCCATTGATTGGCATCATGAGCAGATCTCCATTGGGCTTTGATAACCGATAGGCGCCATTGGAAAATACGGACTCAATTATATAAGGGCCTTCCCATTTTGCTTGGAATTTCCTTTTACTTTTATGAGTCATCACCATCGTTCTCCGAACGGCTAATACAAGTTCGCCAACTTTGAATACTCTCTCTTTAACTTTACGATTAAAAGTTCGAGATATGCGGGCTTGATATAGTTCAATGTGCTGTTGTGCTTGAAGATGCTTCTTATCCAATCCTTCAAGTTCTTAGAGTCGTAAGCGATCATTATTCTCTATAGTTAGCTCATTAGCAATGGCTATCCGTAGAGATGGAATTTGGATTTCCAAGGAAAGAACAGCCTCACATCCATAAACCAATAAAAATGGTGTAAAACTAGTAGGAGTTCGGAATGTTGTTCGATAAGCCCATAAACATTCTCCAAGTTTCTCGTTCCAATCACATTTATTAGAAGAGACAAATTTTTTGAGAAGTTTAATGATCGTCTTATTGAAAGCTTCGGCTAAACCATTAGCAGCTGGATTATAAGTCATAGAAGCCAAATTCTGAATTCGATTCTTGTTACAGAATCGATAAAATACCTGACTGGCAAATTGTGGACTATTGTCATGAATTATCCGTCGAGGGATCCCGAAGCGATAAATGACATGGTGCTTGATGAAGCTGATCACATTAGATGTTTTCACTTCCGCAAGGGGAACTGCTTCTGCCCACTTAGAAAAGTAATCTGTTATAGCTAATATGAACCGATATCCTTTAACAGAAGGAGGATTAATAGGACCAATGACATCCATACCCCAAGCTTCAAAGGGCCAAGAGGCTGCTGTAGGATGTAGAAATTCAGATGGTTGATGAATAAAATCAGCATGAATCTGACATGCTTTACATCTTCTGGCATAGTCTACAGCATCTGCTATCATAGAAGGCCAATAATACCCCATTCTTCGAATGCGGTCTTGTAATTTAGGACCCGGTTGATGAGCACCACAAATACCATCATGAGCTTCTCGCAGTATTTGTTTAGCTTCACCTTCTGAGAGACAACGCAGCAAGAGTCCATCATAGGAACGACGGTATAGCATATGTAAAGATGAATCATAATAAAACTGAAACGATCATCTTTTGATTGATGCAGCTTCTTTTGGATCTTCAGGCAAAATCCCATGAACTGCATAATCAACGAATGAAGCTCTCCAATCCTTATGCTGGGAATTTAGTTCTGTAGTATAACTTTGTTCAATGTACAAATTATTCTTAACACAGAACAAGTCTCGATCCAATAAAGTAATTGTATTTTGCCTTCGGATTGGAACAGCTAGGTCTGCAGCTAAACTAGCAAGAGCATCAGCTTCCACATTCTGAGAGCGTGGTACAAACTCAATGAAGAATCCTTTGAATGAAAGGACCAGTTCAACTACCACTTGATGATAAGGAATGAGATCAGGATTTCTGACTTCATAAGTCCCTCTAACTTGATTAACAATCAATTGAGAATCTCCATAAGCTTCTAAGAACTCAATACCCAATTGTTTTGCTACTTGGAGACCGACCAATAGAGCATTATATTCTGCTACATTGTTGGAGCATGGCTCATTGAGAGAATAGGCACGGTATATGACCATTTTGTCAGGAGAAACCAGGACGATTCCTACCCCAGAGACAATATTGCCTTTAGGTCCTACTCGTGATGCCCCATCAAAATATAATTGCCATATGTCATTCTTCAAGGTCAGGTTACAATCCACGACTTCATCTGGAATGTCCTCATATAATTTTGATGTTTCAGGTATAGGGTAAGCAGCTAAGAAATCGGCTAATGCTTGACCCTTTATTGATTTCTGAGGTATATAAACTATGTCATAAGGAGTAAGCAACATCGTCCAGGTGGCCAGCCTAGAGTTAAGAATGCTAGGTTTTCTCATCAATACCCGAATGAGATTTATTCTGGAAATGACATGAATAGTCTGTTCTGTCACATAATGTCTTGTCTTTTGGATGGCAAAAACCAAAGCTAGACATTCCTTTTCCACAGGAGTATACCTGTGTTCATATCCTACCATCATTCTGTTCAGATAATATATTGCTTGCTCATGACCCATATCACTTTTCTATACAAGAAGAGCGCCAAGTGAGTGATCCAAGGCTCGAACATATAGCAAAAATGGCCTTCCTACTACCGGAGGTACCAGAACAGGTGGGTTTGTAAGGTATTGCTTGATGTCATTGAAGGCTTTCTGACACGCTTCATCCCAAACAAAAGATACGCCTTTCTTTAATAGACGGGAGAAAGGTTGACATCTTCCAGAAAGATTATATATAAATCTTCTAATATAAGCAATACGACCCTGAAAGCCACGAAGTTCTTTCATATTACGAGGAGGATGCATTTCAAGAATTACTTTAATCTTATCAGGATTGACATGGATACCCTGAGAAGTAATGACAAATCCTAAAAATTTGCTACTGGAAACTCCTAAGAAAGACTTAGTAGGGTTCATTTTCAATTGATGCCGGCACATCAACTCAAATACTGTCCTCAAGTCTTGAATGTGATCATCCTTTGATCGACTTTTAATAGCAACGTCGTCTACATAGCATTCAGCTATCTTCCGTAGATGTTCTTGAAAGATGTTGCTCATAGCTCATTGATATGTGGCACCGGCATTTTTAAGACCAAATGACATAACCATATAACAGTAGACCCGAAGGGGTATACGAAAAGTGGTATGTTTCTCATCTTCTGGATGCATCTTAATTTGATTGTACCCTGAGAATCCGTCCGTGAAAGATATGCGTTCAAAACCACATGTATTGTCTATCATGATATCAGTAATTGGAAGTAGGAATTCGTCCTTTGGACAAGCTGCATTAAGATCTCGATAATCTATATAAACTCGGACTTTTCCGTTCTTCTTCATGACAGGAACAATATTGGCAACCCAATCTGGGTTTTGTTCTTCACGAACAAATCCGCATGTGATCAACTTTTTGACTTCTGCTTCAATTGCATCCATCATATCTGGTCTAAAACGCCGTTGCTGTTGTTTTATAGGTTTGACATTAGGTAAAATATTGAGTTTATGAGTAGCAACTTTAGGATCTAGGCCTGGCATATCCTCATAACTCCATGCAAAAATGTTAATATATTCTTTGATAAGTTTTATCAACTGTTCCTTTTCATCTTCAGAAAGATTCTTACTGATAAATATTGGTTTGGACGTAGTTCCATCTCCAACATCAATCTGGATAACTTCATCCTCTGTAGGTGGCTGTCGCTGTTCAAAACGGAGTTCCCACTGAGTATCCATCTATTGAGCCCAAGGATCATTCTCAAATGGTTCAGATTCGTCATCAGTTTGAACCATATTGACTGAAAATACTTGTCCAAATTCATCATATGAGGAACGAGACATATCAGTTTCAATAAACTGGACTTCTTCTGAATCCGATGATTGCGAAGAGCTGGAAGAGAATTCTTCTTGTATATCGTCATAAAACATGTGGGACGGATCATATCCCAACCCATGACGAGTCTTTTAGTAAAACGGATCACCATATAATGGTAGTCGTCTACCCTTGTCTTGATTGAGACCTTGCATAGTCTTCAAATCATATCCCATGTTCTGGATAATCTTGATAGATTATTGACTATACTTGTCAATTCGGATTCTTTTCTTGTCTTTATCCTTCAGCTCATCTGCCTGAGCAACAGGGATATTTCTAGGCAGGCCAAACACAATTTGGCGCTTGTTTTTCTTATCAGACGGAACCACGAAATAAGATTCTTCGTGATGTCTAAAAGTTACGCAAGCTTGTGATGAAGCGGCCATAGGTAGAAGATAAGGAGAAGATGTTAGGAACCTTTGAGCATAATGTCCAACATCTATATAAGAAGGGAAAGAATTTTCCTTATGATCGATGTATAAAGTTTCTATTGGCTCAATGTCGTCTTTATATTGATGACTTTGATTATCAGAAGATAAAGTCATTCTTTCGATAAACTTGACAGCCATATACTCGAAAACGAAATCTTCATTGATATCAAAAAGTATAGAATGATCAATATTTACATTATTTACAATTTGACTGCTACGCTTCGGATTAATCATCAGTGGACCATTATCTGTCTTCTGCGTAGTTTTGCCAAGATTGACAATTAATGGTGGTTCTGGATCATTCGTACAAGAAGTACGCCCTTTGACCTTGATCATAAAAGATTGAACTTGGCTCTTAGCAGGAATATTTGTTGATTCCTCAAATAAAGTTTGAGTTCTTCCTTTAACCTTGATTATAGAGGTTGAACATTGACAGATTGGGATTGGATTCGTCCCTTGACTATGATCTTCAAAGGTTGCTCCTCTGGCGGATCTTTATTAATAGACTGATCCTCAATGGGTGATTGATCTTCAGCCATGTCTGATATTTCTTTCACATGCTCTTGTTTATAAAGCCTTGAATCAGAAAAATAGGCTTCGACACCTTTGAAGGGATTGATATCAGCGAACTCAGTCTTCACAACTCCTTGGGAATCCACATACTTGAAGCATTGGTGGAGAGTTGAAGGTACAATATTGTACTCATGAATCCATGGTCTCCCCAAAAGGATATTATAGTAGACGTCAGAGTTGATAACATAGAAAGTTGCCATGGTTCGAAGATCACCGATCTGAATCTACAGACGAATCTTCCCCAATGGTTTGCTCTTGCCAGAGTTGAAACCGATTATCGTAGTACTAGTGTAAGTCAAATCACTAGTAGGAATCCTCAGGGGTCTTAGCATACTCTGAAGAATTATGCTAATTGAGGACCCGGGGTCAATGTAAATCCTATCAATTTCAGTAGATCCAATATACCCAGTGTAGCACAAAGGTCTATCATGTTTGTTATGCTTCAACAGCATATCTTCTTGTGTAAAGATGATGTTGGGAATTGCTTCCATCACACTATGACATTGTGGACATGACACTAGTATATTATCAGGAGTCTTGAGTTGAGCCAAGCATGAATCTGCTTGAAGTAAAGCTTCACCCAAAGTCTCTCTGCTTTCTCTGGAAAGGCAAAACAACTCAAATATAGATACTCTAGCCGAAGTATTGGCCAACTGAGCCAGAATATCAAACTTGTAAGGCTTCATCACCACCCCCTAACTGGAAGCAGACTTCAATGGGACGTCGAAGCGCACTGCTTTCTGTTTCCCCTATTCAACCACAGAAGATTTAGCAGGAACAGGAGAGGGTTGAGTTGGTAGTATCTCCACCACGTCTTTATCTTCTTTGGAGGATCCCTCGTAGTCTTTATGGTACTCTTTTCCGGATCTTGTACCAGTAAAAATTTCTTCCTCAGACTCAGGAGAAGGAAGTACCATATTATAAGATTTTGTCTTCCCTCTCTTAGCCTTCTTCTTGTGTGGATTATTACGAGGAACTTCAGAACCCAATCCAACAATAGAATTTTGACTTTGAATCTGTAAAGAAAGTCGTATTCCTTTATCATAATTCAAACCTTCTGTCTTTTGAAAGTCATAACCCATCTTCTTCATGAGATGGACAGATTGTTGACTATACAAGTGAGTTGGCAGCGGACTTTTGGCAGGTGTTTCAACAGAGGAAGAGGAAGAAGCAAGACCTTCTGTAACCTCCGAAAAATGAAGAATAGATGTCATTGTAGCCACAGGAGGAGAAAGATTCGGGATACGAGGAAAAATCCCTGTCGGAGCTTTTTCATAAGCAGCGAAGACTTGTTGCGCCCGGTATAAAGGAACACTATTCATGGCTAGCCACTGCTGGTGAGTAAGCTTGAGCTTAGTAGGAGGAGCTAGACTTGGAGGATAGATGTTCAGTCCTTTCAGTCTATCATCTAAAGGAAGGCCATCCCATAGATGATCCAAGTCATCAGGATCTGGAATAACATAAGAAATCATGTTGCAGGTTTTGACTTTCTTACTCTTCTTGGATTTTGAAGTTTTATCTTCATTTTCCAACTCAGGCACTAGGTCAGGATGTACCCACATAATTTCACCATCCTTTAGTGTGAGCGGCAGCAATCCTGTATTTTCTTCTCTGGTAGGCGGTATATTCACGATCTTCATCGTCGCCTTCGGAATTGGGATAATTCCATCTGGGACTTACTGTGGAGGAAAATCTCCGAACTGAAGAGAAACCATATTGGTTGTAATCGTATGGTCATCATTGGTTAAAGCGATAGCACCGCCATTTATCAGCTCCTGGATTTCTTCTTTATGACATAGCAAGCACTGGTAGGATTATTAATGTATCTATGATAGATACAATATTCGGGATTATCAGTTAGATTCACCTCATTACGCCTCTTTGGCTCTGGAATCTGAAGTTTGCCACTCTTCACCAGACACTGAAATATCCTTGGGATATCACTCTCACCAAAAGAGTATTCTTCCTTTGGCCTGGAAGATTCCTGACTATTCGACATCATTTTATTCTTGGAAAGATTAACCATGAGGGTATTTTTTCCCTTCACATTACGATTGCCAGGGTTATTACCAGGATTACTTTTCTTTTCTCTGTCATCTGAGGGGAAAATCATCCCAAGTTCACGAGCCAACCTACCATTGGTCTCGACAGAAACCGCTGCTATGATGAACGAAGCCCAATCTGAGAATTGGGAACCCGTGAAAATAGCGATGGATGGTCGTAGATTCATCTTGCATGTATCAATCTACGCTGAATCTGGCATACTATGAGGCATCTTTAAAGTAGCCTGTCGGAAACGTTCGATGAACGTCCGAGTATCTTCTTTCTCCTTTTGTTTGATTTCTATCAAGGAGGACATGTTCATGTCCATACCTCCTTCATAGAAGCGGGAGAGAAACATTGCCTTAAATTCGTCAAAAGACGAAATGCAATTGTCGGGTAAACTTCGATACCAATCATAAGCCGAACCCGTCAGGCACCCGATGAACACTTGAGTAAGAAGAGCGTCATCTTTCCGCAAGTGTACAGTCATAATATCAAAGTAATTGATATATTGACTGGGAGATGCTTTTCCATCGAACAAAACCATAGATTGTGGCTTGAATTTCGGTGGAAAGGGTACATCATTCCAATAAGGGGGATAAGGTTGCTTGATCCCTAACCTCTGGAGCTGATCTTTGTGCCTCAAAACTTCAAACTGTGCTTTGAGATCACACACTGCTTGAATGGCTTCACTGGTTTGAGGAAGCACATTTGATTGAATGGTTGTTGGATGTACCGTAACCCCGACTGGAGGTGGTACATCTTCAGGAATGATGGGATCTAGAGATGCAGAATTTTGATTAACAGCAGGCTCTTGAATATTCAAAGGTATTTCAGCCCCTTGACTATCTTGAGTTTGTGCTGCTACTGGTACTGGTGTTATTACCGTCGGCTGAGCAGTTTGCTGATTCAAAATTATCTGATACATGCTTTGCACCATGTTAAGCATGTCTTTCAGTGATTGCTCAACGGCAGTAAGACGCTGTTCTGTATTAACGGATGAGGTCTCTGGTTCATCTCCAACAGCGTAGGATTCAACCTCTCTTGAAGATACAGAAGGATTTGTATAGAAGTATGAATCCACACTGTCAGTCTCGGACTCAAAAGATTGAGTACCCCCAGCTTCTGAATCAGAAGTCTGCATTTGTTTTTGTCTTCTTGATCGAGTATTTTGATATACCCCCTCAAAAGAATCAAGAAGTCTGTTGAACTGTTGCTGACCTGGAGTTTGGGACATATTCCATCTTGGACGTCATCCTCTGTTAGTATGAGATGCCATATTGACTGATGCATATGACAGCTCATGTTCTTGGTCTTCAGCTTGATGTTGAGGCGGATTAAAACTTAATCGATCAAAAACTGACCGTTTTGAAGCCGAACAACAACAGTTGATCACAACCTGGTGATAATCACAATGATGTTTTTCTTAGGGAAATATCACCGGAGATTGTCTATTCTTACGCTTTTGCATTAACAATTCACGTAAGTCAGATAGAGTGGAGAGAGTAGTCTTCTTTATTACATTAGGGGTGGAGAAACGTTTAGTACCCTGTGTATAAAGAAGATTACTGGCTGCATTCGCAGAACCAAATTGTACATTTCTACGCGTTTGGAGTTGTGTGCGTAAATCTTGAGATTTTTCAGCACGAAGGACTCCATTTTTATTGCATGTAATTTGTAGATTTGGTACTTTGCGTAGAGCAGTATAAGAAGGCTGTTGGTGTAGAACTGAAGTTTTACCAACCTGATTTTTACGCTGCATACGTTTAGGCACATTCACATTAGATGTGTAAACATCTTTACGGATTTTATCTACACTGTCACGGACAGGAGACTTACCTTCACGCGTAGAGCATAAAAATTGGTTATCTACCACGTCACAGACGGGAGATTTTCCTTTACGCGAAGAGCGTAATTTGTGTGTGTCTACCACGTCACTGATGGGAGACTTATTTTTACACTCAGAAGCATTAGAATCTGCCATATTACAAATGGGAGACTCATTCTTATGCCTTGAGCGTAAAACTTGGTTTTTACCCACTGAGCGTAAAACCTGGTTCTTACGTAGTAGGCGTGGAACCTGATCATCTACACCGTCACAGACGGAAGACAAATTGTCACACTTAGAGAGCGACGCCGAAGTAAGGACTGCCTCGTTACGAACGGGAACCCCTACAACAGGAGTGGGAAGAATTCCCTTGCTATCAGAAGCAACAGAGAGATCAGCAGCTACTTTGGATTTAGGAATCCAAACTTTTCGTGCTTTACGAGATTTTTGAACATTGGAGCAGCGAGAACCACCCCCAGTTCGGAGCATTTCTTCGTAGGCAGTCTGGTCGAAGTGTACAACCAGAGTCTTCTTGGTCGAACCGACCGAAACATCATCATATTGAGCAATTGCCTCCTCGTCAGAGGAGAAGGTCTTCCCCAGCAGAGTCGCCATTTTTGTTTTACTTAACAAAATGCCTTGAGGAATTGGCTTTTGAAAATAAAACGAGAAAAAAAGAAAGTACAAGAAGTACAAATTTGATTCTGGGAAAGTATTGCTATGGAAGTCTGATTCGTAAATGATCACTTTGTTCCTTGGACTATATGATGATGATGAAGATCACTGCTTGAAGTAGAACAACTGGAAGAACTAAGTCACCAGAAAGGTATCGACGCACTTGGGCACTGATGGCGAGGCCGAGTGCTTTCCTACTTTGCTTCACTCTGTTCTGGAAGAGAGGTTGAAGAAGAATGCTCTGGAGAATCAAAATCTCTAAGTTCTGATCTCTGTATTCTCTCCTGTCTCTCTGTGTGTCTGTTATGAGAAAAATAAGTCTATTTATAGACTTAGGCTCTTGTGCGTAAAACTTAGCAAAAGTTCCGTCTTTACGCTAACAACTGCCATCCACGATCGAAGCCAATCTCTGCATATGTTGACATGTGTCCCATCATTTCAGTAAGAATAGGATGCATGTACACACGTTCTTCGAGAAGAATGGCATAAAAGCCACGTAGGCAGACCACGTTCCAAGCTGGTAGAGGAGAATAGGGCATAAAAATAGCCCCAATGTACTCTGAGCGTAAAGCAGTAGATTAGGCATAAAATAGCCTTGACATAGACTTCCCGTGTAAAGTGGTTGTTAAATAACCTTGAGCGTAAAGTAGCTCAAATAGACTTTACGCACACGTCAGCTGTTGAGCGTAAAAGCTCGTATAGTCTTCGTGCGTAAAAGAAGCCATAGTGTGAGCGTAAAGTAGCTCAATCCACATACTAAACAACAACATTGGTCTCTATATAAAACAAATCCCTTTGTGATATATGCCATCATTATTATCTCCATGTCAGAGTTTGCATTAAATGCGAGATTTGACAGCTTTATCCAGCGTAAGAGTGGCTGATCTGTCCTTGGCGTAAAACCATGGGTGTAGACCCGAGCGTAAAGTGATCAGCCTGCTTTAGGCGTAAAGTGATCAGCCTGTTTTAGGCGTAAAGTGATTAACCGCTCTGTTTGGCATAAAACCAATCACTTATGAATGAAATGATCCATCTCTTTGACTCTTTCTTTGAAGCATTTTTTACGCTCCTACACTACTACCCGACCGTGCTGCATCAATACACATCCTAATCCCTTCCCGGATGCGTCACTGTAGATTACAAATCCTCCTGGCCCCGATGGTAGTGTCAAGATCGGTGCTGTGGTCAATCGCTTCTTCAATTCGTCAAAAGCGGCTTGACACTCGTCTGTCCATACAAACTCTTGATCCTTGTAAGTTAATCGTGTCATAGGCCCCGCTATTCGATAGAAATCTTCTACGAACCGCCGGTAGTAACCCGCAAGTCCGAGGAAACTTTTCACTTCAGAAGCTGATGTGGGAGCGGGCTATGTTTTGACTGCTGCGATCTTCTCTGGGTCTACCGATATACCATCGCCCGTTACAATATGACCAAGGAATGATACCTCCTTGAGAAAGAAATCACACTTGCTATGCTTTGCAAAGAGTCTCTCGTTCCTCAATGTTCCCAAAACTTTTCGTAGATGCTGCTCATGCTCCTCTTGACTCTTGGAGTAAATCAAGATATCGTCTATAAAGACTACTACAAATTTGTCCAAGTATTGGTGAAAGATCTTGTTCATCAAATTCATGAAAACTGTGGGAGCGTTGGTCAAACCGAAAGGCATAACCAAGAACTCGTAGTGTCCATACCTCGATCGAAAAGCCGTCTTGGCAATATCTTCCTTCCGAACCTTCAATTGGTGATAGCCCGATCGTAAGTCAATCTTGGAGAATACTTTTGCTCCACTCAGTTGATCGAATAAATCGTCTATACGCGGCAAAGGATAGTTGTTCTTTACCGTCACCGCATTCAATGCTCTGTAGTCAATGCACATACGCACTGTCTCATCTTTCTTAGGCACAAAAAGAACGGGTGCTCCCCATGGTGACGCACTGGCACGAATAAATCCCTTCTCTAATAAGTCATCAATCTGCGTCTTCATCTCTACCAACTCCTTGGGTGCCAGACGATATACTCGGGATGAAATAGGCTCGGCTCCGAGAATAAGCTCAATAGAAAACTCGATATCTCGGTCAGGTGGTAGCAATTCCTCGGGGAATACATCCTCGAACTCGTTGATAATAGGGTGCTGGGGGGTGTCATGCATCATCATGTGAGTTTCCGATGTGGGTGCATCATAACTCTCTCCGTCTTCTTTGGTGAACTCAAACTCTGCCGCATTCGGTGGTCTAAAGATAATACTGCTCCTATGGCAGTCGATGAGAGCGAAATGCTGGCTCAACCAGTCCATTCCAAGAACCACATCAAATATCGGCATAGGGAATACAAGAAGTCATGCCATCATCTCTCTACCATTTACCACTACAGGACAACATCTACAAATACCACTAACAGGTACAACTCCTCCTCCAGTGAGGATTTTAACATTCTTAGCTAAAGGTGTGATGGGAATGCTGTGTCTAGTGGTAAAACTGGTGGCTATAAATAAATGTGTGGCTCCAGTATCGAACAATGTAATAGCAAGAAAAGATACAACTAGAACCATACCTGCTATAACCTCCGCCTCTGTCTCTATGTCCTCAACAGTAAGTGAGAATGCCTGTCCATAATTCTGTCCCGGGCCCTGAGCTCTGGCTTTGTTGTACTGTACGCCTTGGGGAGGAAATGGTGGACGAGGTGCTCCTGCTACGGGCCGTAGTGCTGGAAGAGCTGGGGCTGTGGGTCTCGGGTTCTGCCTAGCTTGTACTATTGTATGTTGCTCCGGACAATCCTTGAGCATGTGCTGATTGGATCCATATCTCAAGCATAATCCGAGGCGAGTCCTGCAGTCATTCTGGAGATGTCATTGTTTTTCGCAGTAATGGCAAACGGGCTTCTGATAAGGTGAGGGCCTCTGCTGGAACTGTCCTGTGGCCCTCCAATAGGTCCACTCTGAGTAGTTCGGGCTGGTGTAGCTGCTGGTGTATGACGCCTTGATTTCTGTTGTTGTTCCTTGCGAAGAATCTCCTGAGCACGAGCTTCTTCCTAGACAGCTGAATGGGAGACTCGAGACTGGGTAGTCATATAAGACTTGAGCTCTGGTACAAGCCCCTGGTGAAATCTCCTCGCCTTCTCTAACTCTGTCGGAATCAATCCCGTACCAAATCGACTCAAGCGATTGAACTCCGAGTCATACTTATCAACTGTCATATTCCCTTGCTTCAGATGAAGGAACTAGTTGTAGAGACCATCTCGAACATAAAAAGGGAAGAATCTCTCATAAAATGCATCATAGAACTGCTTCCAGGTGATCCCAGTACCTAGTCATCTCTCTTCCGCCTTCCACTAGTGGTGAGCATTATCTTCTAGCAGTAGGTCCACGACTGTCATCCAATCTCGAGCTGGCAACTGGGATGCCTTCAGTAGCTTCTCGGTACTAATAAGCTACTGTGACACCTCTAATGGCTTCTCCGTCCCTCTAAAGGCCTTGGGGTTCATATTTGTGAAATTCTTGATAGAGCCTTCATAGGGATGCAGAGCCGGTGCTGGTACTGGTACTAGAGGTAGTGGTGGAGGTCTAGCCATAGCTGCCATCATCGTCTGTCTCATCAGCTCAGTCTGCTGCCACTGAGCCTGCATCATGGCATACATAAACTGAGTAGTAGGGCTCCCATCAGTCGGTGGTGGAGGCATCTGAGGTCCCGACTGTGGGGAAAACTGCTGAGGAAATGGTGGTGGAGGAGGCAGTGGTACATTCCCTCTTGGTGGCATGGTAGTAGTCTGTCCAGCCTGGCTGCCTGGGGTACTGCGATATCCGGGTACTCCGTCGTCGGTGTCGTAGTAGGCTGCGACACTCCTGGCTGGTAGGGTGTCGCTGGAGTCATGGGAGGATTCTGTCCCTCCGAAGTAGCCTCTTCACCAGATGTGAGGGCCAAAGCAGAAGTGCGTCCGCTTCGTAGATTCATACTGTTGGCACGAGGAAGGTAAGTTGATATTAGGAAAGATTAGATATGGGATAAATCAAATAATCAAGGAAGTTTCAAAAAGATTGGAAGTTAAGGGATAGTAGTAGTTCCGGATGAGATATTCCTATTCCTATATGCAGGTTTGTTGGGCACGGTCATGTAACCCAACAATATTAACGTAGACCTGCATGGGCCACCACAAAAACATATAACGCCCCAGTCCCAAAATACGTAGGACCAAGTACGTGAACATGCCAGCTGCACATATACGAAGAATACTCCAATATATGGAATCCTCATATATGCACATAAGCTATAAATAAAAATAATCACAGGCCAGAATAACATATCTAATCTCATCATAGCTCAACACAGAAGATAATAAAGTCCAAATGAATAAAACAGAGTATCAAAAGATAACCGGGTGAACATACTCACTCCAAACAGCTATAAAAAATAGTCTCAGAAGATCGGAGTCCAACCTCCGCAAAAATAGAAAGAAAAGAGATGTAAAATAATGTCTACAACTACCTCAGATAAAAAATAGACTAGAAATCAGTAGTGACTGCCTCGTCGTCAATGTAGTATAGCTCCAATGCCGCTCCGTACTCCTGTGGAAAATCGTCTAAACCTGGAAAGATAACCAGGTCCTCAGGGGACGTAGCAAGATACAAGAAAACACCATGCCATATAAACTATGATAATATAATAAGAGAAAAAGGTATGCATGCAATTGGGTTCCTGACCATTCTACTGTGAATATGCAGCTTAGATACAATCCTTCGATGCATGAGCCCTAGCTGTTAATGGGATCGGCATAGTTCCCATAAAGGGTACCAGGGGCCTACGTCCATAACGCTTGGGAAGCGTCAGAGGGAACCATGTGCAAGGGGCTACGTCCATAACGCTCTGGAAAACGTCAGAGGGCGCCTGGAGCCTGTGTCTCCGGAGAAGCGCACAGGTAATCAGGGAATTGTAAAGAAGCCCATACGTCAGGTATTGTTCTCCCCACCCAATGCCTAGTATCATCATCTCCATGACTGATATGAACCTCTAGTAACCGCCAAGTCTTCTAACATACAATACTATTGGCAGTTACTCCTATCCGTCGCACGCTCCATACGTATCGGTGGCAAGCCGACTACGCAGAAACGTGTCCTACATGTGACTCACATCACGTGATACAACAAGTGTCAAGGCCGTATGAGATATATCAATACCTCAACATCAATGGGTGGTTACTAGACTAAGTCAATGTAAGAGAAATAAATAAGACGAGATAAACGACCAATAGAGTCGCTTGCACCCAAGTGTGACTTGGACGCACAGTTTAAATATCAAGAAACAAAATGCTGAAAATAACAACTGAAAATAAGAAGTATAATAATCACAGAGTAAGGTGGCAAGGTATCTTGCCTGATGGTGCAAAGTGGCATGTCCAAGTAATCACAATGTCAGGCAAGAAACGTCACAATCTCCCAACAACTCCGGACGCTGAAATAAACATCAAAAATGCACTCGGTGTAAAAGATATACCTAGGAAATACCTGTCCAAAAGTCAAATTCTAGAACAGGGGCAAAATCATAATTTTGGGTTAAAACGATGTCCGCCGTTGGACCAGCATTGTACCGAAATACGTGCCAAGGTCTATGGTCTCTAAAGTCGTCAAACTACATGTCTACAGTTTAAGTTTGAGATGAAGAAGTCAACGTATATCCAGTTTTGGATTCCGATGAGCCGTGCACAAAATCACCCGTTTGAGTGGGTCACGGGCCCGCCAAAAATGGGTTCCGATTCGACCTTCTCAGAATCGAACCAAACTTGGCACACAGCACCAGACTTTCGACCTGTTGGCGCAAGTTTCATCTCGATTCGACGACTGTACACGAAGTTATGGGCAAGTTTGCAAAACGCCGATACGGGGTATCTCGACGGATACGCGTTGATTTTGTCGTACACACCGACGAAACTGAGTTCCGTCAGTTCCCACCCGTCCGCAACGTCCATACGTGCCTTTCGATGCGTATAGCGCGCGACCACGTTGTAACACCCACTTTTCTAAATTGAGGGTAATTTTGAACTTTTGTAAAAGTTTATTATTTAATAAGAGGATTTATGATTTATGGGAATTTTTAATTAATTTAATACTATTTAAAATTGGTGAATTGTAATTTTGACGTGTTAGTTAGTGAACTCTAGAACTGTTGAGCCTAGAGACTAACCATGACCATGGGGACCTAGTCATGTGATTAGAATGACTATTTACAACTTTTTAGGCTAAAGGGTATTTTGGTCATTTTGCGACTTTTGAATTATTTAGGATTTTGATTAATTGGTGAATTTTAGATTATTTTAATAATATTTAAATTGATGTATTATGATTTTGGTCATTTTTTATATTTTAATATTTTGGAAAAATTTTATATTTTTAATATTGTTTTTATTGAATTTGTTTAGTCGGGTTTGAGTTTCATCTCGTTCCGACTTGTATTGTGACCCGGGTAGCTTAAACTCTAGATGGGACCCAATATTAAGTTAAGCATGGCTCACAAGACCCAACATTTAAGTTAGTTAATTAAACTAATTTTTATCATGTTAGAATGGTTAAGTTAGAGACTCAAAACTAGATCATTTTGACCCCAAACTTGAACCTAGTCTAGACCTAACCATATGAGACTAGAGAGGGGCAATTAGGACATTTCCTATTAGCCCTAATGGACACTTTATGGCAGCCACCTTTAGGAGAGAATGATTCATTTCATTCATTACATTCTTGCCTCTTTTATTTTCCTTTTGTTCTTCCCCAATTTTAGAGAGCCTTCCCATTGATTTGATCTCCAAATCAAATCATTCCTTCACCAAACCTTCCCTCAATCATTCCCATTCTCCAAGGGAAGGGTGCTACCAAGGATTGGAAGAGGAGTGCAAGGAGGAGTGTCTACTTTGAGGGATCTTCGTATCGGAGCCGTGTCCTAAAGGATTTCATTGGGATTCTACTCCCAATAGGTAAAACTCATCATCTAAATCGATTTTCTTTGCATATAAATTAGTTTTGAATCCGTAGGATCCATCCTCATGCATGTGTCCCATTTAGATTCAATTTTGAGGCCATTTGGAGCTCTCTTGAAGATTTTAGATATGTGTCTTGTGTCCTACTTGATAGATCCCAAATTAGGACACCCCATATGTATGTATGTATGATAATAGTTTAAATAAATATTTAAATTCAGTTTTATAATGGTTAGAGAGTGGATTGATTTTAGTTAAGATGGTTAGAATGAGTTTTATTTGGATACCTATGTTTGTATCCAAGTATCTTGGCCTATATGTGTTCTTTTGTCAAATTCGTCATAATATTCATCCACATTTTTATTAACCAAAATAACTTAGAAATGTCATAACTTTTAGCTTAGGACTCCGATTTATCTCCCGTTTTTTTTAAAAAGAACCGTATCGAAGTTAGCTTTCCAAATATATATTTTAATAAGCTAAATTCTTTCTGTAACTTTCTGTAGAATTATTTGAGTGTCAGCTGTACGAAAGACGAACGTGTTTCGGTATTTTCGTGATTCCGGGAGCTTCCGGACACGAAATGCGATCCGTTTAAAGTTTCGGAAAGCTAACACAAAGGGCTACGATATACTTTAACATTAGAATTTAGTGAATGCCCAATTGGTATAGTATTGGTTTTAAGTAGAAGAGTGACTATAGGATATATGCATTTTGTGTAACCCATGAGCCTATGTAGTATGGGTATTAAATGAATATAGAGTATGTAATACATGATATGTTAGATGAATGAAATGATATATATGATATATATCCTCTTTATATTAATGTATATATATGGTTGAATGGAAGAATGTAGGAATGCAATTAATATAATGTATGTAAGCAATGCATAAATGCATGAATGAAAGAATGATATACAATGTATGCATGAATGTATATAATGAATGCTAGATATGAATGCAAGGTATATATGTAATGATAGATATGAATGCATAATATATAAATAATATAATGCAATATATAATGATAGCATGTATGGTAATGTAGAATATATGATGCAAGCATGTATATGTCCACTGTTTTTCCTTTTTCTTACATTTTCCTTCCCTTCCCTTTCCTTTTCAGTTTTTTCCCCTTTTTCCCTCTTCTATTTTTACATATTGTATACAATGTATATAATGTATAGATGCATGTAAGTATGTAATATGAATGAATGACATGTATGTAATAAAAATAAGTATATTTATGCAACTTAATGATATGTGAATGGATATAATGCCTGAACTGAAATATGCATGCATATGGGATATGAATGAATGTATAAATGCATGAATGATTGTCATATATGAATGAATGAATCAATCAAAGGTATAAGTAAAATATAATGCATTGTAATGAATGTTAACATATATAATGTATAAAAGTATGTATGTAAATGTGGATGAATGTATATATCTATGTAACTATGTAAATATGTATGATGTAACATATGCCTATATATATAAATATGTATGTAATATGGATATGCATGTATGTATGAAGGTATGTATTTATATATATTATCTATTTTATATTATGCATTGTTGTGGTTCACATTGTCTTGTGATTGTGTGAGTACTAGCCTAGGCTTGGTTAGGCCTAGTGAGACTTGTTAGACTTGTTTGGGCTAGGACTTGACCTAGTTGACCTAATTTGACTAGTATGGTTGACTAGAGTTGACCAAGTGTTGACTTTAGTCTAGTTTGACCTAGACAGCATGCAGATGCATTATACATTTCATTTATCATCTCTCGTATACATCTTGACCTGTGTTGCTCTAAATAGGACTCTGTGGCTTCAGTTTGGACCTCTATACCTATCAGCTGTTCAGGTTATCAGGCGAGTACATTCTCTGACCGTTTCTCACTTACTAGAACGTCTATTCTTGTCATAGATTAATTTACTTGATACTGACACATTGGTAACACGGATTGGTACTATATGGATCTTCTTTTGCGATGTTATCTCCTTTGTGTGCACTAAATACATATTTTGATGTACGTTTCACTAACATATTGTATTTATTGAATACCCTTATCATTGTACACTCATTGTGCATATTGTACTCTCATTATCACATTGAGCTCTATTGTACAAGCCATTGTATAAGGTAACGTAACTGAATTGGATCCTTGTGTATTGATTGGGGAGGGAGAGTAGAAATGGTTATGTGATCAATCCTATTGTATAAGAAATTGTATATGTCCATTGTACACCCACGTACAAAGGAGTCACATTTTATTGTATAACCTAACCCGTTTACATAACCATATTATACTCTAAATCACAAATTGTTTACAATTCTTACTTATCATATATAGATATTTTCTATTATCATATCCTTCTGTTTTTCATATACATCTTCTTTCAGCGTTTCATGTATCTTACTCTATTGCACGTTATATTTTCTAACCTGTTATGATCTGCGTGAGATGTATTGTGTTCGCTCCTGTCCTGACTGGACCTGTTGATAAATTTTACAGATAGCCTGGAGGTTGCCTGATAGCCTAGAGGAGACACAATAGAGGTTGTATAGATAGTTATTCAGATGTCCTGAGTTGTATTTATTTTATGGATTACTGTATTGAGCTTTGAGATGTTTTCTGGGTTTGTGTATCTCAGACACTTAGACTTCTATCTGTTGTATCTCTTTTAGATTTCATGTTTTATCTATCTTTTATCATGCTCTACCTTAGATGTGATTGAGACTATATTTGCTATGTCACCTCCATTCGGAGTGTATATACTGTACATGTACCTCTATATTGTTAGATGTTTGACCTAGGACAGCGTTCTACCGTCGACACTGCGGCGTAGGCTGGACGTACCCACTTCTCGTGCCCTTACTCTAGGGTGCGGTTGGTAACACACGTCCCCCGGTTTGTCGGGGCGTACGTCGTATCGGACAAAATTCAGAAAAATTAATATAATTAAAAACAGGTTTTTCCTCAACTTCAATATCAATCTACTTTTTACCCGTTAATCGAAACGACGTTCCAAAAGATGCGTTGCAATCTCGGTTATGTTGTCTTTTACTTTTTTTAATTAGTTCCTATAGTACTTTACTGCACAGCAAGTAAATTGGCCGACAAGTTGTCGTTTTAAAACAATTTTTAGTATTACAGAAAACAGAATTTTGTTCAACTTCGTCTCAATTTTTCGAGCAAGTCAATGGGTTGATTCAAAATCCATCTGGAGGATCTTGAAGTGGGTCATGTCTACTTTCCAGAAAATCTTACGGATCGAAAATCGGTGGTACGAGTAAAAAGTTACATTGTAGAGAAGTAGGGTACCTTGAGTGGGAAAACTGCTTCGTGGGTGACGCGGGGCTGACTTCCGATGCTCCGTTCGTCGCGCACAAAGCTCCGTCGCTGGTGAAACGGAGTTGTGGGCGAAGGGGGTATAATCAGCCTCAACTTTCGTTTTGGAAGATTAAGGTTTTGAGGCTTGTGGAAAAAGTTACATATATACCAAGTTGTAACAAATCCTAATACTAATGGGTTTATGAATGAATCAACCCACGGGTTGGGGGTCATCCGCGATAGCATGCTGTTGCATGCCCAAGAAAAATTTGGGGTGGGGCCCGTCCACTTATAGTGGGTGGGTGGGTGACATTTACTTTTTTTTTCCTTTCTTTTTCTTTTCCTTTTCCTTTCTTTCTCTACAATGCTGTGGTCGGTCCCAAGGGGCTGACCACTACTGAATTCTTTTTTTATAATACTAATATATATATATATATATATATATATATATATATATATATATATATATATATATATATATATATATATTAAACAAGCAATAAATTCCTAAAAATTTACCAATAAATTCCAAAAATCATAGAATTTATTATATACCTTATTTAATAGAAATATTAACAAGCACACATATAATATATATACACACGTGCATTTATATTTACGTACATATACCAAATAAATTTTAAATAATATAGAAAAATAATTTTTAAGGCACTAAATAATTTAGGAAATATTGGGGGTTTATAACTTGGCTAATCACTATAGACAATGCTAGGCCCTCTGGCTCACAAGAATCCTCCGAGTCATTGATCACAGGCTATCAGCAACTAAGTCTCCCAACTACCGGGATACAACAAAGATACCAGGTTTTAGGCGCTTGGGAAGTCGAGTAAAAATTATATAATAATACCTCGATATTCTCCTCGTTCCGCGAAATATTCACGATCATCAAAATCCAAGAATCCACATTCATGTCTGATCGAATTAGAACATCATCAAAAGAAATAGCAACACGATCCAAGAGTCCACGTGAGTCTATCAATCAATATTCTTGAGACATACTCTCCCTAGTACTCAATCCTTTGATATATCCAAAATCACAAATCCCGACACTTAGGACAACTATCAGTCTAGCTGGCTAGACTAGGATAACTCCTACGAATGAATGGTCAGGGGACAAGAATATACTAATTAAATACCGTCGGAAAAGTGGGAAGGATTGCATGAACCACTCTGGAGCAGATCCACAACCCTTAAACCAATCAAGGACCAGGGTTGCAAACCATCTCCGGAGTAGAACCGCGCTCCTTACGCTATCCGACGGACAAGACAGGTCAAGTGCTAGGCGACTAATCTAGCCATGAGTCTACCTAGCAGGTACTGGGATCAAGCATACTATACTACGATAAACTTGCAGGAGGCTGGTTCAGCAAACCAAAGGAACGGTTCTGCCTAACTCTTCGAACCAAATTCCCGACCGGGAATTCTGGAAAAATTCGGCAGAGTCTCCTCTGTATTTCTGAACGGGAGCTCCCTGCGAATTGGAGCTAATCCACTCGGCGCAACCCGCCGCAGAATCGCAATTCGAGAACACTAAGTCTCGGCCTCCAGTTGCACTACGATGTGTACTGGGCACCAACCCTAGCCGAGAACACTAAGTCTCGGCCTCCAGCAGCACTAAGATGCGTATTGGGCGCCAAACCAACACATATAGCAAGAATCGCCATGCAGGGCGCACCAAGACCCACAGTCATATCCAAGTCACAAACAAAGTCATAGAAACAGTTAGCCAAAGCCGTTACCCGACCGCGAGTCAGACACGTGGCATATGGGGACAATCCATATGTGTGAGTCGTGCTCGTTTCCTCGGAGGTGTGGATGACCCATCCGAGTTGTCCGATACGGTCTATCCCGGTATCGGACCAAGCTATCCTAAGTTATCATCATGGCAGTTCTATTACTAGGCTACACTAATCATGGTTATACAATTTACAAGTACAAATTAATTTAATGTAATAAAATCCAGGAGAGAGGGCAAGAGCCATCGATGAGCAAGGGATACTTGCCTAGAGGGCTCGGCTAGGTAAGCAAGTCTTCGGCGATCTGGATCCAAACTAGCACGTCCATCGAGGTCCTCAGAACACATAATAAACAATCATTAGAATTAAATAATAAAATAATGAAGCAAATCACGGTGGATGGTAGTGCGGGAATCTCGTATAAAAATCGAGGTATGCGGACCGATATAGTCACGCAAACCGAGACGTACACGTATATCGAGACGCGCACGAGAATCGAGATAAACAGAAGACAACGTGCACATAAATCGAGACGTACACGTAGATCGAGGAAATAACGAATATCAAGATAGCGTGCAAATCAAAGCAGCACGCAAATCGAGACGTGCACATGAATCGAGATGGCACAAAGTCCAATGCAACATGCAAATCAGAGCGAGGATGCAAATCGGTGTGTGTACGCAAACTGAGGCAACACAAGATACAATATGATACACAAATCGATACGACACGCAAATCGGTACGTGTACGTATCGAGGCGGCACGGGTCACGAGGTAGGCACAAAGGCCGAGACAAGAAAATCGAGGCGGTACATAAATCGAGATGGCACGGTGCCCGAGGCAGCGTGGGGCTCGAGGCGTCCCGCTGCCCAAGGCAGCACGTGGATCGGGTGCACGAAAACTGGGACAATACGCACACCAAGGTACGCACAACCCGAGACGATACAAAATCAAGGGGGCACGGTGTATGAGGCGACACGTACACCGAGGTGCACGCATCCTGAGGGGTTCGCACCCTAAGGCAGCAAAAATCGAAGAAGCGCACGCTGCACAAGTGCACACTGCTCGAAGCAGCACACTGCACAAAGCAGCACGCTGCTCGAGACAACACGTGTCCCGAGGTGCGCAGATCGAGCAAGAGAGAGGCAGGCGGAGGGCTCACCGGGGTCAGTCGGTTCCCGACAGTGGGGACAGCAGTCGCTGTGGCGCGGTGCTCAGAGAAGAGAGAGAGACGAGGCGAGGCGAGGGGGCTCGCCGTCGGCACGGGAGAGAGGGGCGACAGCAGCAGCGCTGCACCCCGAAGGGAAGGCGGAGGAGATGGAGACGGTGGCGTCGGTGGAGGGGCCGAAGGCCATGGAGGAGATGGTGGTGAGGGCGGTGCTGGTGGTGGTGGAGGAAGAGATGGTGGTAGGAGCAGTAGTAGTGGCGGAGGAAGAGATGGTGGTGGGAGCAGTGGTGCCGGCGGCCACGGCGAAGCTGGCCGAGCCGGTCGTCGGGGGAGAGAGGGCTCGGAGAGAGGGTGAGGGTGGAGAGAGTGAGGAAGAGAGAGAGTTGAGAGGGAGAGGAGAGCTAAGGGAGAGAGATATGAGTGTGGGGAGGAGAGAGAGAGGGCTGGCGGCTGTGGGGGTGGCGGCCGGCTGCTCCATGGAAAGGGGAAGAGAGAGAGAGAGGTGAGGGTTAGGTTAGAGAGAGGGGAGTAGGTATTTAGGATTAATAATACAAATAATAATAATAATAATAATAATAATAATAAGAATGATATTAATAATGATGGAAACAATTTAATAAAAGCAAACAATATTAACCCCAATAATAATAATAAAATAATATTAATAACAATTTGATAGAAGTAATAATCAAATGTCAGGCCTAAACAAGTAAGGCCAGCACAAGTCCGAAAAATTAATAAAATTTTAAACAGATACGAAATTTGAAAATAACCCATATACGATCATATACCTATTATCAAAATAGGGATATGACATCCTACCCACCTTACAAAAATTTCGTCCTCGAAATTTCGAAATCATGTAATATAGGATTATTAAAACTAGTATATACATATCATGAAAACTCCACCCACCTTACAGAAATCAAGTAATAAAATTAGAAAAGAACAAAATCCCAACATGAAAACATCAAAGAGAATAGTGTGTGTTTCTACATAAATCAACTCGTAAGGTAAACCCAAACAATGAAGTAATCTCGAAAAATCAAAATCTCACATGCACGAAATAACTCCATAAATCAAAACAAGTACAAAATATCAAAAACAGTATCAGAAAACCTGAAAGCCCCACTGCATGAAAACCCGCATAAAATCATAAATTACAGGATATCTGTCTCAAGCCGACGAATGTAGTTTCCTAATATCCGAAAAATGTGTCATGGTCATTCCTTGCCACACCACCCGGAATGGCTGCAAAAGAGTCACCATGACACTATATTCGAGCGGCTGCAACTTTCGTTACCACGCCGTCAAGGTATACTAGGTTTATCCGGTCACTCTTGACAAATACCAAAAAATGAATCAAATCCATAACTCACATATCAAAATCACTAAAATCACAAAAATCTCTAACAATATAACGAGAGTCCTCGAAAACAATCAAAATCCAAAATCCAGGTGATTCACAACACACATCCAAAAATATCTTCAATAATAACCACAAGATAGCTTTTCTACGAAAATACTCCATACCGTAGGAAAATACTCCAAACCAAGGATCCATATCAAAACATAATGTACATAAAGTATACCTATAATCAAAATAATATCCGAAATAGATAATCATGAGTGCAGAAGTGTCCAGAATCAAAGGAGCTGAATTCATACAAAAATATCCACTGGATACTCAACAAATGTTAAAATATCCAAATCTCAGAGTCCTGATGAAATCTTTCTTCTGCAACAATCAAGCCAACGCTCGAAGAGGGTGACAATGATACTAAGTCAACACGATGTCAACGTACGGAAGAGATAACAAGAAATCAACTAAGGTGAAACACCGGTAGAGAGTACAGAACCCAAGATAGATAATAAAGTAACCCAATGTTAGAGACAAGACAACGTCTCATCAGACAACGTGATCAACATCGCCAACTACAGGACCATGCCTCTCAAAATAAGAGATAATAGGTAGATAACAACGAATAAGACAGGGCAGAGCAAAATAGGTCCAGGTAGAGATGAGGACCAATTTACAAGTTCAAGGGAGCGAAGGGCAAGTGTAGCAAGTTAAAATCCCAAAGAATAGTGGACTGAGATCAATAATCATGTGATACCAATAAAACCTTGTCACGCCCCAGTACCGGAATAAGGGGACGGACGTAGGCCAGCTACACCGTATAAGGTATGAAAATGTTATACGGCGATCGTGGCTGTCAATCTTGTTGGGTATCCTAGCATGCAAGCAGTCTATGGCCTAAATCTGATCTCATATCCACAGGCAATAATCGACGAAATAACTACAAGAGAGATAATCATATGGAAAATAGGAAAATACACATATGATAATCGGAAGTCTACAGTACATGATAATAATGTAGACGAATATACCTTCCCACAGTTCCTAGCATGGTCTGGAACTGAAGCACATCCTCCAATCAAGTCTGAAAGATCCACAGGGTCGGTCACAGGCAATCTTGGAACAATCCAGGGTTGGTCAGGCCAACCGTAGCAAGTACCAGAAAGGAAGGCTCAAGGACGGGCGAAAAAAACTAGCAGGATATAATATATGACTGGAATAACATGTATAAACAGCAGTAATGAGGGTAGAGGATCGTACGGTACCAATGCACGATTACAGAATATAAGGCAGCAATCCAACTAATACGTAAGTAACCAACAATCATCACAGTCATCCTAATATCCACTAATACTTGCATCGCCAACTGGAACTCATAGTCTGTCATCGGAATAGTAACCCACCCCTACATCAAACAAGAACAAGGGAATGAATTATCGCGCCGGGACATCGTTATTTGCCAGCCAGCTTAGCAAACAACAAGCCATACAATTTAGGTGAATAAGCGGCCACTCAAATGTCTACGGCTGTCTATGTGGAGCTTGGGTTACCCCAATAATACAATATAAGAATTCTCAGATCGTGCTATGTCCAGCAGGGCTAACGAGGCCAAATAATAACGCATAGCACATGAAAAAAACACCAGTCCCTCAAAGGCAACCGTATGAAATAGATCAATCATATGGTAGTACATATGGTAGTCGGATATTGCCATCCGCTATTGCGGACGATAACAATATCCGGGGCGATCAGCCTTGCGCTAAACAGGTAATCATAGCACCTGTGGCGGCTGGCATGCACGATCTCGAGATTCTCCTCCCTTCCAATGCTTCTACCATCTTTAGTTACCTAGATTAACCCTAAATTTATCTGGAATCACATGTCGTGGTCACATGCTCATCCTCCTAGATGTCGTACCTCAGTACGGGTACAATAAGTACGAATCCACCTCGACACTGAAAGTCTCAAATCTGGATTCATTCTTAGTGTAATGCAGCAAGCAGTCAATCAATCCTAACCACGCTAAAACTACAGGCCAACTACCTTGTCCGTGCTGGAAGATGAATGCACTACCATATAATACTTAGAAGCGTGTAGCACCTCAGTGCACGCATAGAATAGCACCTCAGTGCACACGTAGGATAGCACCTCAGTGCACACATAGAATGGTAACAGCACGGGTACAAATAGTCAAGTCAGGAACATGGTCAATCGGTCAATCACATAGAGTCCTCTCCCCACATCGTGGCATAGATATCAGGTTAGGTACATGGTCAGGATCTCTACTATAGTAGCATCTCAAGTACATATGGGGGTCTACAGCTCTAACCATCAAGTCGGTCTATCCACCGGATCAATCTATCAATAGTCTTCCCATCCCCGATGGGATAAATATCATATCAGAAAAATACGATCACTTGGTACTAGGCTAATCACTATAGACAATGCTAGGCCCTCTGGCTCACAAGAATCCTCCGAGTCATTGAGCACAGGCTATCAGCAACTAAGTCTCCCAACTACCGGAATACAACAAAGGTACCAGGTTTTAGGCGCTTGGGAAGTCGAGTAAAAATCATATAATAATACCTCGAATATCTCCTCGTTCCGCGAAATATTCGCGATCGTCAAAATCCAAGAATCCACAGTCATGTCCGATCGAATTAGAACATCATCAAAAGAAATAGCAACACGATCCAAGAGTCCACGTCAGTCTATCAATCAATATTCTCGAGACATACTCTCTCTAGTACTCAATCCTCTGATATATCCAAAATCACAAATCCCGACACTTGGGACAACTATCAGTCCTAGCTGGCTAGACTAGGATAACTCCTACGAATGAATGGTCAGGGGACAAGAATATACTAATTAAATACCATCGAAAAAGTGGCAAAGATTGCGTGAACCACTCTGAAGCAGATCCACAACCCTTAAACCAAACAAGGACCAGGGTTACAGACCATCTCCCGAATAGAACCGCGCTCCTTATGCTATCCGACGAAAAAGACAGGTCAAGTGCTGGACGACTAATATAGCCATGAGTCTACCTAGCAGCTACTGGGATCAAGCATACTATACTACGATAAACTTGCAGGAGGCTGGTTCAGCAAACCAAAGGAACGGTTCTGCCTAACTCTTCGAACCAAATTCCCGACCGAAATTCTGGAAAAATTCGGCAAAGTCTCCTCTGTATTTCTGAATGGGAGCTCCCTGCGAATTGGAGCTAATCCACTCGGCGCAACCTGCCGCAGAATCGTAATTCGAAAACACTAAGTCTCGGCCTCCAGTTGTACTACGATGTGTACTGGACACCAACCCTAGCCGAGAACACTAAGTCTCAGCCTCCAGCAGCACTAAGATGCGTATTGGGCGCCAAACCAACACATGCAGTAAGAATCGCCATGCAGGGCGTACCAAGACCCACAGTCATATCCAAGTCACAAACAAAGTCATAGAAACAGTTAGCCAAAGCCATTACCCGACCGCGAGTCAGACACGTGGCATATGGGGACAATCCATACGTGTGAGTCGTGCTCGTGTCCTCGGAGGTGTGGATGACCCATCCGAGTTGTCCGATACGGTCTATCCCGGTATCGGACCAAGCTATCCTAAGTTATCATCATGGCAGTTCTACTACTAGGCTACACTAATCATGGTTATACAATTTACAAGTACAAATTAATTAAATACAATAAAATCCAGGAGAGAGGGCAAGAGCCGTCGATGAGCAAGGGATACTTTCCTAGAGGGCTCGGCTAGGTAAGCAAGTCTTCGACGATCTGGATCCTAGCTAGCACGTTCATCGAGGTCCTCAGAACACATAATAAACAATCATTAGAAATAAATAATAAAATAATAAAGCAAATCACGGAGGATGGCGGAAGAATATACCGTGTAAGTTTCGCAAGCAGTACAGACATCAGGCACAAAAACCGAGGCACGCGGACCAATATAGTTACGTAAACCGAGACGTATACGTATATCGAGACGTGTACGAGAATCGAGATGAATAGGAGACAATGTGCACATAAATCGAGACGTGTACGTAGATCGAGGAAATCACGAATATCAAAATAGCGCATAAATTAATATGACACGCAAATCGAGACGTGTGCATGAATCGAGACGGCACAGCGACCAATGTGGCACACAAATCGGAGCGAGAACACAAATCGGTGCATGCACGCAAACCGAGGCAACACAAGATACAATACGACACGTAAATCGATATGGCACACAAATCGGCGCATGTACGTATCGAGGCAGCACGGGTCACGAGGTAGACACAAAGGTCGAGACACGAAAATCGAGGCGGTACACAAATCGAGATGGCACGGTACCCGAGGCAGTACGGGGCTCGAGGCCTCCTGCTACCCAAGGCAACACGTAGATCGGGGTACACAAAAACTGGACAGCACACACACCAAGGTATGTGTAACCCGAGATGACGCAAAATCAAGGGGGCATAGAGTACGAGGCGACACGTACACCGAGGTGCACGCATCCTGAGGGGTTCGTACCCCAAGGCAGCGTGCAAATCGAAGAAGCGCATGCTGCACGAGTGCACACTGCTCGAGGCAGCACACTGCACAAAGCAGCACGCTGCTCGAGACAATACATGCCCTGAGGTGCACAGATCGAGGAAGAGAGAGGCATGCGGAGGGCTCACCGGGGTCAGTCGGTTCTCGGCAGAGGGGACAGCAGCCGCGGTGGCACGGTGCTCAGATAAGAGAGAGACGACGCGAGGCGAAGGGGCTCGCCGCCGACGCGGGAGAGAGGGGCGGCAGCAGCAGCGCTGCACCACAAAAGGGAGGCAGAGAAAATACAGACGGCGGCGTCGGCGGAGGGGGCCGAAGGCCGCAGAGGACATGGTGGTGAGGGCGGTGCTAATGGTGGCGGAGGAAGAGATGGTGGTGGGAGCAATAGTGGTGGCAGAAGAAGAGATGGTGGTGGGAGTAGTGGTACCGGCGGACACGGCGAAGGTGGCCGGGCCGGTCGTCGGAGGAGAGAGGGCTCGGGGAGAGGGTGAGGGAGGAGAGAGTGAGGAAGAGAGAGAGTTGAGCGGGAGAGGAGAGCTGAAGAAGAAAGAGATGAGAGTGGGGAGGAGAGAGAGAGGGCTCGCGGCTGTGGGGGTGGCGGCCGGCTGCTCCATGGAAAGATGGAGAGAGAGGGGGGTGTTGGCACATTTTATTTTGATTAATTAACAGCATCTTCGTAGTTTAGTCTTCTGTTCTTCAGATTCAAATATTCTTAGAAGATCGACTACATGGAGTTCTTCCGTTCAAGCGCAATCTCTTTCACTTTGAAGACTGGAGCAGTTACCGGCGTTTCCTGCATAAGACGGCGTCTTCCTGCTTAGAGTCTTTGAGTCTGTACTAGTCTAGGTATATATGTAAACACCTAAGGACGGATGACAGTAAAAAGAACAAAGTCAAAAATCAAATAGCTACAGAGCGGCATACCGACGGTATGCTTCGGCATACCGCCGGTATACCGTTTTTAGCATCCAAAAAGTTGCTGTGACAAATAGTCGGCATACCGGCGGCATGCTTCGGCATACCGGCGGTATACCGATTTTTATGTCCAGAAAGTTGCTGTGACAAATTGTCGGCATACCGACGGCATGCCCCGGCATACCGACGGTATACCGTTTTTAGCAACCCAAAAGTTGCTGTGACAAATTATCGGCATACCGACGGCATGCTCCGGCATAACGGCGGTGTACCGTTTTTAGCAACTCAAAACTTGCTGTGACAAATTATCGGCATACCGACGGCATGCTCCGACATACCGACGGTATACCGAGTTTCAAATATTTGGTTTTTGAATTGCTCTGACTAGCATTAATGGTCGCATTTAATGCTCTCAAACGGTCATTAATATGACCGTTACTATTTGGACGGTATACCGACGGTATGCCGCTGCATACCGACGGCATGCCGGTCTGTCTGTATTCAGAGCATTAAATGTCACCAACTCTTGGTTCTCTTATAAAAAAAGATCTCTCTCTCTTGAGCTTTCTTACCAACTCTTCCATAAATTTTCCAACAACCAAGAGCTCCACCATTAATACTCTTCCAAGCTTTTTATTGTCATCCTCTCCCAAAGTGCTAGAGTATTAAAGAGTTGTACATTTCGATCTTCACGTGTTAGAAGATCAACAAGTTCTCATTCTCTTTTGTTTGAAGTTGGCGAGCCTTCGTAAGAAAACTCGTGTGTAGAAGTTGGCGAGTCTTCGGATCCAAACTCGTGTTGAAGTTGGCGAGTTCTTCGGATCCAAACTCGTGTGTACTATTTGGCTAAATAGTGGATTAAAGCCGGAGAGAGTTCCGGGTCTGGACTGCCTCAAAAGAGGATACCAGGATACATCCTTGCGTTTGATCTTTCTACTCTTTACTTTCAATTGTCTTTATTGCATCAATTGTTGTAGTTAATTTTTTTTTAAATTTCCTTATTCACCCCCCCTCTAGGGTTCTACAATTGGTATCAGAGCTTTGTTTTCTTGATTTGGATTTACACCCTTGAGTGATCCATGGCCTCTAACCCTAGTATCAACACGTTTCACAATGAGGGGCACTCCATAAATAGGCCTCCCCTATTTGATGGTACCAACTACAACTACTGGAAGATTAGGATGAGCATTTATCTAAAGTCCATAGATTTTGACTTATGGGATTGCGTGATAAATAGTCTTCCTACTCCTTCCAGAGCTATTAAGGATATTGCTTCTGACACCCTTCGGGACACTCTTTCTGAAAACATTAAGAAGCTTGCAAGTCGAGATGCCAAGGCAATGAATGCTCTTTATTGTGCTCTCGACAGTAGTGAATTCAACCGAATCTCTACTTGCAAGACTTCCAATGAGATTTGGAAATTACTTGAAGTCACACACGAAGGAACTTCACAAGTGAAGGAGTCTAAGATTAGTAGACTCACGCAAGAATATTAGTCTTTTAAAATGAAGCATGATGAATCTATTACTTCTATGTTTACTCGATTTGGTGATATTATTAATCCTCTCTCCTCTCTTGGTAAGGAATATTCGGCTCATGAAAAGATCAGAAAAATCCTTAGAGGATTGACGAAAGTATGGAGTCCTAAAGCTACCGCAATTATTGAGGGAAACGATCTAACTGTCATGAACCTTGAGACCCTCATGGGTAAGCTTATGACTCACGAGCTCGACATGAAGGATCAAGAGGAATCCTCCACACAAGAGAAGGAGAAGGAGAAGACCAAAGAGAAGGAGAAGACTCTCGCTCTTAAAGCTTCAAAGTCTTACTCCAAGGAGAGCTCCGACGACAATGAGTCGGATGATGATGAAGAAATAGCTCTCACAGCTAAGCACTTCCGGAAATTCCTCAAATTCAACAAAGCCAATCGCTCCAGACGGGAAAATGAGGAAGATCCGGCGTACTATCAATGTAGAAGACCCGGACATATCAAGCGGGACTGTCCGATGATAAGAAGAGATTCAAGCAAGTACGAAAAGCCAAGCAGAGGAAGCTCATCCTCTAGAAAATTTGCCAACACTCGTATTTGGTGTGAGAGTGATGCTAGTGACTCCGACAATGACAAGGAGTGCAAACACAATGCAAATGTTTGCCTCATGGCAACTGATGAGGTACTTGATGATCTTTCCTTAAACACTCTTACCTATGATGATTTGGAGAAAGCCATTCTTGAATTATATGAAGAACGCAAAGGTGTTCGAAATAAATACAAGAAATCTCTTAAAGAGGTTGAGGCTCTTCAACTTGAAGTAGAGAGGCTCTCAAGCATTATTATTGATGTGAAAGAAAAATCTCCTATTTCTGACACGGATGAAATAGAGTCTTTGCGACTCAAGTTTCAAGAATCTCTTGACACCATCAAGAAAAGGGATGATAAGATTCTATCCATGAGAAGCTCTTATGAATTTGCTATGCGCAAATGTCAAGATGCTAATAGAAGAGAATATGACACTTCTATTAAGTATAATGATCTTCTTACACGGAGTAAGAATTTAGGTAATAAGAATACCACTCACATGCATGCTCCAAGACACCCCCACACTCATCACAATGCTAGGCATAACTCTTACATGAACACTACACACAACTCCTTTTCTAACACAAGAAAAGGACCTTTTGTTAAGAAGAACACCTCACGTCATGCATTTTACTATCATCATAACACTCATGGTAGAACTTTTCACACTAGAAACTCACATATGCACAACACTCACACTTCTTCTTCTAAATCTTCTTTGATGTGCAATTATTGTGGTTTGGTCGGTCACACTTCCAATTTTTGTTATACAAGAAAACAAGTTGACATGAGAGTTCTTAAATGGGTTCCTAAGACTAACACTCATGGACCCATAAGATCAGGGGTTCCAAAATGTTCATCTTCAACTTATGTTGTAGGTGACGAATCCTTCTCATGCTAGAAGCAAGTGGATTCTCGATAGCGGTTGTTCACGGCACATGACCGGTGATGCTTCACTTTTTACAACGCTATCGATGAAGAAGGAAGGACACGTCTCCTTCGGTAACAATCTTAAAGGTTATATTATTGGAAATGGTAATATCGGCTCTCCTCTTTATCCTTGTATTAATAATGTATGTCTTGTTACTAATCTCAAGCATAACCTCCTTAGTATTAGCCATCTTACCGATAATGGCTATGATATCAAGTTTGTTAAACTCAAATGCTACATTACGGATAGTTCTAATGGAACTATTGTTTATGAAGGCATTAGAGAAAACAACATTTATGTTCTTTATCTTGTTGAAGGTACTAACAATGACAGATGCCTAGTTGCAAAGAACGATGAGAGTTGGCTTTGGCACATGAGGCTTGGACACGCCAACATGGATACCATCTCTCGCCTCTCCTCCAAGAAGCTTGTACGAGGACTCCCAAGTATCCCATTCAAAAAGGATATGGTATGTGAAGAATACGAGAAAAGTAAGTTGACCAAGTCATCCTTCAAGTCAATCAACTCTGTGAGTACTTCTAGACCCCTTCAACTTATCCATATGGATCTTTTTGGGCCTAGTAGAGTAGCTAGCCTTGGTGGCAAACTTTATGCTTTCGTTTTAGTTGATGATTTTTCGAGATTTACTTGGGTTATTTTTCTTGCTTGCAAAAGTGATACTTTTCGTGAATTTGTTGCTTTTTGTAAACGTGTTCAAAATGAGAAAGGTTTTTCTATCAACAAAATTAGGAGTGATCATGGAGGAGAATTTGATAATATTGATTTCAAAAGATTTTGTGAAAAGAATGGTTTTGGACATGATTTTGCTTGTCCATGTACTCCTCAACAAAATGGTGTTGTGGAGAGAAAGAATAGAACCCTTGGCGATATGGCCCGGGTTATGTTAAACCAATATAAGCTCCCCCAATATTTTTGGGCGGAAGCCGTTAATACGGCATGTCATGTTATTAATAGGGTCTTGATTAGACCTATTTCTAAAAAGACTCCTTATGAGCTTTGGTTTGACAAAATTCCCTCTATTGAATATTTCAAAGTTTTTGGTTGCAAATGTTTTATTTTGAATACCAAGGATAACCTAGGCAAGTTTGAAGAAAAAGCCTATGAAGGAATATTCCTTGGATACTCTACTCATAGTAAAGGTTTTCGTGTTTTTAACAAAAGAAGTCTTGTTGTCGAAGAGTCAATAAATGTCTCTTTTAATGAACTTAACTCTTCTACATTCTCCTCTTCCGAGGACATTGATGACATCTCGTTTGGGTTGGAGAACTCCTCTATTGAGGATCGTCCTTCTTCATCTAACAATGAAGTTGTGACCCCATCAAAAGAGTCTCCTCCTCTTGAGCCTCCTCAAAAGGATCTCCCAAAAGAATGGAGATTTGTCACCAATCATCCTAAGGAGCTTATCATTGGGGATCCTTCCTCAAGTGTTAGCACAAGATCCGCCACTCGTGATCTTTGTGCAAATGTGGCTTTTATCTCTCAAATAGAGCCTAAAAATGTTAATGATGCTTTTCTTGATGAGTTTTGGATGATAGCTATGCAAGAGGAGCTAAATCAATTTGAGCGAAGCAAGGTTTGGGAACTTGTCCCAAAACCTAGCAATCATCCCATTATTGGAACTAAATGAGTGTTTCGTAACAAACTTAATGAAGATGGGTTAGTGACTCGTAACAAAGCCCGATTGGTTGCTCACGGCTATAACCAAGAGGAAGGCATTGACTACGACGAAACCTATGCTCCGGTTGTACGTCTTGAATCCATTCGTATGCTTTGTTCTTTTTCTTGTTTTAATGACTTTAAGCTATTTCAAATGGATGTTAAGAGTGCTTTT
Organism: Iris pallida; assembly: GCA_029216955.1. NCBI lineage: Eukaryota > Viridiplantae > Streptophyta > Magnoliopsida > Asparagales > Iridaceae > Iris > Iris pallida. The sequence goes on along the minus strand of JANAVB010003400.1, from coordinate 29,184,926 downwards.
CTAAATGGTATTATTAAGGAGGAAGTTTATGTTAAACAACCTCCCGGATTTGAAGACTTTCAATTTCCTAATCACGTGTTCAAACTCCATAAAGCCCTTTATGGCCTCAAACAAGCTCTCCGTGCTTGGTATGAGCGTCTTAGCTCTTTTCTTGTTTCTCACAATTTTTCAAAGGGGAAAGTTGATACCACACTTTTTATTAAATCCCATGATGGGACTCTCTTATTGGTTCAAATTTACGTTGATGATATTATTTTTGGTTCTACTAACAACACACTTTGTGTAGAATTTGCCAAAGTTATGCAGGAAGAGTTTGAAATGAGTATGATGGATGAACTATCCTTCTTCTTGGGGTTACAAATCAAACAAGGACCCAAAGGAACCTTCATAAATCAAGCAAAATATACAAAGGACCTCCTCAAGCGCTTCGACCTCGACTCATCCAAATCAATGAGGACTCCTATGGCCACAACGACAAAGCTTGACAATGATGACGATGGCACATCGGTCGACATTCGTAAGTATAGAGGTATGATCGGTAGCTTACTTTATTTAACTGCTAGCCGTCCTGATATCATGTTTAGTGTTTGCTTGTGTGCACGATATCAAGCCAATCCAAAGGAATCTCATTTGTGTACCGTTAAGCACATTTTTCGTTATCTCGAAGGCACCATTAACATGGGTCTTTGGTATCCGAAATCCTTATCCTTTGAGCTTTACGGCTTTTCGGATGCGGATTTTGCCGGATGTAAGATTGACCGGAAAAGCACTAGTGGCACATGTCAATTCCTCGGGAAGTCTTTGGTATCGTGGTTTAGTAAGAAGCAAAATTCTGTTGCTCTTTCTACTACTGAGGCAGAATATATTGCGGCTGGTTGTTGTTGTGCACAAATTCTTTGGATGTCACAAACACTTTTAGATTATGGCATTTCTCATTCATGCACCCCTATTAAATGTGATAACACTAGCTCTATCAATCTCACGAAAAACTCGATTTGTCACTCACGCACGAAGCACATTGAAATTAGACACCACTTTCTTCGTGACCATCAACAAAAGGGAGATATTCGTCTTGAATTTATTGATACTACCTATCAATTAGCCGATATTTTCACAAAACCACTTCCGGAAGATCGCTTCACCTTCCTTTGCCGTGAATTAGGCATTTTATCTTTTGATCCATAATCCCTCTCCGCCGGCACACCGACGGTATACAGCGGTATACCGGCGGCATGCCGTTTTTTGATTCAGAATTAGGTTCTGTTTCGAAACTCGACATACCGTCGGTACACGTCGGCATACCACCGGTATGCCGGATGGAGGCGGACAGGACATCATATCAGGATCCGGGCCCACATTTCTGCTCTACTTTCTTTATTCTTTTTATCCTACCTTTATTCCCTCTCATCCATCCCATCCCTCATAACTACCCATCTCCTCAACTCCCATCTTATTTATTACTCTTTAAATCACTTTCCTCCTTTCTCTCCTCTTTTTACTCCACTCTCATTAATTCAAACCCATCACCTTTTCATCTCCCCTCTTTACTCCTCCTCTACAACCGTTCCCACCCTCGTCCCCTTTCAAAATCATCTCTTCCTCTTCCTCCTCCTCTTTAAAATCCTCCTTTTTCCATCACTTCTCCTACTCCTCCTCCTTCCACTCCAACACTCTTTTCTCTCCTCATGGCAAACCCTAAGCGCCCCCGCTCCTCCTCCTCCTCCTTGTTCAACCCCTTTGTCCCGGTGGCGCAACCGCATGGCTATGACCAACGCATTTTTTCTAACGCTTTGGCGGCCGAGCTTTGGTTCCAGCACTTCGTCCATCATAATGTGTTCAACGGGCGGGCGATCAACTGGAACCTCTTTCCCGGTCACGTACCCTTGTTTGACGACGCCGGCCTCTCCTCTCTACTTCGGCGCCAAATTCCCGTCTACCCCGCTGCTGTCCGACTTTTCTATTGCAACTTGATCGGGGACGATGATCACCCCGCCATTCAGTCTATGGTCAATGACCATCACTTCCGTCTCACATCTCGGAAGGTCGGGACCATCCTCGGCATCCCGGACAAGGGGGAACCGTTGCCATCCTTGGGTGCTCTCAACTCCTCGGCGGCGTCACCTTTTGACAAATTCTGCCGTATCATCTGCAAGGGCCCCAACCCTCTGGCCATCCCGGCCCTCTCTGCCCAACTGGAGCCGTTTTACTACGAGCTCCATAGGATAGTGTGCCATACACTATTTCCTAAGGGCAGGAACTACGACGCCATTACCGGGGATGCTCTCGTCTGCATGTATTATCTCTATGCCCGAAAGCCCTTCTCCTTCCCGAAGACTCTTCTTCTGCTCTTCCGGCGTGTCTTGCCTTCGGGGAAGCAGAACCTCTACTATGGCTCCCTTATCACTCTGCTTCTGGAGGCCAAACAAGTTGACCTATCTCTTTGCTCCTCGGATGGCGTCCCCTCATATCTTGCTGTCTTCCGTACCCTTGCTGGCGCCTCTACTTCCCGTGCCTCATCTTCCCAAGAGCAACCGGCATCCACTCCTGCTGCTCCCACATCTACCCCTCATGTTTCGGGCCGTTATATGCTGCTCACTCAGCAGCACTTTGATATGCGTATGGCCCAGGCGGAGGAGCAGATGCGGGCCCACACTCGTGGACTTGGCACCCTGATCCAGTCTCGTTTCCACGATCAGGGGTACTTTATTCAGCGCACTCTTCAAGACCGTGATGCTTTTCTGGATCTTAATCTTCAGGATCCCATGTACGTGGCCCCGTGCTTCTCTGATCCCAATGTCTATGGGTTTATGTACCCTGACGGCATTGATCCTTTTGGCGCCTTCCAGCAAGCTCAGGTTGATGATGACGATCCGGCTGATGAGTAGGGATGGATTCCCTTTTGGGTGATGGTCTCGTCTTATGCGTGTCTTAGTTTTTATGTGTTTGTTTTTATGTTGTCTTTTGTGGTCCCTCGGGGACCGGTGTGTGGTTGGTACTAGTTGTTTGCAGTCCTTCGGGGACTTTATCTATGGTTATCTCTAGTGTCCGGCTCTCGTTGTGGAGAGTCTTTTATATTTTCACTATGATGTGTATGGGTCAAGCATGTATTCACTTTTTACTTCAATATATTAATGCATGCTTCTCTTTATATACTCGTGTCATTTTCATTATGCACATTTTCTATTATTATCCCCATCTTTGACTAAGTGACAAAGGGGGAGAAATCGTATTGAGGGGGAGCTGTCTACCTACGGGGGAGCTACTCCCTGAAGATGCTATATCTCTATTTTGTCAATTATCAAAATGGGGGAGTTTGTTGGCACATTTTATTTTGATTAATTAACAGCATCTTCGTAGTTTAGTCTTCTGTTCTTCAGATTCAAATATTCTTAGAAGATCGACTACATGGAGTTCTTCCGTTCAAGCGCAATCTCTTTCACTTTGAAGACTGGAGCAGTTACCGGCGTTCCCTGCATAAGACGGCGTTTTACTGCTTAGAGTCTTTGAGTCTGTACTAGTCTAGGTATATCTGTAAACACCTAAGGATGGATGACAGTAAAAAGAACAAAGTCAAAAATCAAATAGCTACAGAGCGGCATACCGGCGATATGCTTCGGCATACCGGCGGTATACCATTTTTAGCATCCAGAAAGTTGCTGTGACAAATAGTCGGCATACCGGCGGCATGCTTCGGCATACCGGCGGTATACCAATTTTTTTGTCCAGAAAGTTGCTGTGACAAATTGTCGGCATACCGACGGCATGCCCCGGCATACCGACGGTATATCGTTTTTAGCAACCCAAAAGTTGCTGTGACAAATTGTCGGCATACCGACGGCATGCTCCGGCATACCGGCGGTGTACCGTTTTTAGCAACTCAAAACTTGCTGTGACAAATTGTCGGCATACCGGCGGCATGCTCCGGCATACCGGCGGTATACCGAGTTTCAAATATTTGGTTTTTGAATTGCTCTGACTAGCATTAATGGCCGCATTTAATGCTCTCAAACGGTCATTAATATGACCGTTACTATTTGGACGGTATACCGACGGTATGCCGCTGCATACCAACGGCATGCCGGTCTGTCTGTATTCAGAGCATTAAATGTCACCAACTCTTGGTTCTCTTATAAAAGAAAGCTCTCTCTCTCTTGAGCTTTCTTACCAACTCTTCCATAAATTTTCCAACAACCAAGAGCTCCACCATTAATACTCTTCCAAGCTTTTCATTGTCATCCTCTCCCAAAGTGCTAGAGTATTAAAGAGTTGTACATTTCGATCTTCACGTGTTAGAAGATCAACAAGTTTTCATTCTCTTTTGTTTGAAGTTGGCGAGCCTTCGTAAGAAAACTCGTGTGTAGAAGTTGGCGAGTCTTTGGATCCAAACTCGTGTTGAAGTTGGCGAGTTCTTCGGATCCAAACTCGTGTGTACTATTTGGTTAAATAGTGGATTAAAGCCGGAGAGAGTTCCGGGACTGGACTGCCTCAAAAGAGGATACCAGGATACATCCTTGCGTTTGATCTTTCTACTCTTTACTTTCAATTGTCTTTATTGCATCAATTGTTGTAGTTAATTTTTTTTTAATTTCCCTATTCACCCTCCCCTCTAGGGTTCTACAGGGGGTAGATATTTAGGATTAATAATACAAATAATAATAACAATAATAATAATAATAAGGATGATATTAATAATGACGAAAACAATTTAATAAAAGCAAACCATATTAACTCCAATAATAATAATAAAATAATATTAATAAAAATTTAATAGAAGTAATAATCAAATGTCAGGCCTAAACAAGTAAGGCCAGCACAAGTCCGGAAAAATAAATAAAATTTTAAACAGATACGAAATTGGAAAATAACCCATATACGATCATATACCTATTATCAAAATAGGGATATGACATCACCCCCCTGGGACAGTACTTTTTGAAATGGTCTGAAAAAAAGAAGCTTTGGCTACGGCGTCGTTGTCAGATTGAAGTGCTGTAAGGAACTGACCACCAAGGAACATACCTGGACAATCGCTTCCCAATTGTTGACTGTTCACTGACGTCCAAAATTTGCATACCTTTCTGTTCACTCATACCATTTCCAGCTCTTCGTATATTCTCTAAAGTTTCATGTGCAATGCCAGCTTTATTTGAATATGCAACAATCATTAACAACAACATGAATAATTAGGAACATGCCAAGTTTAAATTTTACCCATGCACATGAAGTGTGGAGGCTATTCCTAATAGCTCAATGCCAAAACTGTAGTTTTGAGGACCTATTTAATCTCCCTAAGTTTCAGTATGGAGCAAAACCCAAATATAAAGCATAAAGCACAAGAAAAATGCATCACAAGGAGAAACACTAGCTGGTAGTTGGAACCACAAGCCTAAATGCTTGACCGAGACCAATCTGATATTCAGCTGAACAGATTTCATGATTATTATGGGGTTTTTCTTGTTTTCATACACGGACACACACATAACATGAGAAGATCTATATAGGAGCATCAATAGAGGTTATTGTTTAAGGATGTGAGCCTCTTGTAAAAAGGAAATACAACTTGCAGCTTAGGCTTTGCTAAAGAGTACAAAAGAAGACTGGTGTTGAGAGACCTCTTGTAATATTCTCTCTCAGTAATCTCTTACTCTCAATGTTAAGTTGGCAGATGTTAGATGTAGCCTAACCCGTAAAGAAGGATGGAAGCATGATGGAAGGATGTGAAACTTGTATATTTCTCTCAGTAATATCTTACTATTGTATTGTTTGTATTATCAAAAATGCTAAGTTTACAACTATATCAGTCTAAAGGCAAAATATTTTTTTTTGAGAAAACAACAAAAAATGTGAAACTTGTATATTTATCCTTGCATGCTAACACAATGTTGTAATTGCTATGTCAGGAACTCAATGCTTTGTTCCCAAAGCAACTCAGGGAGATCTTATCGACTGAAGAAGAAATGGATGATATGGCTTCTATTCAATATACAAGGCAACGACAAAGGAGATCTTATCGACTGAAACGTCTATTTTTGTTATTTGAATATGAACTTCCATTTTTGTTGCACTTTGCATAAGTAATTCACTGAATATTTGTTTAATGTGTCATTTGAATTTGAATTGTCACTGACTATTTGTTTTGACACTTACATTTGTGTCATATGAATTTGAACAATCATTTTGGTTGCATTTGGCAGAAGCTTAATTTACCAAATATTTGTTTGGCTCTTGAATTTGTGACATTTGAATTTGAGTTATACTGAATATATTTTTATAGCACTTGCATTTGTGTCATTTGAACTTGGCAAAACTTCACTGTATAGTTGGTTGCTATATTTTATTTGTTCTCTCACTTGCCTCATGGATGCACGATTGTTGATGTCCTAATAAATGTCTCTATGTTGTTGGAACATTTAGAGCGTTCGAATGCACGTTGTACAAAGATAGAGAGGAACATTTACAACGTATAAAATATGTGTTGTAGAAAGATGGAGGGTCATTGACAGCGTTCGAATTAGCGTTGTAAATAAATAAATAGAGAGGATCATTTGCAGCATTCTAATGTGTGTTGTAAAAAATAGAGGGGATCATTTACAATGTTCGAAAGTGCATTGTAAATAAAAAAAGAGGGTCATTTACAACGTCCAACTGTGCGTTGTAAATAAATAAAGAGGGTCATTTACAGCGTTCAATTGCGCATTGTAAATAAATAAAGAGGGTCATTTACAACGTTCAAAAGCGCGTTGTAAATAAAAAGAGAGGATCATTTACAGCGTTCAACTGCGCATTGGAAATAAATAAACTGGGTCATTTACAGCGTTCGAATGCGCGTTGTAAAAAGATGTAGATAGGATATTTACAACGTTTGAATGTGTGTTGTAAAAAATATGGTATTTAACGGCATGACCTTTTACAACACAGAATTGTACGCCGTAAAAGATCATTTACGCCATGCTTTGCGTGACGTAAATGATCATTTTTCTTGTAGTATATGTGTCACGTCTACCAAAGTCTAGTACAGACACATCGAGACTACACAAAGGACTAATTTTGTTCGTCTACAAAGGATCTGGTACAGATTCGACAAAGCCTAGAAGGGTCTACAAGGGACTCGGTCTTCGTCAAAGCGCAACCCTTCTTCTTCATGCTAGAAGATTGACCTCCATCGAGGCATATTCTGACCTTTTTATGGACGCAGCCTCCCAGAAGCATATCAGCCACTCGGCCAACGCAAGCAGCTTCCTGAAGCAGTCATTGGCCCGAGCCTTCAAAGAGCGTAGCAGGTCGCGAAGCCCAAAATGGGAAGGACATAGCACAACCTGTGGCTCTTCGGGTTGGCTATCCACCCATGACCTAGGTCGTCAAGACCTCGAAGATCCCCCAGACGTCGCCCAGAGTTGAAAACCCTAAGAAGGACATTTATATACTTTTTAAGGGCAGAAATGGCTTCTTCTACACAGAGTTGCTCTATAAGAACATGGCTCCTAGAACGAGAAAAGCCTCAACCAGCAGCCAACTTATGCAAGGCCGATAGCCGCTCGAAGTCAAGTTTGGATCTCTCATGGTAGTGAAAGATGCCAAGAAGAAGACAACGACTCTTCAGAGGAGAACTTCCTCTTTTATAGGACCGAGAATGACCTAGAGTGTACGCCACATGGCCGACGGTCAAAATTCGTGCATTAATGGGATGAACCTAAGACTCAGCATGATGAATATCAGTCTTAGACCCATGGAATTCCCCATATTACGGTGGCAATTAAGAGAGAAGTCCTTAAAGAGCTGGTATTTATCGCTCTTTACTCCAGAAGCCAAAGCCTTCAAGCCTGAGGCGCAGCTACTTGCATGCGCCAACCTCAGAAGCAAGATGGTGGTAGGCCCCGCCCTTTCTTATACTTCAGAAACCAATGTCTTCACTCCAGAGGCGCAGCTACCTGCCTGCACCAACCGCAGACACACAAGGGTGTTATATCCTTTCCTCCAAAGACAACGCCTTCAAAATTCAGAGGCACAGCTACTTACATGCGTCCGCATGAGGCGCATGATGGTGATATGTTCACACCATCTCCATTCCCACGGTGCAGTCATCTGCTCCGATCCAGAAGCTTAAGTTACTTCTCTACAAGAGACTTGGGAACTCCCACTGCAACCAATACAAGTCAGCCTGTCGCTCCAAAAGTACAGTAACCTCACCAACTTTAAGCACTAGCCTACTTGTCGCCTACAGTGACTCTATTACTCCGAAACATAACTTTATCGTTGATTTAAATGCACAAAAGTCTCGTCATCATTCGGAGCCAAGTTCGCTCGTCGCTTGAAAGCACAGAGGCTCCGTCGTCTCCAAAAGCACGGTCTACTCATCGCTCCAGAAGTACAACATACTTAGTCCTCACCAGAGGCGCAGGAAGCATGGGTCCACCCCAATTGGTTTGTTTAAACTGCCTCTTGCAGAAAAGATTGGGATTAAATCATGATTGATATCATATCAGATTGATTTAAATCTTAGACGAGGATCAATTAGATTCCAAATCTAGGATAAAATCCCAAGATTTATTCGGCTGTATCCGAGCAAGCAAATCGGCATGCACCATGTGTCACCTCCTTCGGTTATGTTAATCACCATTAGAGATCTCGATTGAGGAAAATCTCGATGTCCACCACGTGTTAGCACCGTAGAAGGCCGCACCGTATAATGACGGCAGATTCTTTTATATCTTAGGAACCCTAATGCACATTGCATATGTGCTCGGTGCTCTATAAATAGAAGGAGTTCTCCTTCAACTAAAGGGAGCGACAACCTTCATCTAAGAAAGAACAATCTACCAACCAACCAACAGAAGAACCCCCTCCATGGGATCTTCTCCTCCAGACAGCCACTTGATCGGTGACCCTAGAGTTCCATCAAAGGCGCCAGAGAGCTAGAGCAAGGATGTTTTTCAAAACATAGGTCATTTTTAAAAGAATAGGGTGATTTTGAAAAATGATTCCGGACAGCCTATTTGCCAGTACGACTTGGTGTACAATGTATTCCTAGACTCAATAAAATAAAAAATTATATTGCTTTGAAGGAAATACATTCTGAATGGCAAACAGCTTCGGAATAGCTTCGGTCTTGAACATAGTAAATATTCATCGTTGAGCAGTGTCCAAAACGTCGTAGGTAAATATCTGAATTGCATTGCATTTATACCGATACAGAGTTTGATCAATTATTAAAATCAGGTTTGACCAAGACCAATGTGCTAACAATCTCTCCCATTTTGATAATTGACAAGCCTTGCCGATATAACATCTAAGTATAGATCAATTCAAAAATGTGTAATACCAGAGAAAACAAAAATTGTTCATAACCTGCATTCATGAATATGTTAGATCCTATTTCTCACTCGTTGTCACTTAGCAAAATAATTACAAAAGAGAAAGCTCCCCCGCAAGAAATGCATAAGTAACAAACAGTGAAGAAACACAAGAAATAAAACATTCATCACAGGCATGGTTTAAACAGTTAGAAAAGATAAGAGATATTGTATAAACAACACAGGCATGGTATTTGTCACAAACAGTTTATATGGAAGCAAAAAAAGAGAGATAATGCTATAATAAAGCTGAAACAAATAAAATGCTGAGCTGAATAAGTGAACTAAATGAAATATATACCAAACTGAGGCATAATAAGAAAATGTCTATGAAGAGTCACACATAATAATAACCAAAATAAAGAGTACTGATAATATCTTGGAATGTCGAAGCATTTTCAAGTAAACATAAGACAAAATATCAGTCTAAATATGTAACATCTCAAAAATCATCATCCTCATCATCATCGTCATCGGCTGCAGCGCCAGCATGTCCAGATGGACCAGCTTCAGAAATATGAGGAGTGGCACCAGAAGTACGATACCAATCGTAAGCGTTCCCTGGCTGGAAAAGAGAGTGGACCGCCTCATCATCAATGCGGTAGCCAGAAACAGAAGGGTCGCGAGGTAGAGAGCTAGCTGAGTGATCCGTCTGCACAAATCTCAGATCGGCGAAGGAGTTGGCAATAGCCTGGAACCGAGTCACGTCACGGAACTCACGTTCCCTAGAAGTGTCAACATAGAATGACTGCAAATATGATAGGTGCTGATGAATACCCTCAAATGTCATAGGATAGGATTGAGGAGGACCAGGTGCTGTGGGAGTAGGTGCAGGTGGAGCAGGTGCAGTAGGTGGAGGAACAGTGACAATGTTGCGACGAGAGAGTTTGAGGAACTTAGGCTCAGGGTCAACAGCATAAGTGGATAGGTCAATATCAAATCTCTGAAAGATGCGTGGAATAATCATCGCATAAGAGAGGTTGCGGTCTCTTCCGCGACATCTACCCATCATCTGAATGATAGTCTTAGGGGTAGAAAAATGAATCCCCTTAAGAATGTGATATAGAGCAGTGAGCTCAAGTGCAGTGACATCATCTTTGGAAGTGAATTTTGGAAGTAAAGTGGAATAGATTGTGGACTGCAGTCTTCCTTGTTTTCTGAAGATTGTGGACTATCTTTCTCACCTGTGTCAGTCACTGAGTTCGCCATGCTCTAATCAAAGCCAAACCCAATTAAAGCAAAAAGAGTAGGTCTATTGCAAAAAAAATTCCAGTGTTGTCATACGGATGCTCGTCTGAAATATTAACAAATATAATTGATAAAACTGAAGAGAAAACTAGTTAATGTGCGTCTATGAACCTTCACAAAGGTAAAAATTCATCGCACATTCTTGTTCCTATGTTCCTTACCTGTGTATCAGTGCCATCATATAATGGGGAATCAGGGCTCCTTGTCATAAATGTAACAGCAACAAAATCAGAAACATTGCTATCATGTGCCTCGTAGAACACTTCACCAGTCTTTTCTTTTACCTGATCCTTGTCATAATTTGACGCGTCGGCATGACCAACCACAGTAAAAAATTCAGCAGCATCAGGAAAAGCAAAAGGATTATAAATTGAGACCATGTTTTATGAATAATGGCATTGATCAGTAGTATACATAAATCAAGTAATGCATCTGTGAAACAATCATGTTCCTCCAGAAAAGGGGAATGTGGCTCCTGTTCGGGTAAGTCAAAGTTACAAGTACTACCACCCTTAAATTTACTTTTCAGTACAGAATACGACAAGTATTGTGGGCACATAGATAAACGGCCTTGAAGTTCATCTTTAATCTTTAGGGAGTGCAACTTCATTTTCAATATCAGGTCACTCCCAAATCGAACAACATTCACCTATATAAAAAATGAAAAATGCATTAAAAAATAGTTAGCTAGCTGATGGAGATGGTTCCCTGGATTCTCCCAAGGAAGCTAAATTATGAGCATTGTGCCTGAAAAATGGTGATGGGAAACAAAGTAAGTGACGAATCTGGAAAAAAAACATACTAGATACGAAGATGAGGAATAAGGAATATGCTTGCATGCACACAAACATACACAAGGGTGGAGGGAGTTGAGCATTGTATAAAATAAGTTTCAGAAACCACTCATGGTGACTTCCATAATATGTTTATGTTTCAAGCCATATGATGTAATATTCCAGGTTACAACCTTACCACTAAAGGTTGACTGAACTTGGATAATCTACATCATAGGAATTTAGTCGAACTCATTGAGATTCCTTTAAAATTAGCATAATAAACATATGGCAGTAGGCAAAAAAGATACTACCATAGTAAACAAAATATGGAAACCAGTAAAAGAGATAGAATGAACATTGTACAAGTTTGTAGATACCAAAATGAGAAACTCGAAACTCAAAATCAACATCTACATCTAAAACATTGTTACTGGAATAGGATATGGAACGATAAAAGAAACCACGAAATGGATCATTAGTGAAGAACGACCAGATAAGCAAACCAAACCCCAAACTGACTCTGATATGGGACAGAAATTAGGATTTCCAGGGTTAGCTTTTAAAATCTGGGCAATCTATGATTCTGAATTTAGTGAATTTAGGATTTTTTTTTTAAATTAGGATTTATATATGGATGATGTTTGAGGATGAAAATCTGGTTAGAATCTTGGGATCCAATTGGAGAGTTTGAGGTTAAGTGTTTGAATTACCTAGGAAAATCAGGTTTAGGAATTCACGAATTAAGGAAGGTGAGATAAATATTATATAGCCCGCTTCCTATGCTATATGCATAAGATAATTCCGAAACAGGTGTCTCGTGGCAAGGGAGAAGGAGCGCTGCACTGGTTCCAATCAGGTATGAGAAAGAATCGTACAACCATTACCCATTACGATAATGGCCGTTCGAGTATAAAAATATAGAAGCCCACATGTGAAGGTATTTTTGGAAAAGGCAGTAAGAAGGTTGCAGGAAAGGCAAAGGAGCAAGAGCAGGACATTCGGATGGTACAAATTTTAGCATGAGGTGCCTTTTTCTAAAACAACTTATAGATGCGGAACACAACGATCCTAATCAACGAGAGTAAATATACAACATGGATTGAGTCTGTAATAAACAACGTGGTTTTTTTTAACATTACAGAGAACATGTCCCTTGACAAAGCTGAATGGAAGAAAAGGATTCAAATAGTCGATCCCAGAAACTTGGGGAAAAGGCTTCGTTGTTATATAATTCAGTAGAATAATTAGCGGATAATAAAATATTGTACTGTCACCTGAAATTAACCGACAATAACCAATGCTTCGGCGTCTCGAGCATCCATTGCTAGGTTATCAACGCATGATACCTTGTTTGTGCACTAAGGCCCAATGTCAGCCACTGCCTTGGCCTTGATGACAATATTGAACCCGTCTCCTATCAATGACAAATTGTTAAACAAACAAACCCCAATAAACAACTAAAATCAAAGCAGAATCTGCCAAAAAATTATTGGATCGACCGATCATCGCCTATAAATAACCATCAAAGGAACCCTAAATTACAGTAGTAAACCCTAATGTTTTTTAAATTACACATTCAAGTTAAGAGGAATCCACCGAAAACATTCCTTGATCCACAGATCAAGACCTAGAGATCATCAAATAAGCCCTAAAAATGAGGGAACAAAATGAAGAAATTGATGAATCCAATCAAAGCTTACATCTTGTAGACGATCCTTTGTCGTGCCTCCGACTGGGTGGAGAAGTAATAGGCGGAGGGGTCTCCATTGCGGACCTAGCTCCAGTCGGAGGTGAGGTAGTACCTTCTTATTCAATAGGACGTTGCTTGTAGAGAGGAGGTTGTTGTCTCGACATTGTCAAAGGTGAGGCCGAGGAGGCGCTCGGCTCAGCGGGTGGGGGCGGAAAAGTCATTGGCGGAGGGGTCTCCATTGTGGCATAGGTAGCGTTTGGAGGGGGCTGAAGAGGAGGAGGAGGAAGCCTTGGGCCGCTTCTGGCTGCAAGTTGCATCATTAGTGGATATATTGGGATTCTACGATTGTTTTTCTTTGGAGAAGGGATATATGTGGATTCTATCGAGGAGGGGTGGATAAAAAAAAATGGTAACGGTGAAGGAAGTTGCTATAGACGAAAATTTTGGAAAAGTTTGTAAATTTTATTTTCTATCAAAAAAAGAGGGAAGAAAACACAGTATTTGGGGAAGTAAAAAATTAGGGCGGCCTCAAATATTTTTAATCAAATGTAATTTATATTTCACAAATAATGAGTTCTAAAATTATTGACCGATTTTAATATATATATATATATATATATATATATATATATATATATATATATATATATATATATATATATTTTATATATATATATATATATATATATATATATATATATATATATATTACAAAAAAATAAATATATATATATATATATTACAAAAAAATAGAAGACCAAGAATACTGAAACTCTTTTTGCTTTTGTCTTCACAAAAGGAAAACACATCTTTTGGTTAATTTAATTTTTTTAATTAAGTTAATCTTTTGTTAGAAGAAATAAAGTGTTAATCTTGTGTCTACTACTTTTATGTGAGGTATTTTTTTTGGTAACTCAAAGAAAATAAATGGGCGCTACATAAGTTACAATGCTTTAAAAAATCACAAAATATACCTTAAGCGACAAGTATTTTTTGGTACGCGGAATACTACGGAGCCAAAATTTTATACTTTCGAAAATTCTTTGTAATTAAATTACATGATTTTTTTTGAAAATTATTTGTTACAAGAAAAATTATATTCAGATGTTTGGTGAATATATTAATATTCTCGAGAAAAAAATGTTAAAAATAGAAAGAAAAAATATAAAAATTTAATAGAATTTCTTAAAAAAAAGTAAAAAAAATTAGATAAAAAATAGAAAACAATACCCAAAAAATTAAAATATATATTCTTAAAAAAAGAAAGACTTAAAAATGGAACAAAACAAAAAAATAACCAAAATATTATAAACTAAAAAATAACTAATTTTTTTAAAAAAACTTAAATAATTGAAATAAATCTTATTAGATGTACTTCTCGAAGATAGTCTGCATGTAGTGCCTCTGTCTCAAATCATTTTGTGAAATAACCAATCAATAGTAGCATATACTTCCTTCGTCTAATCAATACTGGATTCAATCCAATAGTATGTCAAATTTTTAATCAGTATCTCATGAAACACAACATGTCTTCGTCATTGTTTAGACTAAATATGACTGTTGATATCGTAGTGTCATTGTTAGTCCCACATATGTTTTTTAAACACAAGGGATGACATCCATAATTGGTTACATGATCCTTAACTTTTTAATCGTCATCTTATAGTACTTATCATGACATTAGTTTTTTTAAATGTCCTTGATGAAGCTATTAATGATGATCATCTAATGAGCCGACATTAAATATATCATTAATGACATTTTGAGATGAGTGTCATCTTTAAATTGTCATTGTTAACGATTTTTGTAGTAGTGGAAGCCTCTTCCTGATCTGCTTCACTTTCTTCGCAGCATCTATAACCATCTCAGGCTACAATAAGGCTCTATCTCCAATATCATCCCAAGACAATGGAGTGCGACACCTTCGTCTATATAAGGCTTCGAAAGGAGTCATCTCAATACTCTTGCTAGCTGTAATTGTATGAAAACTTTACCAAGTAAAGATAATCCTCCCAAGAGCCTCCGAAATCTAGCATACAAGTCTGAAGCATGTCTTCCAGAGTCTGAATAGTCCTTTTCAACTCTCCATCAGTCTGAAATGATAAGCGATACTAAATTTGAGCTGAGTGCCCAAACTAGCCTATAAGCTCCTCCAGAAGTAAGAAGTAAATCTGCTACCCTGGTCAGATACGATGCTCATAGATAGCCCATGCAATCGTACAATCTGTCTGATATACAACTTTGTAAGCCTCTTTGTAGACAGTTCCACTTTGAATGGTATAAAGTGGGCCGTAACGATGACCTAAATCGCATCCTTTCCTCTAGGAGTACGCAAAAGTTCGAAAATGAAATCCATAGTAATATATTCCCACTTTCACCCATGAATTGGTAGTGGTTGAAGCAAACCACCGGGTCTCTATCTTTTGGCTTTGACCTGCTGGCACACTAACATCTGGAATAGAAGCGTGCCACTTCTCGCTTCATTCCATACAACCATACATGATCTTTCAAAACCTTGTACATCTTTGTAGCTCTAGAATGTATAGAATACTGAGAGCGATGAGCTTCCTGCATCACTTTCTCTCGCAGATTGTCACTCGACACACAAAGCCTAGTCCCATGCCTCAAAGAACCATCTTCAACAATAGAAAAATCATCAAGCAATCCAGCCTGCACCTGAGCTCGAAGACTCATCAAGCCTAAATCCTGGTACTAAGCCTCCCTGATTTTGTCTATCATCCCAGACTGAATCTTTATGCCCATAATCTGTATCTCAATCCCAGGAATCACAATCTCAATATCTAGACTCTCCAGATCTTCTAACAAATATTGATCCTTAGTTAAAAAAACATAGCTATGAGATAACGGCCAAGTGCATCTGCTACCACATTAGATTTCACAGGATGGTACTGTAATGGGATATCAAAGTCTTTCATCAGCTCCAGCCATCTATGCTGTCTCATATTCAACTCCTTCTGGGTGAACAAATACTTTAAAATTTTGTGGTCTGTGAATATTTTCACCCGTTCGCCATAGAGATAGTATTTTTAGAACTTCAGAGCAAAGATCACTGCTGCCAGCTCTATGTCGTGATAGAATAATTTTGCTCATGGGGTCGCACTTGTCTTAAACCATAAGCAATAACTATCTAATTTTGCTCCAATACACAACCTGACCCTTTTTCTAAGATATTACTGTATATAGTAAAACCTCCACTCCCTGATGGCAAAGCTAGAATAGGTATTGAGGTCAATCTCTTCTTCAGTTCATCGAAGGATGTCTGGCACTCATCATTCCATACAAACTTCACATCTTTCTGCGTAAGCCTAGTCATCGGCTCTGCGATAAAGAAGAAATTCTTCACAAACTTCCTGTAGTATCCAGCTAATCCCAAAAGCTCTGAATCTCTGCTATGAACTCGGAGTGGTCCAAGACTCAATGACAGCAATCTTCTTTAGATCTACAGAAATACCCTCACCAGTTTCCACGTGTCCAAGAAACTACATTTTTTCCAGGAAAAACTCATATTTTGAGAGTTTTTCATAAATTTGTTCCTTCTGGAGAGTCTCTAATACGATCCTCAAATTCTCTTCATGCTCCTCAGGGGTCTTCGAGTATATCAGGATGTCATCAATGAACACCACTACAAACTTGTCGAGGTATTGGTGGAATACCTTATTCATCATGTTTATAAAAATAGTAGGTGCATTGGTCAACCCAAATGGCATCACCAAGAACTCGTACTGGTTATATTTTTGTATAAAAAGCAGTCTTCAGGATATCTTCCTTTATCACTCTTACCTGACGATAGCCAGACCTCAAATCTACCTTAGAAAATACCTTGGCGCAGCGCAGCTGATCGAATAAGTCATCGATCCTCGAAAGTAGGTATTTGTTCTTGATGGTGAGACTGTTCAAAATTCTGTAATAAATGCACATATGCACTGGCCCATCCTTCTTTGGTACAAATAATACCGGAGCACTCTAGGGTGATGAACTCGATATGATGAATCCCTTCTCAAGCAATTCATACACTTGCTTCTTCATATCCACTGACTTATGATTATTAACTTCGTAGATATTTCTATACATCTACCGGTTCAGCTCCCGAAACTAAGTCTATAGAGAATTCAACATCCCTATCAAGCGGCAATCCCGACAGTTCTTCTGGAAAAATATCAAGGAATTTCATAATGAGTGGGTGAGATAACCCCTTGTCTTCAATCATACCTCCACATAGAATATCATGCTTCTGCTCCATAGCTCATTCGGCAAATTCAAACATAGGCTCCCCCGAAGGACTAAATATGGCAATCATTAGATGTATAGTTGCTACTCAATCAATCCATCCTGAGCACTATGTTGAAACTTGAAAGTGGTATTACGAGTAGATCAGTGCTCCACCCAGGATTAGGCAACGGTGGACACAAAGATCTTTTACTAAAAGAATTCCTCTGTCGATCATGATCATACAGTTTCTATCTAAAGGTCATGCTATAATACTATTTTTGAACACAAATGCTAGAGATATGAAACTATGTGTAGCTCGTGAATCAGAAAGATAATAGTTGGATATGAATTAAGAAGAATAGTACCTGCAATCACATCTCCAGGTGCCTCAGTCTCCTCGATAGTATCATGGTGAAGGCCTTGCCCTTCTGAGGCGCTCCCTCTGCTGATGCTCAGCAAAGCACTACAGCTGAGTAGAAAGAGGTCTCTTTGCTGCTGTACCACAGGAGGCCTAGCTGGCTGAGCATGTGCAGGAGCAGCTCTAGGAGTAGAACGATGCATTTGGTACTCCTTTAGCTGGTAGGTGTCCGATCCACAGTATAAATATAATCTCATCCTTAATATGCAATTCTTTTAAATGTGTTTGGGCTTCTTGCAGAAACCTCAAGGCTGTGCCAGATAAGTCTATCTTTGGGGATGCTGCTACATTGGGGCTCTGGCTGGCTGTTGGGGCTGGAATGTCCTCTGCTGGAACTCAGGACGTTTTGCCGATCCAGGGTAATGGTTACCCCCAAATACGTCTCGAACCCTCTTGGTCCTAAGATCAAGATCAACCTCAACCCTCTGTGCCTCTGCTAATATCCCAGCAATAGTAGTAGTACTAGAAGAGACGTGAACTCGAAACTCTCTGGCCAAACTGTGACAGAATCTGTGTGCTTTGACCTTCGGCTCCTGGACCATATAATCTACAAATTGACTCAGCATGTCAAATTCTATAGCATATTCATCAACTGAAAGCCTGTACTGCACCAAATTCTGGAACTGCACCTCTAGAGCTCCTTCTGCAATCTCCGGATAGAACATTCTTTTAAAGAGGTCCTTGAACTGGTCCCAAGTCAGATCTGTGACCGCTAGTCGAGGCTTATTCTGAAACAAAGTGCGGGCGATGTCCTGGAGCTGTAGCCCAATAGCCTCAATCTGTAGATCCTAGCAACTTTAATGATACACTCGATGTCCTCGAGCCACTCATCAGCATACAAGATTCCTTCAGTGCCCTTGAAAATCTGAAGAGCTATCTTCTTGAAGTCCATAATATCTCCCTCCTTCGGGTTAAAGGACTTCTGCTGCTACGAAGTCTGCTGGGGCTGGGTGGAGGAGCATACCTCTCAAGTGCAGCAAAGGCCAACTGATGTGCCTTCTCGACACTCTCCTGCATAGCGGCATTCTGCTCCCTCTGAGCCTCTGCCTGAATTCACTGGGACACGGCCTGAATACGCTGAGACTCCATCATCTTACGTAGGAAGCCAAATATCCGTTCACCGTCAGTAGGACACTCTCAGAGGATAAGGATAAATGTGTCCCTCACTGAGATGGAGGAGAACGAAGACTCTTTGATGCAACTAACTTCACCTTATGTACTATAGAAATAACAAAAGATGGAGGGAGAGTCTCAGTCGCTCTCTTCTTGGAAGACCAAGAGGACGACAATGCTGATTGCTCAGAAGCTATAACTGCTCCTAAGCCATGAGATCGGGTCTTTGGAGGCATTTTGGAAAAATTAAGATGGGATTGAATTAACAGAAATCCAGAGTACGACACATACAAGATTATTCAGGAAGAAGGACAACAGTTTAGATGGAAATTAATCAGAATAATAAAATTCGAATCAGAATGGAATTCCTATTTTGTGATTGAGTTGTCCTATGTATTCAGTTTTCTATCATTTTGTTGTAGGCTCATAGTAATACTCTAATCCTACGTACCACTATGACATCGTACTAATTGCAAAGACTGACCTGCATGGACCACAAAAAAAATGTGTCACAACCCATACCCGGAAGTTCGTGCATGAGTGCGTGAAAGCTCGTCCAGCCTACACCACAGAGTCGGTGGTAGTAAGCTATCAATTCCTCAAGTACATTAGGTCCAATCATCATAACATGATATCCAAATTTTATCTCAATCACAAATACTAACAAGTAGATATGAAATGGAAAGATGAGTCCACGGAGTACAAATCTAATAGTCAAGTAAAGTAATCCTCAAAAATAGTACACCTCAGCAAATGTTCTGATAACAAAAATCTAAAAGACAAAAAATAAAGACTAATCTAAGCTAAGCTAAGCATCCTCCAGTGGTAAATTGGCTATATCATCTCATGCATCCTCAGCTAAGACATGATCTGCTTCAGGTGTGCCATAGTAAGTCGTACATCACCTCTCAAAATCCTCGCCAAAAAATATTTATAGTCAAGATTGGAGCAAGTACAATACGTAATTTACTATTCATAACATGATATAAACTATATAGCATCACTACAAGGATAAGGGCTTTAGGCCACAAAATTTGGGACGACAAAAATAATTTAGTCGCTCAAACTAATCTTTAGCAACTAAAAAATGTAATTGTCACCTAAAGTTCTCCAGATTGACAAAAATAATTTTGAATTCTCTGGCGACTATTAAGTAATTTGGGCCGACCAACAAGTTGGTCGCAAAAATACTCTAAGACGACTATGTAAAATATTCATCGACTAAAGTAGAGCAAGAATACAAAATTTTCTACCAATTTTTTTTGCGAGGATGAATATTCTTGGATGACTATTAATTTAGTGGGAACATATTTGACAAAAAAAAATCCTACAAACCTAAAACTCTTTAGCTAGAAAAAGATAATTATGTGGCAAAAGATATTAAAAACTTTTATTTCAAAATTAGAAAAGGATGAGACCTAGCGGTCTCTAATCCCATTTTCATCTGGCAAACCCGCCGATCCCAAATTATTTCAATCCTCGCCAACCCAAAATAGGTTAGTTCCCGCCACCCCAAAATCGATTCAATCCCTAAACAAGATCATGCCAAAAAAAATAGGTCTTCAATCCTAAAGGAGTTCAAAATAGGTCTTCAATCCAATCTTTATTCATATTTGATTTCTAAATTTAGGATCGGATTCTACATATATTCGTCCAGAAGAAACCAATTCCACCGCCGAACGTCCAAAAGAAGAGAAGAGAGTATTACAAAAAAAAATTTTAGGTCAAGCAAGGGCGGATCCTCGGAACCAAGACGATTCTAATTCTTCTCTCATTTCCCCACCGGTAAGTTTTGTTAATGGCAAGTTGCGGCAACTGCTTGATGTAATTTTGTATTAGAATAAGAGTGACTCCTAGTTTGAAGTAGAAAACATTGAACTTGTTTTCCTTTTGTTTCAGAGATTACTGCTTGCTGCTCCGATTTTGAGACGATAAATACAAAAGTTTTGGGTGTCTCCGTTGACAGTGTTGTAAGTTAATTTCCTTTTGTAGAAGTATTATATTTTTTTTCAGCGGTAGTTCCTTGAATATTTTGATGCCCTGCTCATCTATGTTAGGGTTATTTGCACATATGATATATTGTATGACTCTTAACTTAGAAGATTAGCTAAAGATTTATGGATTGTGTATTCCACTTGACAATGTGCATGTCAGTTCCCTTCGAGTTCAGATTATAATAATAAATCAAATGAACAATGAGATATATTATATCCGACTTTTTTCATAGAAGAATTTATGTTTTCAATGTTTCATGTACATTAAAACTATTTAAGCAAATAAACAATGATAGCATTTATAATAGATTCATATTTATTTATTTTTTCAATAATTTTTTTATACGCGTTCAATACACGTGCGTTCAATACACATGTGTTACTAGTTTTCTTAGGATATTGTATACGAAGCATCTAGCTGAACCTTTAACATTCTTCTTTGTTAGTTGCTATGTTTATTGCGCTGTTGATTGTAGGAAACTGATTATATGCCAAATACTTCTCAATTTATTTAAGCTTCTATATCTCATGAAACCTTTTAATCTTGTTTGGTGTTGTATGATATTAAACAACAATAGCCAAACCTTTATCCCATTTCCCTGAGGCCGGAAACATGAATCCTTTGTGCCATTCGGCTTAAGGTAAGTGAGGCACCTCAAATAAAAGTCTGAGTCTATTTTTGAATCAAAACCAAGGGAATAGAGGGAATGTCAATGCAGTTCTGTTGGTTAACCTTGCACTTATGGAAGAGATTGAGGTATGTCCCAGTCGCACCATCTGTAGCTTGGAATGACTCACTTGTTTAACCCAAAATAATAGATGTTAGAATGGTGACCCTCATCATGTGACAGATATATGCAATGATAAATATGGTTGTCGTCTAGTGTTATAGAAACCACCTTGCTACTTATTGTAGTCTTTATTGTTCAAAATGACTTATATGGGTAGAATTCATCACTGCAAATGATTGATCTCATGACTTATGCTCTATGTTTGTACTCGGGCTACCCCTTTGGATGAGCAGTTAGAAGGCATACACACCATTTCTATATTTTGTTCATCTTTTTGGTCAAAGTTTCGTCAGATTTAGTTTCCTATAGATGCTCCTTGTGTTGTGGTATTACATTGTTCTGTGAAGCAAGCATATATCATGTTACTCATATCTGACAAGTAATTGTTAGCTTCCAAACTTTGAAGCTTTATGATAATATAGATCAAGTTTGTATATTAATTAACTTAAAGACTATAATACCTTTTATCATAGGGGTAAATGCACATTTATGAATGGATTATAGCATGTCAGTAGTCTACTCGAGGACAACATGAGTATACTAACATCCTTGGGCTAGATGCCATCTTTCTTTGTCTAGGTTATTCTTAAATAAGAATCTCATTGTAATTGGAATGGTTGGTTGAGAGAATCTTGTACGCAGATATATAATACTACCTTAGCCAGAATATGGTCGCCCTTTCCTGACCTATGTTTTGGAATTGGGATAAAATTTGCTTGGTCACCTCCCAGAAACATCGTCCATGTTAGCTATTTAGAAACTGAACAGGAAAGTGACTCTTGTATTCACTTAGAATATTAGGAACTTCATTTTTGGGTGTTACTGTAGTCATGCTCAATCTCATTTGGTTATATTCTCATTTTATCTAGCAATGGATTGTAGTGTCAGAACACTAAAAAATTATGGTTCCTAAGTAAGCTGATCCCAAACCTATCCATCAGTCCCAAGAGAGCCTTTGCTCATGACATATGTTGAGTCCATAAGTTAATCCAATATAAAATGAGTCCAAAATATGGACCACGTAATACATGGACTCGTCTTCCTTTTAGTTTTGTAATACATGGACGTCTTTCTTCTCATTCAATGTGTCAATATGATTGCAACACACTTTTTCCAGTGATGTTATTGTAAGCTGTACATCAATGTCCCTACTACGTTTCAATGACATGTACAGTATTATCTATCAGGAAATTATTAGGGGTTCAACTATATATTTGGCCAATGGAACTTGTAACGTTGTTCAGAAGTGTCATAATTAGAAATTTGGAGAATTATTAATTCATGAACCTAAAAAGTGTTAATTCATGAATCTGATAAAATTATAGTGAGTCAGGCACAGTAGGCATGTCTCACAGGTGCAGACTGCAATATCAATTCCTTATGAATAGAAGTGTGCTAGATATCATAATGTTTAAGGTAAAAGTGATAATAACGAAGGATTGGGCATAGAGTAGGAACTTCAGCGATAAAATTTATGGCCTTCATAGTTATACCACAACAAGAATATGAGATCATTTATTGCACAAAATTGAAGTTACCTTTCAGTGGTTTAACGTCTCTAATAAAAGCTTTGATGTTCCCTCCTTGACTTTTATCATCTGTCCACCCCTATCTATCTATCTATCTATCTATCTATCTACACAACCCTCAGGCTACAGGAATTTTGACATATGAATCATATGATTCGTCATAATATAGTGCCATTTTGTTAATTATTCAATATAAAGTTTCCATATGAACTAACCAGTTATTATAGAAGCCACTTCGATCACGAAGAATATTACAGATAAGGTTCTCAGATAGTGTTTAGAGATCCCCAAAACCCATCTTCTATTAGTACTCCTACCTTTCGCTCTTCAAATACAGTAATCAGGCCATATCAATTAGCTAGTAGTTGAAGATTCCTCACTGTAAGTTTTACATAATAGTTGTTAGTTATAGCTAAGGCTCAAAACCTCTATCTCACTATCAGACTCCAACCCTTTTGTAAGTATTCTAGGGAAGCACAGACACTCTCAGAATTAGTGCCGTGTCGACGTCACATCGGACACTCATCAGACACTGAACAAGTACTCCAAGATACAGTAGGACACCAAAATCAGTTGTATCTGTGTCCCAATGTCCGGATCGAGTCGTGTCATATCCATGTCGGTACAGCATAGTATGTATCTGTATGATGAGTATCAGTAGTTTCAGCTGTTCCGGATTCGAGTATCAGGTTTTACCATATCAAAATCTTCTAAATATTTTCAAAAATATAGACATAAAAAAGTTGCATTCTAAGTTCAATTGCATACATTACTTCTACTTTAATAAATAGGTCCAATTAGATAGGATGGTTGGTCGAGTCCAATTAGATAAGACCAAAGTCGAAGCTTATAAGATCAATTGAAAACTGAAAGAAAAAGGACTTATAATGCCGTATATATATTAGCTATTGGTAATTTCCCAAGTCCAATATTGATATATTTTAAATACAGCACGTGTGGATGAAAATACAGAAATTTGCTAGACGTTGGCCAATGGAACATTTTAGCTATGAAGTACCCTTATATAAGTTTCTTATATGCTTGATTCCTAGCTATAATTGTTTTTTGGTTTTTTCTTGCTGTCAATTCAAATACTAGTTGGAATGTATCTTAACATCTTGACTTGTGTTGTAAGATTTTTTATTATAATTTAAAGTGGTCATAGTAACTTCCTATGGATGATTAGTATTATCTTGCTTACAAAAGTTTTGTTTTAATATTTGTAGAACAATGAGCAGAGAGTGGATATATAATCCAAATAGATTCACTGCTGAATATTTGAACGGAGTTGCATCATTTTTGAATGTTGCAAAGGAATATGTTAATGATAAGGGTCTTACTAAGTGCCCGTGTCGTAAATGTCATAACGGATATTCAGTATCAGTGGCGGTAGTCGAAAAACACTTGTGTATTCATGGGATGTCCCTAGACTACAATGTATGGATTTATCACGGGGAACAAAGAGAAGAAAGTAGTACTCCTAATTCGAGTTCTCATCAAACCACTTTTAGTGGAAACAATGATGTTGATGAAATTATTGAAGATGCCTTCCCTCCTGCAACTTTCAATTTTGATGATGATGATGATGACAACCATGCTCATAGGCAACAATCAATTGAGTTTGAGAGGTTGTTGGAAGAATCTCAACGCAAATTATATCCTGGTTGTACTGAGTTTTCTGTATTGTCATTTATAGTGGAGCTAATGCAATGCAAGGTCAATAATTTATGGTCAAATAAATCAGTCAATGATGTGTTAGGGTTAATGAAGTGGTTGATACCCAGATCCGATCATCACATGCCAGAATCATACTATGCTGCAAGTAAGATTCTAAAGGACCTTGGCCTAGGGTACAAAAAAATTCACGCATGCAAGAATGACTGTGTTTTGTTTTACAAAGAGCATGCAGGGAAGGACAAATGCCCAGTTTGTAATGAGCCTCGATATGTGACCAGTGAGCATGATCCAAAAAGAAAAATTCCTAATAAGATTATGGGTTATTTTTCGCTAACGCCTAGATTACAGAGGTTGTACATGTCTAGGCATACTGCCGGAGATATGTTATGGCATAAAAATGGAAAAGGAAATGATGAGTCAGTTATGAGGCATCCTGCTGATGGTCTTGCTTGGAAAGAATTTGACAAAATGTATCCTGATTTTGCGGCGGAGCCACGAAATATCAGAATAGGGCTTGCAACCGATGGTTTTAATCCATTTGGTAATATGAGCCAATCTTACAGCATGTGGCCAGTGATGGTGGTTCCTTATAACTTGCCACCATGGAAGTGCATGAAGAAAGAATATACCATGTTGCCCTTATTAATTCCTGGTCGATCAGCACCTGGTAGGGAAATTGATGTTTATTTAAGACCGTTGATTGATGAGCTTAAATTTCTATGGAAGAAAGGCGTGCCAACTTATGACAAAGCAACAAATTCTGTATTTAATCTCCGCGTAGCAGTTATGTGGACGATTAATGACTTCCCGACATATGGGAACTTATCTGGTTGGGTTACTCACGGTTATAAGGCATGTCCGGTATGTAACATGGATATAATGTCTGAGCCCTTAAAACATAAGATTTGTTTCATGGGAGCTCGTCGAGGCTTGCCAAGAAACCATATATGGAGGAGAAGTCCAAAAGAGTTTAATGGAAAAGTAGAAAGACGATCAAAACCAAGGGATTTCTCAGGTGATGACTTGTTGGCTCAATTGGATAGTATCACATTTGAGCCAATGGGTAAACATCCCAACAACAAAAAGAGAAAGCGAAGAGATGATGAATTAAATTGGTGTAAGAAAAGTATCTTTTTTGAATTGGAATATTGGTCAAAACTGAAAATTAGGCATAACTTAGATGTCATGCACATAGAGAAGAACATATGTGATAATATTTTGGGGACACTTTTGGATTTGGAAAATAAATCCAAGGATACATGGAAGGCTCGTTTAGATTTGCAAAAAATGGGTATAAGGGAGAAGCTCTGGTTAAAGCCAAAATGAGATAAATATGAGAAGCCTCCAGCAGAGTATACACTAACGCCTCATGACAGAAAAGAATTTTTAAGGTTTTTGCGATTGATAAAACTTCCAGATGGTTACGCGTCCAACATTGCAAGAAAAGTGAACATTGACACAGGAAAAATATCAGGCTTGAAGAGTCATGATCTTTATATCTTGCTGCAACGAATCATTCCTGTTGGTATTCGTAGATATCTAAAAAAGCATGTCTACACTCCAATTGTGCAACTTTCAATATTTTTTCAACTGTTATGTGCGAGAACACTTAATATGGCAGACTTGGATAAGATGGAAGATGAGATCGTCTACATACTATGTAGACTTGAGAGGATCTTCCCACCGGCATTTTTCGACATTATGGTGCATTTAGCTGTTCACTTACCAAGGGAGGCAAAGCTTGCTGGACCTGTTGGTTATCGTTGGATGTACCCCATAGAAAGGTATATCATTCTTTTCGATTCTTAAGTTATTTTTATACAATTTAATGCAAACGTATACACATGTTATTATATTCTAAAGGATAAACACGCATTACATGTTTCAGATTATTAGGAACATACAAAAAATATGTTGAAAACACAGCTCGGCTAGAGGGGTCCATTGCAGAGGCATACATTATTAATAAAGCACTCACATTTTGTTCAATGTACTTACACAATGTTGAGACAACTTTCAATAAGCCTGATAGATACCAAGATGGCGGTGAACGTAATGAAAAACTATCAGTGTTTGCACAAGTTGCTCGTCCTTATCAAGGTAGAGTGTCGCAGGAATGGACCCAAGCTGATCGTAATATTGATCATTGGTACATATTGACCAACTGCGATGAGGTGTCTCCATTTCTAGAGTAAGTGAATGTGTTCCATTATTAAATATATAGTTGGTGGCAGTAATTAATATGTTTTTATTTTATTTGATTGTTTCAATAAAATATGTAGTGAACATTACCAAATCTTGGAAGAGGAAAGTAATATAGATATTAAAAAAAGGCAAAAGCAAATGTTTCCCAGTTGGTTCCGCCATAAGGTAAATGCGCAATTGAATAGTTAGTCTCAAATTGGTCTTTTTTCAGAGTATAATATGTTCTATAACAATGTATGTGTATTTTTATTTTAGATGTCAAAGCTGAAAAAGGAGAACTCATCGCTATACAATGAAGAGTTGTATGAGTTGTCAAGGGGCCCGGAGTCTAAAGTCCACTCTTTTGATTGTTGTATTATCAATGGAATTCGTTTTATTTGTGTGGAACGTGATACTAGGCTCTCGACTCAGAATAGCGGGGTATATGCCATCGGAGACATAGATTACTATGGACAATTAACCAAAGTGGTTGTCTTGTAGTATAGAAAAGGCTATCAAGCTGTGTTGTTCAAATGTCAGTGGTTTGATTCTCGAAGCAGTGGTACAAGAGCAAAACTTCGTCATGACTTCCATCTAACATCCATTAATGTTAATACTCGGTGGTATGAAAATGAGCCATTTATATTAGCAATTCAAGCTAAGCATGTTTTTTATATGGATGACCCAAAATTAGGCTTTGGTTGGAAAGTTATTCAGAAGATGCATCATAGACACATATGGGATATTCCAGAAAATGAAATCAGTGAGGGCGAAGAAATGGAGAATGACATAGCATACCAAGAAAACTCCTCATCTGATGTTCCTTGGGTGGTTGAAGATAATGATCCGAGTTTCCTTACATTGCACAGAAATGATGTTCCTCCTATAGCTATTGATGCAATAATTATTGATTTGGCAATTCATAATGAGGATAATGATGTACATGATGATGTAGAGGATGAAATATCCTCAGATAGTAGTGACGAAATTACCGTACACATTAATAATGAAGATAGTGATTTAGATTAGTAAGTTTTTCTATAGCTATATTGGTGGGCTATACTTTTGTATTTCATGATTATTAAACTTATTTTATTTGTATTTTGTTATACACACAGATCATGGTTCAATCTGTACAACGTGGTGGTAAGAGGAGTCAACTTACTCGGAAAGATGTTGCAAATGGCTCTGCATCAAGTGTTGAAAAAACTGTGGTGGATCGAGTGGTGCCTCCTTATAAGAAGCGGCCGACATCGTTGGGTATGCAAAGTGGTTTGACATGTAGTTTCCTTTTTGTTGTGCAACTGCATCTGTTTTTTCCTTTGCATAATGTTCCATATTAAATACCTGCTGTTGTACAACCCGGTTTTTACTTGAGCTACACGCGGACGCTGACCCTGCTTTGGTGCCTAGGCTCGTGTCCTTAAATGTACACTTGGACTTCAAAGCCTCTACTGTCATAGTATCATTCATATAAATACCAATGATATGAACTGTTAAGTGGTTGCTATAGAAGAAATTTTACAGGTATTCATAATATTTATCTTTGTACAGATGTTTTTAGCTTTCTTCATCTTTTGTTTGATTAGAACTGGAGTAAATTTTATAGGTATCCATAAATTTTACAGGATACTGATCTGTTACATAGATGACATTCATCTTTCTTTATCTTTGTACAGGTATTCATAAATTTTACAGGTATTCAAAGCCTCTACTGTCATAGTAACATTCATATAACTACCAATGATATGAACTGTTAAATGTATACAGATGATATTTTTTTGCCAATCTAAACTGAATTGTGTGGCCTACCTAGTATCAGCAATATAATATTTGATTGTTAAATGTACATGTATTCATAAAGTGGTCAACTGACACAGATGATATTTGATTGTTAAATGTAAACATGAGTATAGGCCTACCTAGTATCACCTCCTTGTAAGTCATAGCAGTTGGTAGACACATCTGTGATATTTACAGATGGGTATAGGCCTACCTAGTATCACCTCCTTGTAAGTCATATCCTATTGTTGGTGTAAATATCACAGATGGGTATAGGCCTACCTAGTATCACCTCCTTGTAAGTCATAGCAGTAGTCAACTTTTTATTTCAAAAGAGAGCATGCTCACAATATAAACATGAGGTTTTATTAACCATTCCTTAATGAAGCATGCTCACAAGTAATAAATATCGAAGCTCAAATCTATTTTTTCAGTCTCCCTAGCTAATTTTAAGATCTTTATGTACACGTATAATATTATATCAATTTTTTAGTTTGTACGTACATACAAATGATGATCAAATCTATTTTTTCTCAGGTGGTGGAAGAATTTTACCACCTACTATCCCTTCAAGGACGCTGGGTATGACTACAAGGTTAACAACATCAACTTTGGGTACAAATGTCAATTCTTCTGGTGGTGGAATTGGTTCAAACCCTTGTAGGTCTTCGTCAAACTTGAATATGACTACAAGAGTAGCACCTACTCCATCTTTGGGTCCCAATTCTTCTGAATCATTGCAAAGGTTTAGTCATTGTGATGATACCTCTCATAATCCAATAGAAGATTCAATACGTTCTACTAACTTCCGTGGTAAATAATTTATCCAATTAGCAAAAATGAATATAAACTCTTCTCTTAAGAAACTGTGCTCTCTAATGATGTTTATTGTATTTGGCTTGTCATATTAGCATCGGATGAAAGAAACTCGGCTCCTAAGAAAACGAGAGGGTTTTCTAGAGCAATTAAGACTTCCAACATCATGCTGACCTCCGGTAAGAGGATTGAAATTTATCTTGATGATGATTTGGGGGTGCCTGTGGGTCAAGTTCGAAACATATCCAGCTTACTATCTCATCAGTGCGGTTACCAAGTTCGGAACAATGCTCCGCTGACTCAGGCACACTGGGACGACATTGATGAAGATACTAGACAAAAACTTATAGATGGAGTCACAGTGAGTATAGAATATTATTTATTTTTTAACTCAATTATTATATAATGACTACTAACTTACTAATTCTGTTATGATTTAGACAAATTTTGAAATAGATACGAAGGACCCAAGATGGTACAAGTATATTTGCGATAATATGAGAAATAGGTATAACGATTATAAGCACAAACTCGCAAAGTATTATAAGAGCTGTGAGTCGGATGAGGCAGCTCAGGAAAATCCGCCTTTAGAGCTTCTAAGAGAGAGAGATCTATCAGAGTGGGAGTGGTTATGTGACCATTTCCTGAGTGACAAATACCAGGTAATTTTCCACTTTTAACCAATTGTTGATTTGAAATTTTGTACTTCTCAATTTCTTGATTTTATATATATATATATATATATATATATATATATATATACATATATATATATATATATATATATATATATATATATATATATATATATATATATTATATGAAGCACACAACTTGTCGATACAAATTATAAAAGCGGAACAAGCAAAATTTTGCGACATCAGCACTTCAACTAAATATAAAAAGGTCCATCAGAACACACTTATACGGGATACTGATCTGTTACATAGATGACAATAATAAAAATGTCTATATCTCGATACGGGATATTGATCTGTTAAATAGGTCCATCAGAACACACTTATACAGGATATTGATCTGTTAAATAGGTCCATCAGAACACACTTATACGGGATACTCATTTCAAGCTTCCATTAGCCTAGGAAGAGTGACACTGCAAACATCGACACTTGAAACAAGGTAGTTTTAGATAACATAGTCCTGTAATCAGATTCCCGTCTTAGCTATTGCTCGGTAGCACCATATACCTATAAGAAATCTTCAGCAGTTGGTTAACGGTGACCCACAATAGTGAACGTCAGAAACATCAGAAAGCCTTTGCCTCGGGGACAATGTAGTATGGGCAGCCATGTCCACCTCTAGAGTCGAAATGTTCTTCCTTTTCTGGGTATCCTGCTTTGGTTGCTCTTCCAGTTTCTCAGGAATTGGACTCAGAGGAAGCTGTTGATAGTTTTACCAATTTTTTCAAGTCCTAGGTTCACATTACAAATAGTTTCCTAAGTTAATTAATGTAACTTTAATGCAAGGTCAAACTTGACAAAGTCCTAGGAGAATTCTAAGGGACTCTATTCTTTTAACATATCGCTGTAAAATAAGTAATGTATATTCGGATGGGAGCAATGTGAGAAACCATATAATTGCTATTGGATACTTGATTTCTTATGCAATCATCAGCGGATTTTAGTAGCAATGTGAGAAACCATATAATCTCTATATCCCGTAACTTTGCAAAATAGAGATGAGTATCATTTGACATTCAATAGGGGACATGGTGTTGATCTTACTAAGGTTACTTATTTGATATTCCAGTGCAAACAAGGGCACTCAAAATACACAGTATTTTGAGGCAGCTTTGATTTGTTTTGTTTCATCGAAGTCACCATGCACTCAATATCCATCCTTAATTGTAGTTACCATCTTTTAAATTACTCGTTACCAACAAATAACTGCCCATCAGAGAAACAAAAATTCTCTCTACGAAAAAATGCATGTGTACACCTGTACACCTTTACTCTAAGAACAGTGCCCAATGGACAGGACTCTAGCAACCCAGTCTCAAATATGGGATAAGAAATGGACAGCAGCGGTATGATCAGATTTTAATTTTGACCCCTTGATTAAAATGGATAAAACTAGATACAAAAAAATGTTTAGCAGTCTTTGTATATGGCTGAAACTGCTGGACATGATACACCATTGAAATAGGTTCAGAATCAAGTGCATATGACAATCGTGTCATAATATATAGCACCTTGACATTACATTTAACTTGAATGTTTTTTGTCACATTTTCCTCCAGGAAAAAAATGCTTTAAGATGCTTAAAAGTGATAATTGTTGTTTCACCATTATTTCTAGATGATGAAAAATTTTCCTATTAGGAATCCATCTGATAGTGCAGTCCATTTTATCATCAAATTACATTGGAACCATCCATACCTGATTAACAAATTCTATTATTCACTTGTATTTGTACTGGTCTTAGCATACGGAGATGTTCCCAATCTGGGCTGGCCAAAGAGGATCACAACTAAATCTGCCAAAGGAAGAGATTGGACAGCTCAATATAAGCAGACACCAAGCTTGGACTTGTTTATAGACTCATCAGGGAGGGTGGTGATAGCGTATCAGACCCACTAGGACTCCCTATTATAACTATTCAAGCAAGGGAAAACCTGTGTGCTTGTTCCTTTTAAGTAAGAGAAACTGTATCTTTTATTACTAAAGCTTATAGAGAGGAACTATAAGCCTAGGCATTACAGCTAGCATCTGTTTCTGAAGGCTTCAATATTATGTCACATGGAAATAAATACAACATAATATGATAATATGACACAACAACACGGACAGGGTACCCATTTTTGGGTACCATAGTAGCTAGTGCAGTTGTGTTTATGTCATGTCGACTATGAGTCCAACACAGATGTGACACGACTTGTTGAAGTGTTTGTGCTTCCCAGCTTCAATATTAACCACTTTTCAACTCATCTCTAGGATTTTAAAAGACTAATGGATTAAAAGCCTTCACGTTACAGTTAACATCTATTTGCTAGGGTTTTGAAACTTTCAACTCAAACATAGGAGTTTAACAGTTATTATATCTTGTAGTAACATATAAATTGCTATTTGGTAAACTGTAAAAAGGGTTGTAGATAGAACATGGACAAGAAGTAATAAGCTAAAAGATGCCTGGATTGAAACTCTTAGTGTCTGATACTCTTAGTTGTTAAATAATTCAAGTCAAGTGTCTTGATTCTCTGGATTGAAACTCAAGTTTTTTGTTGATTGAAACTCAAGATTTTTGTCAATGTACAGTAGAGGAAGTGGCATACATGCTTGTGAGCTACAAACATAAACTGAGTAATAATCAATCAATACAAACTAGAAACTATCAGAACTGTATGCTTGCTTTATTGTCCATGCAATCATCATAATTGTCAGAAATTTTTGTTTTTTGTAGAAAAGATCTGAAGTCAATTCAATAAACCGGTCAAAGAAACCATGGAACCATTGTGGTGGTTCGCGACCATTCTCACTGTATTACCATGATCATGTTGAGGTAACCACATACTAATTTTTTATTTATTAATGTTCCTGAATATCAATATTAGCATTTGAATCATTATATGTGTATGATGTTATTAGGGTGGCTCTCAATTTCCTGATATCGATACATGGGGTACAACTCATTTGTCAAAAAAGAAGAAAGATTGGATTAATGATGCAGCAAAGGATGCACATGTAAGTATACATTTTACTTGGTTAAAAAATTATTTTTATTATATACTAGAGTAAGATTGTTTTGCTTTTAACTAATCAAATATTATTTTTACAGGATGAGATGGTGAAAAAGAAGAATGATTATCTTGAGAATATCAGTGAGATGTATCCTGAGGGAACCCCGATGGACGAGGTTGTTGTAGACCCAAATATAGGTACTGAGATTATGGAAGATGTGATTGGGCGTGGGTGTGGTAGGACAATTCGTGGAGCTGGAAAGAGACGAGTTCGAGAAACTAGTTCGTCTTCTTCATCTAATACATCTTCAGCTGCCTTAAATAAAGAAGTGCAAGAGTTGCAGGCTCAGCTTCAAATAGAGAAGAAAGCTAGGATGAGAGTTGTAGCTGAACACGAGGAACAGAAGGCTCAATGGAGCTTTGTGATGCAACAGCTACAAGTACTTGTTCCCGGATTCTCAATTCCTGAACCAGCTCCTTTATCTCATGAAGACGATAAAGATGGTGATGAGAGCGACCACAACTATTCTAATCTTACTTAGATTAAATCTTTTATGGTTGTAGTTTACTAAGTACTTTTGTTGACAATTATTTTATTTTTGTGGACTGCTTGTTGTTTTGAATTATGATAAATATAATATAATAATATTCATATTTGATTTTGTTTACTTTATTTTTATTTATCGAGAATAAAGTCGCTTGGTACTTGATATGACTAATTGAATGTGTAGTCTCCATAGACTATTTTGTGTGACTAATTGTTTGGTCGCCTCATATATGGTACATACATTTTGTCACAATGTAAAAAATTTTAGCACGACAAAATTAGTAGCCAAAGATTACCTAAGGCGACCATACGATCAATAATAGTCGCCATAATAACATATGGTGGTTAATAATAGTCTCCACATGCTACCTATTACTACCAATCTCAATTGCCATATAGCATCTTATACGACCAATAATAGTCGCCAAAGACTACCTTTGATGGTTAATAGTAGTCTCTAAACACTATCTATTGCGACCAATCATAGTTGCCACAGAGTGTTTTGGGCAACCATCGATAGAAGTCACATACTACCTTTAGCGGCCAATAGTAGTCTCCGCACACTACCTATTGCAACCAAGCATAGACACCACAAAGTATCTTAGGCGAGAAATGATTATCGCCACACACTAACTATTACGACCAATCATAGTCACCACATAGAACCTTGGGAGACCAATGGTAATCGCCACATACTACCTATTGCAACCAAATATAGTCGTCAAAGGCTACCTATGTCAACTATTTAGTCCAAATATAGTCGCCAAAGACTACCTATGTCAACTATTTTAGTCGCCAAAGATATTGGCACATCCCTCATTTCAAAAAATCCAACAACTTAAGGCGACAAAACATTCTTGGCCAAAACTTTAGAACGACAAAAAAATTTGCTCGCAACAGCGTAGTAGCCAAAGATCTTTTGCGACTAAATTGCTTAATTACTCGTCCCTGACTTTGGGTCAGGAGCCTGAGGCGACGATGTTTGTGACCAAGAAATTTTGTGGCAATAAATCTTAGGCAACTAATTTTGCACTTAGGCGACAAAAAACGACTAGTCACCTAAAGCCCTTATTCTAGTAGTGCATGAAGTAGCATATATGACATAGAAGTGAATACGGTAAACATGAATAGACAAGTATATAAACAGAAAATATAGTCATTGCAGGAAATCAGAGTATGTGACAAGAATAGTAGAAAACACATAAGTTATATCTACATTAAGTATGTTTGAAATACCACGTTCTACATGTGATCGGGCTAAGGGATCTACTTGGTCCGTCTAATCATATGTGTCGTATATGATTTGCTATCAACAGGATACAGAGGACATGAATATAGGCTTTAATCACATACATACTAAGGTATTTTTCGTCCAACTAGTAATCATGGATTCATGTCAACAAGAAACATATACAAGATAAACTCAGGAACAAGAATAGGATAATAATGTAATAAAATCCATAACACTAATCTCGTGAGATAGTCGTGTCAATAATCAGGAAATGCATGTCTAAATAATGAATAGAGTAACTATCAGGAAATAAAAATGATCATTGTAAGTACTTGCCTCGGGCGTTTGAAGTCGACGTGCACGACACGAACGTATCGACAAGAAAAGTATCACTGTCTATAGTCCAGAATAATAATCCAAATGAGTCATCGAAGATCAATGTCCAATAGATGTCCATGATCGAATCTGAAGTCCAAATATTCCCAAAAGTCCATGAAGCCGATAATTGATTTAAGGGATCGAACAAGATCACAAATTAGCAAACACATGATTAGAATACAATTAACACGATAACAGAAACGAAAGTCACAACCTAATATTTGTTGGCCCATTAGTCATGGTCAAACTAATTTTAATAATTGATCTAACCCTGTCTCGATATAAGGGTTACTTGGACGATCTGCTTAAACTGCTGCTGCTACCGTTCAAGACTTGAAACCGTTTTGCCATTGAGTCTGTATTTTTATTAACAATATAATTTTATAATTTATTGAGTCTAGAAATACAATATACATCGGGTCGTACTAGCAAATATGATACCCATAAATATTTTTGTTTTAAAAACAAACCCACTTACAAAAGCCCAAACTACTTCCTAACGGCTAGACTTCTAAAAAATACCAAAACCAGATTTGCAAAACCCTAACCAAACTAATTCTATAGCAACATAATTCAGACCGAGTTCGGCTCGAATTCAGCCAGAGTTCGGTTAATAGAACGTTGGATTTCAAACTCAGTCTTCCCGTAGTTACGGATGCAATGGCTATCTGCCGAGATTCTCTCACCTGAATTTTTCATTTGGAAAACCTACAAATAAAGAAGGATTTCTACCATTTCAACACACCAATTCATTCTCTCTTCTTTTCTCTCTAAGCCTACTATGATCTTCCAAAGCCTTTTAAGCTTTCATTTTTAAATCCCAAGCCAGTTACAATCCTCTAATTGATTTGCCAGTGCGGTAGGGGTTAAAATTGAAAGAACAAGCTCAAACAAAGAGTGTTCTAGCTTGGTTTGACTCAACTATTGAACGAGTTTGATTCGAGCTGAGCTTCGACCGGGCCGAACACGAGCCAAATGCGAACAGTTTGAATCATTTTATAGCCCTAGTAGTGAGTACTTATAGGACATGTTGTATAGACTATCACACTATTTCTCTCAAGTTTTAAAGACTTTTTTATTGAACTACTTGTGCTCTTTGCATCATAAATTTGCCATCTTATAAAGAACAAAAAAATGCATAAAATTTCTAAGACAAAATGTACTTCTTTCTATTAAAAAAAGGCATAACATATACTAGAAAAAATCCTAATATGAGAAACTGAGCCGAGCTCGAGCCTGTTTGCGAATAAGATCGAGTCGAACAACTTATGGTCGAACTCGATATCGATTAGTCCACGAACGAGCTTGGACCGAGCTGAATATTGAGCCGAATACGAACGATTTGAATCATTTTACAGCCCTATAGTGAGGTACGGTCTAGAAGCTTCATAGTGATTGCAATCAGAGGCTTGATTGAAGATAGGCAGTTCAGAATTGAAGTTGGTCGAGTGCTTCAGATCAAAGCTCGCGTTGTAGAAGTTGCAAGAACTTTGCATGAAAACTTGCATTTTTCTATAGTGGATTTCAACTGAAAGCTAGAGTTCTTTCGACTGGATTAATCCTCACAAAAGGAAAACCAGTATACATCCTTGTGGTTGTGTTTGCTCTCTGTACTCTATTCTTATATTTACATATATGTGATGTATTTCTGTGATGTTGCTGGTAAAAAATTTTAATAGCTAATTTTATGTTACCTACTCTATTCACCCACCTAGAGTATAGTATTTTACATCTCATTCCTATAATTAGTATCAAAGCAGGTTATACAGGTAAAGCGAGGTAATATTACTATTATTGTCTTTAATTCAACTGCTAGATCACTATATCACATATGGAAACTGTGAAATCCGCAAGCAAAGGCCAAGCAACAAACAGATCTCCACTATTTGATGGTACCAATTACACATACTGGAAACATGTATGAATTTCTTTTTAAAATCTCTATATTTCGAACTATGGTCCATTGTAGTTAATGGCTATAAAAAGCCTCCCCGTGTTCTTGTTGATGGAAACTTGGTTGAGAAAGTACATGACAAGTATACTGACTCTGAAAGAAAGAGGCCAGTTTTGACGCACGTGCTATTAACGTTGTATTTTGTGCTTTAGGCATGACTGAATTTAACAGTGTGTCTACATGCAAAACATCTAATGAAGTGCAAAATCTTTTTGAAGTTACTCACGAAGGTACGACGCAAGTCAAGGAGTCAAAAATCAGTAGACTTACTCAAGAGTATGAGTTAATCAAAATGAAGCCAAACGAATCAGTTATACAGATGTTTACGAGATTTTTGGACATTATAAATCATTTGTCTTCTCTAGGCAAGGAATACAATAACCATGAAAAGATTCATAAATTGCTACTGTAGGAACGAAATCGTAATGCAGAATACTCTAGAGGAGGGTGAATAGAGTAGGCAGCAGAATATTGCTAATTAAAAATCTCGTTAGCAGTTAGATCACAGATATAACAATAATCACAAAGTAAATGACAGTAATGAAAAAGTGATCAGAAGGCAAAAGCAAATACAGAGATTTATATTGGTTTCCCTCTTGTGAGGACTAGTCCAGTCGGAAGAACTCTAGCTTCTAGTTGAATCCACTATTGGAAAATATCGCAAGTTTTCATACGAAGTCCTTGCAACTTCTACAGACATGAGCTTTGATATGAAGAACTCGAACAACTTCAATTGTGATGAGTTGTTTCTTCAATCAAGCCTCTGATTACAATCGCTCTGAAACTTCTAGACCATACCGTACTGGCAAATCGACTAGAGGATTGTAACTGGCTTGGAATTTGAAAATATAAGCTTTTGAGAACTCTTTGGAGAAAATATAAGCTTTAGAAGAGAAGGGATTGAAAGTGAATTGGTGATTTGAAATGATCGAAATTCTTCTCTATTTATAGTTTTTCCAAAGACAAAATTCTGGCAGAATTCTGGCAGAATTCGGACAGAACTCTTTGTAACAAACCGCAACTGAAGGGTGACCAAGTTCAAAATCAAACATTCACATACGTTCAACTTGGCCGAACTCTGGCCGAACACTGGCCGAGTTCTGCTAGGGTTTTGCCAGTTGATTTTGAGAAAAGTCCTTCGGAAGCTTTTTGTAAAAAGAATGTTTTTCAAAACATAGGTTATTTTTAAAATGATAGGGTGATTTTGAAAAACGATTTTGGACAGCCTATTTGCCAGTACGACTTGGTGTACATTGTATTCCTAGACTCAATAAAATAAAAAATTACATTGCTTTAAAGGAAATACATTCTGAATGGCAAACAGCTTCGGAACAGCTTCGGTCTTGAACATAGTAAATATTTATTGTTGAGCAGTGTCCAAAACGTTGTAGGTAAATATCTGAATTACCTTGCATTTATATCGATACAGAGTTTGATCAATTATTAAAATCAGGTTTGACCATGACCAATGGGCCAACAATCTCCCACATTTTGATAATCGATAAACCTTGCCGATGTAACATCTAAGTATAGATCAATTCAAAAATGTGTAATACCAGAGAAAACAAAAATTGTTCATAACCTGCATTCATGAAGATGCTAGATCCTATTTCTCTCCCGTTGTCACTTAGCAAAATAATTACAAAAGAGAAAGCTCCCCCGCAAGAAATGCATAAGTAACAAACAGTGAAGAAACACAAGAAAAACATTCATCACAGGCATGGTTTAAACAGTTAGAAA
The DNA here is from genome assembly GCA_029216955.1 of Iris pallida. NCBI lineage: Eukaryota > Viridiplantae > Streptophyta > Magnoliopsida > Asparagales > Iridaceae > Iris > Iris pallida. The sequence continues at coordinate 29,145,781 of JANAVB010003400.1, read as the reverse complement.
AGATAAGAGATATTGTATAAACAACACAGGCATGGTATTTGTCACAGGCAATTTATATGGAAGCAAAAAAAGAGAGATAATGCTATAATAAAACTGAAATAAATAAAATGCTGAGCTAAATAAGTGAACTAAATAAAACATATGCCAAACTGAGGCATAATAAGAAAATGTCTATGAAGAGTCACACATATTAATAACCAAAATAAAGAGTACTGATAATATCTTGGAATGTCGGAGCATTTCCAAGTAAACATAAGACAAAATATCAGTCTCAATATGTAACATCTCAAAAATCATCATCCTCATCATCATCGTCATCGACTGCAGCGCCAGCATATCCCGATGGACCAGCTCCAGAAGTACCAGCTCCAGAAGTATGAGGAGTGGCACCAGAAGTACGATACCAATTGTAAGTATTCCCTGGCTGGAACAGAGAGTGGACCGCCTCATCATCAATACGGTAGCCAGAAACAGAAAGGTCGTGAGGTAGAGAGCTAGCTGAGTGACCTGTCTATGCAAATCTTAGATCAGCAAAGGAGCTGAAAATAGCCTGAAACCGAGTCACATCACGGAACTCACATTTCCTGGAAGTGTCAATATAGAATGACTGCAGATCTGATAGGTGCTGATGAATACCCTCAAATGTCATAGCTTAGGACTGAGGAGGACCAGGTGCTGTAGAAGTAGGTGCAGGAGGAGCAGGTGCAGTAGGTAGAGGAACAATGGCAATGCTGCGATGACAGAGTTTGAGGAACTTGGGCTCAGGGTCAACAGCACAAGTGGATATGTCAATGTCAAATCTCTGAAAGATGCGTGGGATGATCATCGCATAAGAGAGGTTGCGGTCTCTTCCGCGACATCTACCCATCATCTGAATGATAGTCATAGGGGCAGAAAAAGGATTCCCCTTAAGAATATGATATAGAGCAGAGAGCTCGAGTGCAGTGACATCATCTTTGGAAGTGGATTTTGGATGTAAAGTGGAATAGATGATGCGATGTAATTCGTAGTTAAACGAGTTCAAGTTATTGGCCTTGAACTTTCCAGGACGAGCACGTGCAGGCGCACAAAGCTTATTCTTAAAACAAACGAGAGTCGTACCATCGGGGAAATCGAACTCATTGATGTCAACGAGCGGGGCACCTTCGTTTGGAATACCAAGGATTTTTGCTAACATTTCATCAGTAAACTCGATATCTATCCTACCGACATGAGTTCTCGCGGTAAAAGTGTCTAACATGAAATTACATTAAATTAATCTAATGGCATTAGTAGCTATAGGGAATTGTAGAGAAACAAAGTGTTGTAACCCTAATGGCTCAAAGTAAGGACGGTGGTCGGAAAAGACAGTCCACTTGATCGGAGATCCTGTACAAATAGTAGGCATAATGAAATCGGCATACCACAATAGGGCTTGGTCGAAAGTTTTGAAGTAAAACTCGTCCGATGCACCGTCATCCGATTGGACCGAAGAAAAGAAGAAATCCGTATGCGGATCCAAAGATGATGCCTCTTCACTGGCATTGGTCTTCTTCCTCTTGAAAGGATTGAATCCCTTAGGCATTCTATCCCAAAATCTAGAAACCCTAATAATTGGAAAGTGGAGGAGAGAAGGAATTATACCTTTCGAGAATTGGATATGTTGTAGAGGACGAAATTTTCCGCATGAATCCAAAGTTTGGACAAAAATCTCAACGCGGATTGGAAGAACAAAGGTGGAGAAGAGCTAGGGTTTTGGGGCGCTATTGCTGCTGTTTGATGTAGTTTAGAAGAATGAAGAAGATGGGGGTCTCAGGTTCTGGCTGGTACATATATATACCCAGTCGAACTCGGGCTGAATTTGGACCGAACTCGGGCCGAATATGCCAAGGGTTGCCTGGCTATATATATGTAAAAAAATAACAAAGGGCCACATCTTTTTTTTAATTCGTTTCAAATATTTAATTCAGAGTTTAGTAATTTTAAATCTCAAAAAATATAATTAATATTATTTTATAAATTAATATTCTTTACTCAGCATCTGTCTCAGATTAGCTGTAGGAGTACTGTCCCAGCTAACGGAGGTTTACCGGGGAACTCTTAAGTACCGCTTCGCTTCGACCGTAGTCGTGGTGACAGACAGACTCTTTTTAGGCTTGTCTCAAAAATAGTTTTTGAGTATCGAATAAATTAATTAATAAAACAAATTTAATTTATATTATTGATATCTAAAATTTCTAATTCTCGACGTAAATAATTGAAACGATCTTCCGCGAGAGGTTTTGTGAGTATGTCAGCTAATTGATTATGTGTGTCTATGTATACAAGGTCTATATCTCCATTTTGTTGATGATCTCTAAGAATGTTATGTCGAATCTCGATATGTTTAGTACGAGAGTGACATACTGGATTCTTAGTTAAATTAATAGAACTAGTATTGTCACAGAAAATGGGTATGTATGTAAAATGCAATCTATAGTCTTCTAAAGTTTGTTTTATCCACAAAATTTGTGTACAACAATGTCCTACAACGATATACTCAGCCTCGGTTGTTGACAATGCAACAGAATTTTGCTTCTTACTAAACCAAGAGACTAAAGCTTTTCCTAGGAAATGACATGTGTCGCTAATGCTTTTTCTATCTACTTTGCATCCGACAAAATCAGCATCAGAATAACCGATCAGGTCAAACGACTTGGTTTTATGATACCATAAGCCGACAGAAGAAGTGCCTTTAAGGTATCGAAAGATACACTTAACTGCGCACAAATGTGATTCCTTAGGATTAGCTTGAAAGCGTGCACATAAGAAAACACTAAACATAATATCTGGTCGACTAGCAGTTAAATATAGCAAGCAACCGATCATACCTCGATACTTACGTATGTCGACGGGTTTGCCTTGTTCATCAATATCAAGCTTGGTTGAGGTCGTCATTGGAGTGCTAAGTGGCTTTGATGCTTCCATGTCGAACTTCTTTAACAGATCCTTTGTGTACTTTGCTTGATTTATGAACGTCCCATTGTTGGTTTGTTTGATTTGTAGTCCGAGAAAGAATTTTAGCTCTCCCATCATGCTCATCTCAAACTCATTCTGCATACACTTTAAAAATTCTTGACAAAGAGATTCATCAGTAGATCCAAAAATAATATCATCTACATAGACTTGAATCAAAAGAATATTATTATTTAAAGATTTTATAAATAATGTAGTGTCAACCTTTCCCTTTAAAAAACCGTTATCAAGTAGAAAAGAGCATAGACAATCGTACCAAGTACGAGGGGCTTGTTTCAAACCGTATAAGGCTTTCTTCAACTTGAAAACATATTCAGAAAATTTAAAATCAGTAAAACCGGAAGGTTCAGCTACATAAACTTCTTCTATTATAAAACTATTTAAAAATGCATTTTGACATCCATTTAAAATAACTTAAAATTAAGAAAACATACAAATGCACATAACATGCGAATGGATTCTAATCTCGCAACTGGGGCATAAGTCTCATCGTAGTCGATACCTTTTTCTTGATTGTATCCTTGAGCTACGAGTCCAGCCTTATTACGAGTCACTAAACCATTCTCGTTCAATTTGTTTCGAAATACCCATCGGGTGCCAATGACCGGATGATCAATGGGCTTGGGAACAAGTTCCTAAACTTGATTCCGTACGAATTTGTTTAATTCCTCTTGCATAGCATCTAACAAAAAATTATCACTACATGCTTTATCAATATTTTTGGGTTCAAACTGCAAGACAAAAGCAACACAAGAAGCTATATCATTATTCGAGAAACGAGTACTTACACCCTTGGTAATCTCACCAATTACCAAGTCCTTTGGATGATTAGCCAAGAATCTCATCTCTTTTGGTGTTGTCTCAAGATTGCTAGTTCCGGCTTCATTGCTTGGAGGTTCATCTGATGCCTGATGTGATGGTTCTGCATCTTTGTGTGAAGGTTTTGCAGTAGCTGTACTTGGTATGATTATGTCTTCATTGTCATCATCGTCTAAGTGTTGATTTAGCTTATCAAACTTGACATTGATAGATTCTTCGATGATCATGGTTCTTTTGTTGAAGACTCTGTATCCTTTGCTCTTGGCTGCATAACCTAAAAATATACCTTCATCGGCCTTTTCATCAAATTTACTAAAACTATCTTTAGTATTAAGAATAAAACATTTACAACCAAAGATCTAGAAATATGAAACATTTGGTGTTCTATCAAACCATAGTTCATAGGAAGTCTTCTTCGATATAGGTCGAATTAGAATCCTATTGAGAATATAGCATATTGTATTTACAGCTTCAGCCCATAAGTATCTAGGTAGACTAAACTGGTTTAACATTACTCTAGGCATTTCAGATAGAGTTCTATTCTTACGTTCCACAACTCCATTTTGTTGTGGAGTCCTAGGGCAAGAGAATTCATGCAGATAACCGTGTGTGTCACAAAATTGCTTGAATTATGCATTCTCAAATTCGTCGCCATGATCACTACGAATACGAGTAATCATGAACCCTTTTTTCATTCTGTACTTTCTTGCAAAAGGTGACGAATTCTGATAGTGCATCGTTCACGCGTGCAAGAAAATAAACCCATATATATCTAGAAAAATCATCTATAATCACAAATGCATATATCTTACCACCTAGACTAGCAATTCTACTTGGTCCAAATAAGTCCATATGCAACAGTTGTAAAGGTCTAGTGGTACTTATAGCGTTCTTGGATTTGAATGCGGATTTGGTAGCTTTGTTCTTTTCATATTCACTACATACCGTATCCTTCTTGAAAGAAATATCCGGTAAGCCGCGTACCAACTTCTTTGTAGATAGTCTTAAAATTGTATCTATATTTGCATGACCGAGTCTCATGCCATAGTTGACTCTCAATGCTTTTGGCCATCAAACATCTACCTGCTTTGTTAGCATCTTCCAACAAATAGAACATATATGTTGTCTTCCCTAATACCTTTAAATATAGTACTACCATTTGAACTATCAACTATAGTACATTTATCTTTTACGAAGTTAATACCATAACCGTGATCAGCTAAATGTCTTATGCTGAGCAGATTATGTTTTAACTCGGTAACTAAACAAGCATCTTTAATCACTGGATAGGGAGCCTTACCAATGTCATCGATACCGATTATGTACCCTCTTAAATTAGTACCGAAGGAGACGTATCCTTCTTTATTCCTCTTCGACAGTGTTGCGAATAATGAAGCGTCACCGGTCATGTGCCGTGAGCAACCACTGTCGAGGATCCATTTGCTCCTAGCATGTGAAGGGGGTCCTACCTACAAAACAATTTACAAATAAAACTCTTGGTACCCATTTCTTGTAGGTCGTGACTGGTTAGTTTTTGGTATCCATGCATAAATAGTTAAATCTACTAACTTTCTGATTCTACATGCAGAAGATATATGACCAATAAGGCCACAATAATGACATTTAGCATGTTAAGTGTTGAAAGTAGTGTGAGGTGCATGATTGGTAGGTTTTGGTTTTCTAGTATAGAAGAATGCATGCCTATTAGTCTTCTTTGGCATAGTTTTGGTATGGTTTGGTCTGTCAGTGTTGGGTGTGTTCCGATGATTCGGTAATTGACACGTGTTAGAATAGGAAGCAACAACTTCAGGCCGTTTTCCTAAACTAATTTTCAACTTTTTGGAAGTGTCATATAATCTAGTATAGTCAGATGTGAGTGATTCTAATCTGACCTGTGCACACTGGAGACTCTTTCTCTCCTCAGATAGGTCTTCCTTTAACTGTATAATAGTTTGGTCTTTTTCTTCGGATAGCTTAACAGTCTCGTGTAACAACAACTTAATAGAAGAAAGATCACCAGACTCATTTGAAGAGTCATTATATCTAACATGATCTAGTAGGTCGGTAAGTCTTCCTATTTCACCTTTGTACTCTTTGAGTACCTACTTAGAGGTTTCATATTTACTACACAGTTTTCTATAATCATTTAGCAGGACACTGAAAGCCTCTCCTAGTTGCTCAAAGGTGAAATCATTATAAGGGTCAAATAGAGGATTAACGATTACCTGATCGCAAGCCATAAAGCATACATTTGCAGCATCATCTGATTTCGTCTTCTGAGTCGCTGGCTTCATTTTCATATTATATGCTTGTGTTGGCGTACTTCCTTGATGTAGATTTCTTCAGGTAGCCTTTGTCATATTTGCTGTTTTTCTTTGATGATGATGCTGTTGGACAATCTTTCTTCATGTGTCCTTTCTTCTTTCATCCGTAGCAAATAGGATCTTCCTCGTTATTATTGTTACTGTCTTTTGTTCTCTTGTTAAATCTCATGAACTTCTTGAATTTTCTTACCAGAAGAGCTTGATCTTCAGAGTTGGAGTCGCTGTCATCAGAGTCGTCTTCGACAGTTCTTCTATGTTGAGCCTTGAGAGCGATCGACTTTTCTGATTTCTCCTTTGGTGTAGCATCTTCAAAGTCTTGAAGTTCTAACTCGTGAGTGAGTAGCTTACCCATGAGTGTTTCCAGAGACATTGTTGAGAGGTCGTTCCCTTCAATGATTGATGTAGCCTTTGGAAACCAATTCTTTGTAAGGGCTCGTAGAAGTTTGCGAATCTTCTCATGGTTACTGTAATCCTTATCTAGTGAAGACAAAAGATTTATAATATCCAAGAACCTTGTAAACATCTGAGTGATTGATTCACTTGGCTTCATTTTGAACGCCTCGTACTCCTGAGTAAGTCTGCTGATCTTTGACTCATTGACTTGTGTTGTTTCTTCATGGGTTACTTCAAGAAGTTTCCATACTTTGTTTGATGTTGTGCAAGTAGACACCATATTGAATTCAGTTCTGTCTAAAGCACAAAATAAAGCGTTAATAGCACGTGCGTCAAGACTGGCCTTTTTCTTTTTCTCCTCTGTATATTTGTCATGGGGTTTTTCAACTAAAACTCCATCAACATTAATACGAGGGGGCTTTTTATAGCCATCAATAACTACAGACCATAAGTCAAAATCAAGAGATTTCAGAAAGAAACTCATACATATTTTCTAATAGGTGTAATTTGTGCCGTCAAACAGTGGAGGTCTGTTTGTGGCTTGGCCTTCACTTGTGAATTTCACAGTTGTCATGTGTAATGCTGTGATCTATATAAAAATTGAATATAACTACAATTTTACCTTGCTTTACTTGTATAACCCGCTCTGATACCAATTGTAAGAACAATTGGGATCAGAATATAATACCTCTAGATGGAGAGCCTGCTCTGATACCAATTATAGGAACGAAATCGTAAAGCAGAATACTCTAGAGTGGGGGTGAATAGATTAGGCAACAGAATATTGCTAATTAAAAATCTCGTTAGCAGTTAGATCACGGATATAACAATAATCACAAAGTAAATGACAGTAATAAAAAAGTGATCAGAAGGCAAACACAAACACAGAGATTTATACTGGTTTTTCTCTTATGATGACTAGTCCAGTCGGAAGAACTCTAGCTTCCAGTTGAATCCACTTTTGGAAAATACCGTAAGTTTTTATACGAAGTCCTTGCAACTTCTACAGACGCGAGCTTTGATACGAAGAACTCGACCAACTTCAATTGTGAATAGTTGTTTCTTCAATCAAGCCTCTGATTACAACCGCTCTGAAACTTCTAGACTGTACCGTACTGGCAAATCGACTAGAGGATTGTAACTGGCTTGGAATTTGAAAATGTAAGCTTTTAAGAACTCTTTGGAGAAAATATAAGCTTTAGAAGAGAAGAGATTGAAAGTGAATTGGTGATTTGAAATGATAGAAATCTTTCTCTATTTATAGTTTTTCCAAAGACAGAATTCTGGCAGAATTCGGGTAGAATTAAGACAGAACTCTTTGTAACAAACCGCAACTGAAGGGTGACCAAGTTCAAAATCAAATGTTCACATAACTTTCAACTTGGCCGAACTCCGGCCGAACTCTGGCCGAGTTCTGCTTTGGTTCTGCTAGTTGATTTTGAGAAAAGTCCTTCTGAAGCTTTTTGTATAAAGGATGTTTTTCAAAACATAGGTCATTTTTAAAAGGATAGGGTGATTTCAAAAAACGATTACGAACAGCCTATTTGTCAGTACGACTTGGTGTACAATGTATTCCTAGACTCAATAAAATGAAAAATTACATTGCTTTGAAGGAAATACATTCTGAATGGCAAACAGCTTCAGAACAGCTTCGGTCTTGAACATAATAAATATTCATCGTTGAGCAGTGTCCAAAACGTCGTAGGTAAACATCTAAATTGCCTTGTATTTATATCGATACAGAGTTTGATCAATTATTAAAATCAGGTTTGACCATGACCAATGGGCCAACAGCTACAAGCTATCACGAAGAACTGGATTCCAAAGGCTATTGCAATTATTGAAGGAAACGACCTTACTACAATGTCTATTGAAACGCTTATAGAAAAGCTACTAAGTTACGAGCTGGAACTTAAGGACTTTGAACACGTCGAACCAAAGGAGAAGTCAATTGCCCTCAAACCGCAACATCGAAGAACTGTCGAAGAAGATTCTAATGACAGTGATTCCGACACTGAGGATCAAGCTCTCCGAGAAAAGAAGTTCAAAAAGTTCATGAGATTCAACCGAAGGACAAAAGAATACAATAACAACAATGAAGAAGATCATATCTGCTACGGTTGTAAGAAGAAGGGACACTTCAAGAAGGAATGTCCGACAGAATCATCATCAACGAAGAAGGAAAATAAATATGATAAGAGTTACCTGATAAAATATACTTCCAGAAGATATGCTAATACAAGCATATGGCATGAAAGTGAAGCCAACGATTCAGAAGATGAATAATCAGACAATGCTGCAAATGTATGCTTAATGGCATATGATCAGGTAAACACTAATCCCGTGTTTGATACATATGATGATTTTGCCTTTGAACAATTAGGTGAAGCCTTTAGTGACCTCTTAGGAGACTACAGAAAACTGCGTAGCAAATACCAAAACTCTAAGAAGGTTTGTCAAAGAGTACAAAGGAGAAATAGGAAGACTTACCGACCTACTAGCTGAGGTTAGAAATAATAATAACCCTAGTGAGATAGGTGAGCTTTCCTCGGTCAAGTTGCAATTACACGAGATTACACGGTTATCCGAAGAAAAAGACAAGACCATTGCCAAACTTGAGGAAGGCTTATCCAAAGAGAAGAAGAGCCATCAATGTGCACTAGTCAGAAATGATACACTCACAGCTGACTATAATACACTTTATGATACTTCCAAAAAGTTGGAAATTAGATTAGGAAAACAGCCTGAGATTGTTGGTTCCTACCTTAACATGTGTCACTTACCGAAACATCAGAACACAATCAAACCCAACACTGTCAGATCAAACCTAGTCAAACCTTTGCCCAAGAAGACTAACCGACACACTTTTTATTACAAATACTCAACTAGAAAACCAAGACCTAGCAATCATACACAACACAGTACACCTAACATTATCATGCTAGATGTCACTATTGTGACACAATTAGTCATATTTCTTCTGCATGTAGAGTAGGAAGATTAGTTGATTTAAAGATATGTGCATGGATACCAATGACTGACATATCAGGACCTACAAGAAATGGGTACCAAAAGTTTTATCTATAAACTCTTTTATTGATGGAACATCCTACTCATGCTAGAAGCAAATGGATCCTCGACAGTGGTTGCTCATGACACATGACCCATGATGCTTCTTTATTTATAACACTGTCAAAGAAGAAAAAAGGATACGTCTCCTTTGGTAATAACTTTAAATTGTATATAGTAGATATCGACAACATTGGTAAGGCTCTCCATCATGTGATTAAAGATGCCTGTCAAGTAAACCGAGTTAAAACATAACCTACTCATGGTTAAGGTATTAATTTTGTCAAAGACAAATGTACTATAGTTGATAGCTCAACTGGTAGTACTATCTTCGAAGATATTAGGGAAGACAATATATATGTTTTCTATTTGTTAGAAGATGCTAACAAAGAAGGTAGATGCTTACTCGCCAAGAATGATGAGAGTCAACTATGGCATATGAGACTCGGTCATGCAAACATGGACACAATTTTAAGACTATTCACGAATAAACTAGTACGAGGTTTACCGGACATCACTTTTAAGAAGGATACAATATGTAGTGAATATGAAAAGAACAAAGCTACCCGATCCACATTTAAGTCCAAAAATACTACATGTACCACAAGACCTCTACAATTACTGCATATGGATTTATTTGGGCCTAGTAGAATTGCTAGCCTAGGTGGTAATTTATATGCGTTTGTAATAGTATATGATTTCTCTAGATACACATGGGTATATTTTCTCACAGGCAAGAAGGATGCATTATCTGAATTCACCTTTTTTGCTAGAAAGTCCAAATGAGAAAGGATTCATGATCACTCGTATTCGAAGTGATTATGGCGACGAATTTAAGAATGTAGAGTATGGGCAATTTTGTGACACACATGGTTATTTCTACGAGTTCTTCTGTCCTATGACTCCACAATAAAATGGAGTTATCAAACGTAAAAACAAAACTCTGTCTGAAATGGCTAGAGTAATGTTAAACCAATTTTGTCTACCCAAATATTTTTGGGCTGATGTTGTCAATACAACTTGTTATGTTCTCAATAGGATTCTAATTCGACCTAAATCGAAGAAGACTCCCTATGAGTTATAGTTTGCTAGAACACCCACAGTTTCTTGATTTAAAATCTTTGGATGTAAATCTTTTATTCTTTATACTAAAGATAATTTAGGAAAGTTTGATGAAAAGGCCGATGAGGGTATTTTTTAGGTTATGCAGCCAAAAGCAAAGGGTATCGAGTCTACAACAAAAGGACTATGATTATCAAAGAATCAATGAATGTCACCTTCAACGAACTAAATCAATAGACGATTGACGATGATGATGAAGACATCTGTACACCAAGCAAAGCACCTGCAACCAGAAACCGGAACCAGCTACCTTGAGAGTGCCAAAAAGAATGAAGTTTACGGCTGATCATCCCAAGGACTTGGTAATAGGTGAGATAACCAAGGGTGTAAGTACGCGTTCCACTATCAGAGAAATAACTTCTTGTGTTGTATTTATTTCACAGCTAGAACCTAAAACTATTGAAGAAGGATGTAGCAATAATTATTGGTTAGATGCTATGCAAAAGGAATTAAACCAATTTGAACAAAATCAAGTTTGGGAACATGTTCGGAAGCCCATTGATCATCTGGTCATTGGCACCCGTTGGGTATTCCGAAACAAATTGAATGAGAATGGTTTAGTCACTCGGAACAAGGCTCGACTCGTAGCTCAAGGATACAACCAAGAGGAAAGTATTGATAGATTAGAATCCATTCACATATTATATGCATCTGCATGTTTTTATAATTTTAATCTTTTTCAAATGGACATAAAAAGTGCATCTCTTAACGGTTTTATAAAAGAAGTTTATGTAGCTCAACCTCTAGGATTTGTTGATTTCAAAAATCTTGAATATGTATTCAAGTTGAAGAAAGCCTTATACGGTCTGAAACAAGCCCTCATGCTTGGTACGATCGTTTAAGCTTTTTTCTACTTGATAACAATTTTTCAAAAGGCAAGGTTGACACTACACTTTTATTAAATCTTTAAAAGAAAATCTTCTCTTAATTCAAATTTATGTTGACGATATTATCTTTCAATCTGCTGATGAGTTTGAGATGAGCATGATGGAAGAAATCAAATTCTTTCTTGGACTACAAATCAAAAAACTAATAATGGGACGTTCATCAATCAAGCCAAGTACACAAAAGATTTGCTAAAAAAGTTTGATTTGGAAGCCGTCAAACCTCTTGGCACCCAGTGGCAACTTCAACCAAGCTTGATGCAGATGAAGAAGGCAAACTTGTCGACATATGTAAGTATCAAGGTATGATTGGTAGTTTACTTTATTTAACTGCTAGTCGCCCTGATATAATATTTAGTGTTTGCATGTGTGCACGTTTTCAAGCTAACCCTAAAGAATCACACGTGTGTGTAGTTAAGCATATCTTTCGATACCTTAGAGGTACTTCTTCTGTCGGCTTATGGTATCCCAAAACTACGTCCTTTGACTTGATTGATTATTCGGATGCTGATTTGTTGGATGTAAAGAAGATAAAAAAAGTACTAGTGGTACGTGTCGTTTCCTAAGTAAGGCACAAGTCTCTAGGTTTAGCAAGAAGCAAAATTATGTCGCATTATCAACTACTGAGGCTGAGTATATCACTGCATGATTTGTTGCGCACAAATTTTGTGGATGAAGCAAACCTTAGAAGACTTTGGTTTATATTACACACACATACCCATTTTCTGTGACAATACTAGTACTATCAATTTGACTAAAAATCCTGCATGTCACTCTTGAACTAAGCATATTGTGATTCGACATCAATTTCTTAGATACCACTAAACAAATGGAGATATGAACCTAGAACATATAGACATAGAAAAACAATTAGCTGATATCTTTAAAAAATCTTTAGCGAAAGATTGATCAATTGTTTACGTCGAAAATTAGGAATTTTAGATATTAATAATATTAATTAATTTTTCATTATGCAAGAACGTTTTTTGAGACTAGACTACAAAGGGTCTATCTGTTACTACGACTACGGTCGAAGCGAAGTGGTACTTAAGCATTCCCCTGAGAACCTCCATTAGCTGGGACAGTACCCCTACAGCTAATCTAAGATAGTCACTATGTAACAAAATTTAATTCATAAAATAATATTAATTATGTTAATTAAAATTTAAAATTACTAAACTTGGAATTAAATAATTAAAAAGGAATGATGAGTACAAAAGTGGCATGTATTTCTGTGCAAAATACATCAATAGAACCGCAGGTGAACTTGCACCAAATTCGGCCTGAGTTCGGTCCGAGTTCTGTTGGTGTCGAGTATTTTAAGTCAGAACCAAAGTAGCCCCCTTACTAGTTATCTCCTTTCTCCTCCAAATAGGAAAGTAGCCGCACGAAAGAGCCATCAAACCCTAGTTCTTCCACTATTGATTCCTCCCTGTCCCATTGAAGTTTTTATTCCAAACTTTGGATTCGTACATGGAATCTCATTCTCTTCTACATACTTGATTTTTAGATGGTATAATCTCTTCCATTCATCCATTTGAATTCCTTAGAAATTTTATATTTTCTTTAGGAATCATGCCTAGAATGCATAATCCCTTTAAAAGAAAGAAGGCTACGGCTAGTGAAGAAGCCCCATCTTCGGATCCTCTCCATGGATCTTTATTTTCACCCATCTAAATGGACGACGGGGCATTCAACGAGTTTTTCTCCGAAACTCTTGAACAATCATTATTATGGTATGCTGATTTTTCAATTTACAACATACGCCCCGACGCACCGATTATGTGGACGATCGTTCTGTCACACAAACCCTATTTTAAGACTTTGGGATTGTATAACTTCGTCATCAATATTTTTCTATTGCTACTAATGCTATTCGGCTATTTTACTACAAATTCACCTTATCTGATAGTAATTATTCTGTTAAGAGCCGTGTCGCTAGCATGGAAATTCAATTCAATAATGAAGACTTAGCGAAAATGCTAAACATTTCAAATGAAGGTGCTCCACTAGACGATATCACTAAATTTAATTTCCAGGGGATATAACTTTAAACCGTTTTAAGAACCAACTCTGTGCTCCTGATCATGTCCGTTCCGGAAAGTTCAAAGCTGCTTATTTGAACTTATTATTTTATGAGTTACGTCGCATTGTCTATTCCACTATTTTGCTAAAATCTACTTCCAAAGACGATGCGACCACTCTTAAAATGTCTGCACTTTATCATTTCGTAATAGGATTCCATTTTCGGTCCCTAAGATGATTATCCAGATGATGGGTAGATGTGCGAGAGGAACAAAAATATTGTCTATGCGATGATCCTTCCTATCATCTTCCAGGACTTTGAGATCGATTTATCTTCTTTTGCTCATGACTCGGAGCCCAAGTATCTTCAGCTCTCTCATCACAGCGCATTTGTCCCTCCTGCTCCTTCCACTGCACCACCTCTCTACCTCAGGATTACCCTATAACATTTGAGGGTCTCTACCCGTACTTGTTTGATATATGGTGTGCTCTACTAGATGAGCACAACTCTTTACGAGCATTTGTTCCTGACACATTGAGGGAACGCGAGTTCTAAGATGCTAGTCAATTTCAGGCACTTGCAAACTCCTTTACGGATGTACGTTTTTCCCAAACTAGTTAGCATGCCAGTTCTCTTCCACGAGATACTATTGTATCCGGCTATCGCTATGGTGATGAGTCGGTTCATCACTTCTTTGAGCCCGGTAATGCTTGTGACTGATACCGTGGTTCTGGTGCTACTCCACACCTGTGGATGCACACAAAAAAGAAGAAAAAACTGCTGTCTTTTCTTTATTGGCGCAAGGCACCACAAATTGAGTACGCCTGAGAGATCCTGCGCTGAGAATCCCTGAGTACAAAAAAAGAATTCTGGAGAATGGGATGATGGAGATCGAGCGGCAGTTGCTCCTTCACTCCGTTGACACTCTGATTACCAAAGTGGGAGAAAACCTAAGAAAATTGCTAACTCTCAGCTCACTGGCAAGAAGTGCAGCAATTTGGCTCTTAAAAATGCTCTCTGTTCTGTGTTTTGAAGAGGGATGAGGCCCCCCTTTTATAGTCGTTCTTGGGCTGGAATGATATTATGCGCCCACATGAGGAAACACGCTGGTTTCTATGTGGGTGCATAGTCCTACTTTGGGCGCATAAAATATAGGCGCATACAGGCTACAAGATTGTGGGTTGGTCGTGGCGTTGACATTGCCGCTTTCTTCGGTGCATGACTGTTCGTGGAGACTGACATGGCCGTACGCTTCGGTGCACATTTTGATCATGGCTTTGGCTGAGCCAGGCTTGGGCACATAGCCGTGTCTCAGGCTATGCGCCCTCCTTTCGGGGGAGCTAGTCTTAGGCGCATGAAACTTCACTGGCTGGATGCATAAAACTTCACTGACTGGGTGCATGGAGCTTTACTGACTGGGCGCATGAAGCTTCACTGACTGGGCGCATGAAGCTTCACTGACTTGGGCGCATGGAGCTTCACTGGCTTGGGCGCATGAATTTTTTCATGCTTCTACATGGTCCCCTTCAAAGTTTTTGATACTTGAACATGTTCGAGATACTTTGAAAGAAGCATAGATCATCTTCTCATGATGCAATCGACGCATAGCACGGCTCTCTCCTTTGGGCGCATTGTATTTGGCCAACTTGTCAAAGAGATACGACAGTTGAGATATTCCTCGAAATCTTAACTGACAGATTCATCGAAGCAGAATTGGAAGCGGTCCATCCTTCATGCGTCGTCCACGTCAGCAAGTAACAGTCGCATAGTGTGCAGGAAGCTGATTCTTCACGTGGGCGCATAGGCCATTGTGGGCGCATACAACGTAATGGGCGCATAGGAAGTGGCCCGTGCCTATAAATAGGCCCTGAAGGAGAGGGAAAGTTCACTATTCCCTTCTCTTTGAATTTTTCAGAAAACTCTTCGTCTTCTTTCTTTGAGAACCATGTCTCCCAAGGTCGCCAAGAGATCTGCAAAGGGCAAGAAGGTTGCACCGAGTAACTCTCCTCCTGCGGCAGCGTCCTTGGCTGTCCAGGACACGATTCTGGGTGAGGGCATGCTTCAAAAACAAAGCCTCGAGCGTTAATTTGCGACGCTCAAACTTTTCCTCTGCCCGGGCGCTTGTGCCGAAGGCAACATACTTCTGTGAGCATCATTATGCGCCCACAGAAGTCATACGCCAGCACTGTGGTGTGCTGTGCACCCACGTGTTGTGCCCTCTAAGCAGTGGCATGTTATGCGCCCACGTACTGTCCGAGTGTTATGCGCCCACATGTCTTGTTTTAGGCGCATATCCCTTTGGGCGCATAGGAGCCTTCAGGACTTAGTTTTTTTTGCAGCTTCCTGAGTCTGACTTTGTTTCTGCCTATTTTCATATTCTGTAGGGATCTGCTAGCAAATTTTTCCAGGACCAATTTCTGGTCATGATGGAGATGCAACACTTGACACATACATCAGAGAGCTCAGGACTCTTCGTATTTTGGAAGGGTTTTCCTTAGATGGTAGGAAGAACTTTTATACATCGAAGAGTCGGACGGTAGTTGGGCATCATCGTGAAAGTTCTGCTTTCACGGTTCTTCAAATAGGCAAAAGCAACACTAGATATATCGTTTTGAAGGTATGGTCTCTTGGAGAAATGGGCCCACGACGTCCGCAACATGGACGAGAGAAGATCACCTTATGTAGATATTTTAGCATGCTATATTTGCCCTCGTTCGTGTAGCTTCTTGAAGGTTTAATAGCCTTGTTTGCTTGCTCAACAGTAAAACATGACCTCCTTCGAGGGCCACAAAACTCCTTTTTGACGAAAGCGTGGCCCTGCTAAGCTGACCAAGCTATGTGTTGCTGATGAGTAGCAGATTTTCCCTTCTTTTGGACATCAATATAATTTTTTACTTCTTATCAAGATGAAGAGATAAAGAACCTTTTGTTTTGCTTATGAGATGTAGTCCTGTAAATGTAACTGATTTTGAATAAACATAGTACATTCGCTCCCTTCTTTGCTTGTGGTTTCTGTAGTGCTTTTATTAGGGAGTCAATAATACAGCATTTGTGTAAAGGGTATCCTGCTGGGGAACCCCCTCTCTCCTTTTTTGTTTGGACCTACTTCCCCTTTGTGCATCTGGAAATACGAGCAAATAAATTGGAATGATACTTTCATGGACCTATTATCCTTTGACACACCGGCGGTACGGGTAATAGATTTGAAACAAAACCTAACAGAGGTAACATGGTCGTGATAGGTTTTGTGATCTTGGTACGTGCCTTTTATCTCGAATTGGGTACAGGCGTCAAGTTGGAAGACTATCGGTATCAGAGGTAATATGGACGTGACACATGATAATCAAGAGTAGTTTTTGGTGGAAATGGATTTTCTTGTCAAGATTGGCTTTGTCAGGTACTCCTTCCTGAAGTTGAGAAAACTTCCCAAGCCCCTTTACCGACTACCTCTACCAAGGATGAAGAGATGGCCCAGGAAGTTATCAAAGCTTTCTACTCCGCACTGAAAGTGAAGCTTCCTGGGGTCCTGAATTGGAATACCGCCTTCGACCCTATAAAGGCTGTTGCAGAGAGCCAAGTGGCGGCCCTCGAGAGCATAGCTGGCTATGAAGAACGGGCCAACACTCTGAGGAAGGTCCTGAATGACCTGGAGGGTCAGGTGGCCAGGTTCTGAGACAACAAACAGCGGAGTATGACATCAATGTTTCGTGCAGAGGACGATGCATTGATGACAGCTCTTGCAGAGGAGAAGGCTACCTTCCAGGCAAGGAAGGACGCCCTTGTCTAGGAGATTGGTGAGATGGCTGACTAGTATGGCCAGTTCAATGCTGCAAGTGAGGCCCATGCTGCCTCGAAGAACAGGCTGGCTGCACAAATCACTGAGAAGCATAATCATATTGCGCAGATCAGGAACGAGATTTCCCAGCTGGAAGCCGACTTGAGGGCGGCGACATATGAACAGGAGGATTATTTGTCCCAGGATGCCATGACTGTCACCACTTCTGCCCGTTTAGAAGAACAGCTGGCGAAGTTGGAGGGCGAGCATCAGAGTCTGATCCTCTTTAAAGATGAAGTCGCTCGTCAGGAAGAGGCATGGCGCCGAGCTGCTATGAAGTCTGAGGCCGAGATTGCAGCTCTGAGGGACAGCATCAATCGCCTGTGTATCCCGTAGATTTTTTAACTTCTTTTTTATTTTGGCCGTCACGGCTCTTGTACCTTTTTTCGTCTTTTGATGGATGTTTAAGTACAAAATAAAGAATCTTTTCGAAAATGAATGTAGTTTTGTGAAATATCGATGCTAGAGGTAATATGGACGTAGCAAGGATATTTCTGGTGGGTATTCCGCTGGAGAATTTTTGATGTGGACCTATTATCCGCTTTATATTTGAATGATTCAGATATGGATAATAAGTTGAACGAAGCTGCTAGTAGAGGTAATATGGACGTAATAGCAGAGGATGTTCTATATCTGACCAGAGGTAATATGGACGTGGAAAGATATATAGCATTAGGGAGGAGTGGATAATTTAGAGGTAATAGGGACGTGATTATCCTTGATGAATTCTTTGCTCAGAGGTTATATGGACGTGGTAAAACATTAATCGTTCCACTGGGGAAATAATTAGGGTTATTTTGTATAAGGGTACCAAGTTTTTGATATAATTAGACTTTGGGTACTGAATTTGTCCGTTTTATAGTTTAGGTACTCGAATTTTTTTAGTGACACATTTTAGTGACAAAAGTGAACTTTCAGGGACGAAATAAGACTTTTTACGACGAATGTTCGTCACTAAAATATGTCACTAAAAAGTTACAGTACCCAAAGACTAAAACGGACAAACCTAGTACCCAAAGTCTAATTATATCAAAAACTTGGTACCCTTATACAAAATTACCCAAATAATTATCAGAAAACAATTCAGAGGTAATGGGGACGTGACTTGTTTTCCTCAAATCGAGTTTGGACAAAGTAAAAAATAGGAATGATTCCACTAGGGAAATATTTAGAGGACCTATTATCCAGGGCGTATTCAAGACTCTTGAAATACGGATAATAGTTAGATATTTTTTTCGAACCATATAAATATCGCACAGTACATTTACATGACTGAGCATATGTGAACATTATGTAAAAGAGATTACATATAGTATTTCTTCAGGAACTTGCCATTGATAGGCATTATGAGCAAGTCACCATCAGGCTTGGTCAGCTAGTACGCACCGTTAGAATACACCGATTCTATGACGAAAGGACCTTCCCATTTAGGCTAGAATTTTCCTTTTGTTTTGTGCGTCATGACCATTGGTCTTCTCACTGCTAAGACCAGATCACCGACTTGGAAGATCCTTTCCTTCACTTTTTTATTGAAGGCTCTGGAAAGGCGTGCTTGGTATAGCTCAATGCGCTGTTGAGCTAACAAGCATTTTTCGTCTAGGGCTTCGAGCTCCTAGAGTCGCAGACGATAGCTTTCTTCAGTAGTCAGCTCGCTGGCTAGGGCTACTTGAAGAAAAGGAATCTGGATTTCTAGGAGAAGAAATGCTTTGCTCCCATAAACCAGAGAGAATGGCATACTGCCTGTTGGAGTCTGGACCGTTGTACGATAGTCCCATAGACATTTACCGAGCTTCTCGTTCCAATCGCGCTTGTTTGAAGTCACGAACTTCTTGAGAAGTTTTATGATGGTTTTGTTGAAGGCTTCTGCTAGCCCGTTAGCCGTTAGATTGTAGGCAGTAGAGGCTACGTTCTGGATTCGATTCTTATCGAAGAATCGATAGAACGCAAGGCTTGCAAACTGTAGACCATTATCATGGATGATCCTGTGAAGTAGGCCAAAGCTGTAGATGACGTGATGTTTGGTGAAACTGATTATGTTTGACGTCTTTACTTCGGTGAGCGGTATAACTTTTGCCTATTTGGAGAAGTAATCGGTTATGGCTAGGATGAACCGATGTCCTTTGGAGGATAGCAGGCTGATTGGTCTTATGACGTCCATGCCCCAGGCTTCAAACGGCCAAGAAGCTACCATCGGGTGTAGGAACTCCGAAGGTTGATGAATAAAATCGGTGTGGAACTGACAAGCTCTACACTTTTTTGCATATTCAACAGCATCTGCTATCATTGTGGGCCAGTAATAACCCATTCATTTGAGGCGATCTTGTAATTTGGGGCCTGGTTGTTGTGCACCACAAACTCCATCATGAGCCTCCCGGAGTGCATGTTTGGCTTCTGTGTCTGATAAGTATCGTAACAGTAGCCCGTCGTAAGAGCATCGATACAACATCTTGGTAGCTGAGTCATAGTAAAATCTGAGGGATTGCCTTTGGATGGATACTGCTTCCTTCGGGTCCTCGGGGAGGATTCCATAGACAGCGTAGTCTATGAAGAAAAATCTTCAATCTTTGACATCGACGTTTGTTTTTGCTACGTAACTGTGATGAATATGCAAGGCATTTTTCACACAGAATAGTTCTCAACCAAACACTATGATTGACTGCTGAGTATTGGTTGGAACGGTCAAGGAAGCAGCGAGACCGGCTAGAGCATCTGCTTCTTTATTCTATAGTCGAGGCACGTGCTCGATGAAGAACCCAGTAAAAGTAGATGCCAGCTCGATTGTTGCTCTGTGGTAGGGGATGAGATCTTCATGACGAACTTCATAATCCCCTCGGACCTGACTAACTATTAGCTTGGAATCGCCGTAAGCTTCCAGATAGTCAATTCCCAGTTGCTTCCCCAGTTGTAGGTCGATTAATAAAATATTATATTCGGCCACATTGTTGGTGCATGGTTCCACGAGAGAATATGCACGGTGCATAACCAGATGATCAGGTGACACAAGCACGACACCTACTCCAGCCACGATATTTCTTTTGGGCCCTGTTCTTGATGCGCCGTCAAAAAATATTCGCCAAATGGGGATTTTTTCAGTTGCAGTGTTAGACTCCACCACTTCGACGAGGATTTCGTCGTAGAGTTTGGACGACTCCAGCACCGGATGAACTGCTAGGAAATCAGCTAATGCTTGGCCTTTTACTGCCTTCTGAGGAATGAAGATTATATCGTATGGAGTCAACAGCATTGCCCATGTAGCTAAACGGGAATTGAGAGAGCCCGGTTTAGTCATGAGTATTCTGAGAGGGTTGACTTTAGATATAATGTGGATAGTCTGCCCAGACATATAGTGGCGTGTCTTCTGGATGGCAATTACTAGTGCAAGGCATTCTTTCTCTACCAGTGTGTATCTGTGCTCGGCACTCACCATTGTGCGGCTGAGGTAGTAGATTGCTTGTTCTCGGCCGCCTTCATTCTTCTGAGCTAATAGGGCGCCAAGGGAATGGTCCATAGCACGGACATATAGTAAGAAGGGCTTCCCCATTATTGGAGCTACAATACTAGAGGGCTTGTAAGGTAATCATCTGTAGCGGGCTAGCTCACTGAATCGATATCTGTATTTGTATAAATATAAAGATTTTTTAGTTGAATAAGGTATCTTTTTTGATAGGGATGCTTTGTGATTAGTCCTGAATTTATGGATTGAGCGAGACTCATGATAGGCAGGTACAGACAATACTTGCAGCTACCGTGAGTCGGGGACAAGGGATTACCGAGAGAAGCGAGAGCAATCCCACAGCCGAGGGGTAGCGATAGCAAGCCCGAGTGAGCTAGAGTTTACATCGAAAATGGAGGCGATGAGTGAAGAGCTGAAAGCCAAACTTACTCCCTCCACGGTAGCGTAAAGTACTGTCCAGACAGGCTGAACAAGAGTCGAGCGACGGAACGAAGCGACAAAGATGCAGCTAATAAAATGTAGCTCCTGTAGCTAATCAGGTAAGTTTTACTACGGGTGTAGCCTTGATGTCGTCGAATGTGCGTTGACATTGTTCAGTCCAGACGAAAGATACGCCTTTCTTCATGAGTTGGGTGAACGGTTGACACCTTCCAGAGAGGTTTGAAATGAATCGTCTGACGTAGGCTAGCCTTCCTTGTAGTCCGCATAGCTCTTTGAGATATTTTGGAGGATGCATATCGAGGATAGCCTTCACTTTCTCCAGGTCCAGATGTATACCCTTTGAAGTGATGACGAAACCAAGAAATTTGCCACTGGAGACTCCCAGAAAAGACTTGGTTGGATTCATCTTGAGTTGGTGTGCACGCATTAGTTCGAAAACCATTCTCAAGTCTAGGAGGTGGTTTTCCTTGAGATTACTTTTGACTGCGATATCGTCTACGTAGCACTCTACAGTTTTGCACAAATAATCATAAAAAATTGTGTTTATGGCTCGCTGGTATGTCGCCCCTGCATTCTTCAATCCGAAGGGTATCACCGTATAGCAGTATACCTCCAACGGTGTTCAAAAAGATTTGTGCTTCTCATCGTCGGGGATTATCTTGATTTGGTTGTAGCCTGAGAACCCATCCATGAAGGACATCCGCTAAAAGCCGCAAGTTTTGTCGGTCATTACGTCAGTGATCGGTAGACGAAACTCGTCTTTCGGATATGCAGAGTTCAAATCACGGTAGTTGATACAGACTCGAACTCTACCATTTTTTTTCATGACTGGGACGATGTTGGCAACCTAGTCTGGGTGTTGTTCCTCGTGAATGAATCCACTGGCAATGAGCTTCTTGACTTCATTTTCGATGGCTTCCATGACGTCTGGTCGGAATCATCGTTGTTGCTGCTTCACTGGCTTATCTTTAGACAAAATGTTCAGACGGTACATGGCAACTTTAGGGTCCAAGCCTGGCATGTCTTTATAGCTCCATGCGAAGACGTCGATGTATTCGCTTATAAGTTGTATAAGAGATTGGCGTTTATCGCCAGATAGACTTTTGCTGATGAAGATTGGTTTAAAAGATGCTTCATCTCCTAGATTGACTTGGATGACTTCGTCTTCGGTAGGTGGTTCCCGTTGTTCGAAGTACAGCTCCCACCTGGTGTCCATCTTTTGAGCCCATTATTCGAGTTTGATTGATTGGACATCGTCTGCAATTTGGTCGACGGAAACCATGTTGACGGACATAGTTGCTTTAAACATGTCGTCGATGCTGGAGTCTGAGTCCCAGAGGGAGGAATCAGAAGAATGAGAACAACGATCTGCTTCATCATCTGATCTTTCGAGAGTTGTTGGTGGAGTGACATAACCCAAACCAACACTGCTTCTTTGATAGTAGTTCTCGGGTATGCCGGGAGGAGCAAATTGTCGTATTGGAAACCGTCGTCCTCGGCCGTAATTTAGCCCTTTGTCGCTTTTGATGTCATATCCCATGTTCTGGATGATATTCTTAGCCTGCCAACTATACCAAAAATGTTGCATTTTCCCAGAGTCATAGTCAGCTTCTGTGTTGTGCTTGGAAGAAGTAGAGTCTGGAACGAACTTTCTCTCGCCAATTATACGACCGAAGATGGTTAGTTCTTCATCCTTCTTTCTGGCTGGAACGATAAAGTAGAGGATATCTTCAGGGTAGAGTTTTTCCTGCAGATGAGACGTTTTGACCGGCATATAGAGGTGTGGTCCTATACCGTTCTCTAGAGCGTATATCATATCTATGTAGTAGTTTACAGATTGATAGACATCGGAGTAATTCAAAGATAAACCTTTAGTAAGGAAATGCGCAAGTTCTTCTTCAGGGATAACATCATCTGCTGAAGGTACATTATTATGAGTATTGATATACTCATTGAGAGGATCATCATCTGGAAGAGGAGCCACAGTCTTGGCCGAGTTCACCACGTAGGGTAATTCTTCAGGATTGGGAGGACGGGCATCAGTAGGTTCCTCCCGAGGTGTCTTACTGAGAGTGATGGTCAATGGTTTGACCTTGTCGGGGTTCTTCTTTTTCACCCAGATTGTGAGAGGCTTCGGAGTACTTTTTGTAGTAGTACGTCCTTTGACTCGGATAATCAGGGGACCATCATTGGAGGATGGACTTGCTTTAGCTTCATTGTCAGTTTTGTTGTCGTCATCCTTGGGGGGCTGAGATTGGTAAAGTACCGAATCCCCATAATAAGCTTCGATGCCCTTAAAAGGATCTACATCGACAAACTCCGTCTTCATGACACCGTCGCTGTTGATGTACTTAAAGTACTAGTAAAGTATGGAAGGAACGATCATATTCTTGTGTATCCATGGACGTCCTAACAAGACGTTGTAGGATACATTGGTATCGATCGCATAGCAAGAAACCTCCGTTCGGAGATCATCGATCTGGCATTTGAGACGAATCTTGCCCAGCGGATGGCTTCGACTAGCATTAAAAGCCATGATAGTTATGTTGGTTGCAGATAGCTAGTGCAGAGGGATTCCCAGAACTTGAAGCAAGCTTCTAGGAATGATGCTGAAGGAGGATCCTGGATCGATGTGCTTGCGATCCACCTTGATCACCCCGATATACCCTGTATAGTACAGGGGTCTATCATGACGATTATTTTTTAGTAGCATGTCTTCCTATGAGAATTTAATGTTGGGCACCACTTCGATAGTACTGTGGCAGTGGGGACAGGAGACAAGATCTTCAGCGGGGGCTTTGACTTCAGCGAGGTAAGAGTCGGCATGTAGTAATGCCTCACTTAAAGACTTCCGTGTTTCTTTGGAGAGTTGCAATAGATCGAACAGAGATAACTTGGCAGGCGTATTGGCTAGCTGAGCCAGTATATCAAAGTTATAGGGCCGATCCATGCCTTCAGGAGCTAGCGCCTTCAGAGATTTGACAAACTGTGTCTCCTTCTGCTTAGATTTATCCGTGGTTTTGAGGCTTGGACAGGCCAGATTCTGAGCTTGCGGGGGCAGCAGGAGCTTGAGAAGGTACTACTTCTTCTTGTACGGGATCGTATGTCCGAAGATAAGTCTTCTCCGATCGTGCCTCACCAGATAGAACCTCATAGATGGGAGAGGATACCATATGGCATGACTTGAATTTCTTGCCCCTTCTTGCTTTGGGAGGTACAACCCCCTGCATCACTTTTTGTGCAAGGTCCGGATGGACCCACAAGATCTTACCACGTTCAGTCGTGAGTGGGACCAAGGTCGAATTACGAGCTGGTGGTAGGTTGACGACTTTCATCATTGCCTTGCGGATCGGGACCACGCCGTCTGGGACTTCTGTAGGAGAAAAGTCGCCAAACTGAAGAGATATCATGTTAGTAGATACGACCTTGTCTTCAGCTTCGAGGTTGATCACTTGGCTGTCGAAAAGCTGTTGTATCTTTTGTTTCAAGATGATGCAGTCCTTGGTGGAGTGATGCACGAACTGATGATAGAGATAGTACTTGGGATCATTGAGTTGGCTCGCCTCTGCAGGACGTCGTGGTGGAGGCAATGTCAGCTTATTACCCTTCGTTAATGTATGAAAGATGGTAATGACATCGTCTTCGTCAAAGGAGAAGGTCTCCTTAGGCTTATCGGAGGCGCCCTGAGAATTGGAAGCTCCTTTGGGTGTGTCGACCTTCAGGACCTCTTTCCCTTTATCCCCACGGACAGGGATAATTTGAGGATGCTTGCCCTTGTCTTCGAATTTGGGTGTTTTCAATCCCAGTAGTTCCAAGTTAGGAACATCATTTTTAGCAGCATCCACGACCCCAATGAAAGCGGGCCATGTATCATACTTATGTATACCTAGACAAAACTTCATTGTAGGAAGAAAGTTATGTCGATAAGTATCCATAAGTTCTAAGTCTGGTATGTCGAAGGGCATCTTCAGTGCTAGCCGCCTGAAGCGTTCGATGAAGGCGATGACAGACTCAGTCCTCCTTTGCTTGGTCTCGATGAGGGTGGACATACTAACATACATGCTGCTCTCGTAGAACCTATTGAAGAATAACCTCTCCAAGTCTTTGAATGAATTGATACATCCGTCAGGAAGACTGTAGAACCATTCAAAGGCTACCCCGTGCAATGTGCTAAGAAACAGCTTCGACAGGAATGAATCATCTCTGGACAATTACAGAGTCTGCATGTTGAAGTACGTCATGTGCTGATGAGGAGAAGTCAACCCATCAAATGAGTTCAGCGTCAGCGACTTGTAGTTAGGAGGACAAGTAGCGTTCTCCTACTTAGAGGAATATGGTTGAGATATTCCCATCTTCTGAAGCTCGTCTTTGTGTGATATGGTGTCAAGACGAATGACCCGAGAACCAATTGTATCCTATTGATTGAGCAGGTGTTAGGAAACGGCTGTTGAACGGTTGTCAGGCGTCGTTGGTGAAGGACTACCCTAATATTTGCAAGATTTGGAGGAGGTGCAACGGAATGGTACTCCTTTTGCAGTGGAGGAGGGTTTTTGCTATGAGCTGGACTAGCGTAGGCCAAGACATTTTGTTGAGGTGGTGAAACAGCCCCAACAGCTTGAACTGCCATGATACTGGTAAGCATATCAGTGATCTTGGCCAATGTTGTTTCAAGACCCTCTAGCCGTTTGCTAGTCTGATCACTGGCTTCTTCAGGTCTTTCTCCGTGTGCTATGTATGTAGATAACATGCAAGGATGAACAGAAAAAATAGTACAACTGGTGTTGATACTGTCTGTCTTCGCGTGGATAAGTCCTTCATCTTCAGGTAGAGGAGGTAGATAGTCGCCATCAGATTCGGAGGGATCGTCGTCCTATGGAAGGCTACCCCCAGTGTGAGGGTCATCCGCTTCAGACTCTGAGGGAATACTACCCAGCTTGGGACATACGGAGTCTCGTCTTTGACCGAGTACCCATGTAAACTCCTTCAGATGTGACAGCCTGCTGGCCATTTATTGGTAGACTTCTTGTTCTTCTTCTTCTCGCGGAGCTGAAAGAGAAAGTTGGGTTGGTAGTCCACCATTATTGATTGGGGCTTCCGTAAGGGGGACCCCATGAAGCCATGTTGGATGAAGCACACAGTGGCTTTTCGTCGTCAGAGAAGTGCAGCCGTCGAAACACGGACCTTCTCTGAGGCACTCTTGTTGCGTTGGAGCAACAACAGTTGATAACAATACTGGTGCACGAATGTGCACTATGAATTGTTATGTCCTTCCTCACTTTACGCTTATGGTTTATCATGTCGCATAAGTCAGCGGAAGGGAGTTTTGCCTTACAACCCATGTTGCATGCATCGCCCAGCTTTGCATGCGAGTTCGTAAGGAGAGTAGGCACATCCAGACTTAGTTCACGTGCAGGGACAACCCCCACACCTAAGTTCTGTGATTTCCTTGCAGACAGCCCCGTGCTATACGCGTTGGGGCCTGTTTTTTTGTTGTGGACGCATAGGCCTTGGAGATTGGCCTTGGGCGCATGCTCCTTGACAGCATGTTTGAGCCTCCTTGATGTGGACGCATAGTATGGATCCAGAGATCCTGGGCGCATGGATTTAGATGCCAGCCTGCTGAAGACAGAAGTGTTCTGGTTGGGGCTATGCACCCAAACACTCCCTTGGGCGCATGGCTTTGGGCGCATGCTTGGTGGAGCATCGCTATTTTCTCGCAGTTTTGCCTCCTTCGTTTGTGACCCTCGCTGGGTTTGGCCAGAGTGTCGTACACCCCAATTATTAGCATCGTAGTGTTTTTCTTTGCCAAGTCTCGGGTGTTGAATACCCTGTTGTTGGTTGTGCAGGGAAGAAGTCACTGGGCTAGTAGAGCTCGGAACAGTGTGAGCCTTCTTCATTTGGTGAACATCTGTGGCAGAGTCATGCACCCATGTGACAGAGTCCTCCAGTTGCATATCTGCTATGTCACTAGCAGGATATGCACAGCGAGCCTTCGGAAGCCAAGTCTTGCGAGACTTGTTCGGCTTCACTAATTTTGAGGGAGTAGAGCCATCCCTAGAGAGCATCTCTTCGAATGTCTGCTGATCGAACTTTACGATCAGCATCTTCTAAGTTCTTCCCACTTTGTCGATATCGGATTGCGTCACCACCTTCTCGTCAAAGGAAAAGGTAGTCCCCAGCAGAGTCTCCATTTTTGTGGACACACACAAAAAAGAAAAAAATGCTATCTTTTCTTTATTGGCGCTCGGCACCACAAATCGAGTACGCCTGAGAGATCCTGTGCTGAGGATCCCCGAGTAAGAAAAATTCGGAGGAATGGGACGATGGAGATCGAACGGCAGTTGCTCCTTTACTCCGTTGACACTCCGATTACAAAAGTGGGAGAAACCTAAGAAAATTGCTAACTCTCGGCTCACTGGCAAGAAGTACAGTAATTTGGCTCTTGAAAATGCTCTTCGTTCTGTGTTTTGAAGATGGATGAGGCCCCCTTTTTATAGTCGTTCTTGGGCTGGAATGATGTTATGCGCCCACATGAGGAAACACGCTGGTTTCTATGTGGGCGCATAGTCCTGCTTTGGGCGCATAGGATGTAGGCGCATACAGGCTACGAGATCGTGGATTGGTCGTGGCGTTGACGTGGCCGCTTGCTTCGATGCACGACTGTTCGTGAAGATTGACATGGTCGTGCGCTTCGGTGCACTTTTTGATCATGGCTTTGACTGAACCAGGCTTGGGCTCGTAGCCATGTCTCAGGCTATGCGCCCTCCTTTCGGGGGAGCTAGTTTTGGGAGCATGAAACTTCACTCGCTGGGCCCATGAAACTTCACTGACTGGACGCATGGAGCTTCATTGACTGGGCGCATGGAGCTTCACTGATTGGGCGCATAGAGCTTCACTGACTGGGCACATGAAGCTTTACTTTCTGGGCGCATGGAGTTTCTTTGACTTGGGCGCATGGAGCTTTACTGGCTTGGGCGCATGGGACTTCATTTGCTGAAAATTTTTCATGCTTCTACAACACCCATCTCATGGTGCTGGCACTTCTGGGGCTGGTCCTTCTAGACATGGTGGCAATGCTGATCTTAATGACGATGATTCTGTTTAGCAGCTGAGGATTTCATCTAGACGTTACTGGATTTTGTCTAGATGGTATCTAACTCCACCTTATGTCTATGTGTTCTTGGAAATGCTTTGACATTACAAGATAGTAGACTTTTATTTTTTTAGTACTTATTCGACTATTTTTGAGATGTTGAGTTTATGTATTCAAACTCTTTTTATTATGCATTTTCTATATTCAGGGTATATTGTTTCTTTTTGGTATGCACTTCTACGTTTTATGCTTAGCACTATATCATAGTTGATCCTTTTTTCATAAAAATGCCTGTGAACTTTATGTTATTTCTTTATAGTATCTCGGCGTTTCTTCAACGTTAATCTCTTATGCATGAATTGCAGGGGAGCTGCTCTCTTTGCGATTATTTTGTTAGGTGACAACAGGGGAGAAAATGATCTAACATCTTTTTTTAAGGACAATTTCTACCAAGAGGAGACAGTACAGAACAATACCTTAAAATTTTTGATATGTTTGGTCAAATCAAGATCAAGATTTTATATCGGTCCAGGTCTGTCAATTATCAAAATGGAAGAAATTGTTAGCCTATTGGTTATGGTCAAACTTGATTTTAATAATTGATTTAACCCTGTCCCGATATAAGGTTTACTTGGACGATCTGCTCATACTGCTACTGCTATCGTTCAAGACTTGAAGCTGTTTTGCCATTAAGTCTGTTTTTTTCATTATCAATGTATTTTTCACAATTTATTGAGTCTAGAAATAAAATGTACACCAAGTCGTACTGGCAAATATGCTACCTATAAATGTTTTAATTTTGAAAACAAACCTACTTATAAAGCCCAAACTACTTCCTAACTGCTTGATTTCTTAAAAAGCCCAAAGCCCGATTTGCAAAACGCTAACCAAACCAATTCTGGACCAACAATATTCAGACCGAGTTCGGCCCGAAATCGGCTAGAGTTCGGTTAATGGAACGTTGGTTTTCAAACTTAGTCTCCCCGCAGTTACGGATGCAACGACTATCTCTCGATATTCTCTCAAAGAATTCTGCCCAAATTCTTTCTTTGGAAAACCTATAAATAGAGAAGAATTTCTACCATTTCAACACACCAATTCATTCTCTCTTCTCTTCTCTCTAAGCCTACTACGTTCTTTCAAAGCCATGTAAGCTTTAATTTTCAAATCCCAAGCCAGTTACAATATTCTAGTCGATTTGCCAGTGCAGTATGGTCTAGAAGCTTTAGAGTGATTATAATCAGAGGCTTGATTGAAGATAGACACTTCACAATTGAAGTTGGTTGAGTGCTTCGGATCAAAGCTTGCGTTGTAGAAGTTTTAAGGACTTCGCATGAAAACTTGCATTTTTCTATAGTGGATTTCAATTGGAGGCTGGAGTTCTTCCGACTGGATTAGTCCTCATAAGAGAAAAACCAGTATACATCCTTGTGTTTGCGTTTGCTCTATGCACTATATTCTTACATTTCCATATTTGTGATATATTTATGTGATCTTGCTACTAACAAATTTTAATAGCTAATTTTTCGCTGCCTAGTCTATTCACCCCCTCCCTCTAGATTATAGTGCTTTACATCTCGTTCCTACAATATCTATAATCTATTTATAGAAAAATATTTATAATGTCTAATTTACTTATCCAAAATATTTAGATAGTGTATTAAACATTATTTGATAAAATTGCTTTAGGTGAAATATTGATAATAAGATTACTAAAATATTATATCTCCTAATATAGTATACATGCATACAATATATTTCTACTAATAATACTTATACATAATATTATACATATATGTACAATAATGTATACATATATATATGTACTTAATATTAATCAATAAATACTATATAAATACAGTATGTATATATATACATTTTAGTAAAAATAGTTTTTGGCCCAACAATTTAATTACTATACAAATCAACAACAGCAACTGGGCTAGCCTACTGGCCCAGCCTAGCTGCAACAGATGAAAATATACAAGTTTTTAATCAAATGAACGGGCTGAGTCCAACCTATTAAAAATTACAATTAAAATAAATTCCAGAAGAACAAAAAGAACCAACCCACAAATGGGCTCTGTAGCCAGTCCAAGCAGGGTTAGGGTTTTAAACCTGATCTCTTTCTCTCTAGAGAGAGAAAGCAATGGCTGCTCACAAAATTCCTCAAAGAAAAGAAATAGGAAGAAGAGGAGAAAGAAAAAAAAGAGCAGAGAAGGGGTTCTCACCTCGGTTGGTTGTCGAAGATGGTGCAGGATAACAGTCGAGGCGGCAGAGTCTGGGACATCATTGTTGAGGCTTTAGTGGAGCGGTAATGGTGGGATGACGACTCTGTGCTCGAGATGTGGCCTGAGAAGGCTGGATCTGGCCGGAGTTGGTAGATCCGATCGATGGAGCGGTGACGATGAGGTCAGGGAGGCGACGGAGGTCTGGTGAGTAGATCTGACCTATAGGTGAGGTCATGTGGTGGTTGCGACGATGGGTGGGGTGTTAGGAAGAGTGGTGTGGTGGTTTGTGGTGGTCGGAGGAAGCATGGTGACTGGTGGCTAGAGGTTGGTTAGGGCGGAGCTGGGGTGGTGGAGTATTTCTAGGTTAGGTTACGATGGTGGGTCCGGTATGACTAAGGTGGTACTGGTGTCTTAGGATGAGGCTGATGGTCGTCGGGTCTACTAGTGGTGAGGTGGTGCGAGGTAGTACTGTAGTGGCAGCGTGAGGCTGTGCGGTGGTGGTGGGATTCGTGGTGGTTAGTAGTGGAGGTACGGTAGTTCTAGGCGTGGTGGGTTGGTTGCGCTGGCTTTGGTGATAGGTTGGTCAAGGGATGTTGTTGTGGTCGGAAAGGGCAGAGCTAGGAAGGCGAAGAAGAAATGGGCGAAGGAGTTATCGTCGAAGCACGGTGGTGCACAGCAATGGTCGGCGGCCAAAAGAGATAGAGTGGCAGGAGAGAGGAAGAGAGTAGAATTTTTATGTATAAAATATTGGAGAGTCCCCAATATTTAAAAAGTAGAATAATGGAGTACTCTCCAAGCCTTCGTGGCACTATTGTAATATGTAATAGATCTAGGGACACTAGTGAAACCCCATTAACACATCTAACTAACCCACTAACTAATCTGATAGTTAACAAATAATTTCTAACTAATCTACTAATTAGTAACTAACCAATTAGTTTGGATTAACTAAATAATTAGGCTAATGAGATATTCCCTAACCCAAACAAAAGCCCACAATCCAAGCCCAAGGCTTGGTAGGCAAATAGGATAGCTAGCCCACGATCCAAGCCCAAGGCTTGGTAGCCTCACAATAATTAATTAGTAAATAATTCTGAAATAAAATTAACAAAGTATATATTAATATTCAGAATTAGGAAATAAATCCGAAAATGATTTTATAAATCACCATTATTATAACATTGTTTTCTAAAAATAGGATTCCAAATTTAGGTAGTTACAAGTAATATGTAGACTATATAAAGTAGAAGATGACAATCTAATATAGATCAGTAAAAATGGTTTGACTGATTATAAAATTATACTTAGTGACATTAGACTCATTCAACATATGTGTGATTACACTAAACTGATATAAGCCATCGAATAGTGAGCCAAAACTCATCTTACTCTGTCACCTTTTAAAGTAAGATACATTAACTTTTAGCCTTATATCTAAAGATTTATCTTTACAAGCCATGTCTATAAAAATGATAATCTAAAGTACTAGAATAATAGTTTAAATAATTTTTGCTAATTGAACTTAACAAATCTTTAGTTTATCAAGTTTTGATCAACTTGGGTTAGCTGTAGGGGCCGGTTCCCAGCTAGCGGTGATCCACTGATCGAATCAAAAAAGGATTATATAGTCACAGATTATATATAAAGCAATATTTGCCTAACATAATCTAAATAGACATCCATTAATATCCAAAAATTTGGAAAATGATATTTATAAAATATCACATTCAAAAAAGATATAACAAAGAACTTTTTTATGTACCTTCATCCTTAGTATGTTTGAGCATTTATGTCATAACCCGCACACGGATCTTCGAGCACGAGTACGTGGATACGTCCAGCCGACATCGCAACATCGACGGTAGAGCTTGTTTATACCTCAAGATCACATGGTCAATAATGTAACTCACTCACAGTAGCTTAAAGGAGGATGACACGATAAGAGAGAAACAAATTTTATTAAAATCAAACATATATGATTCCAAGTGTTTGATTACAGATTAATATATACAAAAGTAACAAGAGTTTCCCAGAGACAAATCCTGTAGAAAATGGAAGTAAAATTTAGGAATGAAAGAAAGGATCTAAAAATAAATAAAGCAGAGATAGTCGTATCCCTCCCGTAATAGCTCCAGGGCCTATGGGCCATCAGATGGTCTAAGATCAAAAAGGGAGAAGTACGATGGTCATTGACAATACCTAACAAATAGTAATCTAGTCAGGTTTGGAGCGAAGCACATAAACCAATAGCAGTTCTATTAACTTAACAAAAGCTATAAGAACAGTAAGTAATAAAAATACAAGATAGAAAGTAATTCAACTAGAATAATAAGGAAACAGGTAAACAAGTAATCATATCACAGGCACTAATGACCTATAAGTAAACATGAGTATGAGTGTATTAGCGAGTATAAACGGGAATAGAAAATTAACAACTACCAAGTGCCTTGAAATATTAGTTTATTATGATCAGCTTGGAACAAGATCAGGCTATTCCATATATATTTGGCTATGCACAATACTAGTAAGATTAGGCCAGGCACATATAAAAATCTATATACAAGTTTTACTAAGATCAGGCTACACCCTACGTGAGGTGAGGGTGAGTTATGCAGAAGTATATGGGGGTATGATCACATAATCTACCAATATTTCTTTATTCCCCAGCTAGTACGATAGATTTGATCACGACTCCTTATGACATGGTAGGTACCTAGGTAGAGTGTCTAGGTTATGGTAAGGTTGGAAGTTAGCAAACAGGGGTGTATGGGAATTGGTTTAGTCGATTAAGGGGGAAGAATAATACCTATGTATATTTGAGAGAAGGGGTAGAGTCTGGATACACATGGGGTATACATGAGTAAGAAAGGGTAGGGAGACTTGGAGGTATACTGACCAAGGATGCACTGATACATCAGTTGCATACCATGTACCAGTCTACATATGTTGTATCAGTTGCATATGATGTATCAGTTAGCACAAGTTTTGGGAGAAGTCTAGTTGAAAGTTAGTAGGAGATAGACTTTGACCTGTGTGTATGTAGGGAAGAATAACATAGTAGGAAGAAGAGGATTTGGTTCAGTCGAAACTAGTAGAACCTATATTGATACCAACGAGAAGCCTATATACCAGCATCAGTAGAAGGCACGACCATAGGCACAGAGATGTACTCTAACTAATATGGACTGTAAGTAAACTTGTACAGGTTAGGCAATGGGGGTGGAGCAATTGGAGTAGACAGTTCGGGGTGCAAATGAGTATTGGTTGTGCCAAACTGATGTGTAGTTAGAGAGAAATATTGGTAAAGGTACCCTAATATAAGGATGCTGCCTGTACTAGTGAGTGTAAGGCATTAGAGTGCATACAATTGGTGAGAGCATACCTTGATGGGATATATGAGTATCAGTAAGGTGGAAGAGGGTTCAAACTGGGATGTTGGTATCTAAAAGAGTGATAGTAGGACTTGAGCCCTGTTGGCATAGGAGTAAGTCCAACTGTAGTTAGCAAAGTCTGGATATCAGCTTGAATAAACAAGGGTATCTTGCTATGAATTTCAAGTGTTTAGTAGTGGTGTATATAATATATATATATATATATATATATATATATATATATATATATATATATATATATATATATATATATATATATATATATATATATATATATATATATATATATATATATGGGTAAGTAAGAGAAGGGACTAGTTATAGATGGCAGCATGATTAAAAAAGGGGAAGGCCTGGATAAGTACCAGTTGTTCAGTGTTGTGTCCAGTATAATGTTTAGGAAATGTATAGCCTAGATCATGGGTCCAATATATATTTTTATATGTTGGGTCAGATATGGGTACATAAGAGAAGGGGCTAGTTATACATGGTAGCATGATTAAAAAAAGGGAAGGCCTGAATAAGTACCAATTGTTCTGTGTTTTGTCAAGTATAATGTTTAGGAAATGTATCACCTAGAACATGGGTCCAGTGGGTGTAGAAAGGTGTAGACGACAAGGAATATGAGTGTACAATAGAAGGGTATAATATTAAGCTACATCATTACAAATAGGTGAAGTTTTATCTTTAATAAATACTAGAGTTATAAGTTAAAAGCATAGGCGAATGTAGGTAACATAGGCCACTCACCACCCAAAAACATAGGATAGTTAGGGATTGGCTTAATTCATCCAATTTCATGTATTAATCATTATAAATTTTCAAAATGGGTTACTTGGACACGGAGTTGGCACCAGACCCGTATCATCAGCTCAGGACACCAGGCAGGTATATTTATTATTTGTTTTTAATATTATCAATTCTTATATTACATTGTTCAGTTATATCATACTTGATTTCTTGTCACACTCATTACACGGTAGCACTTCATGTCGTCTCTTTTAGTTTATGCCATTTATCTCTTATATTGTGTCGGGACGGGAAAGTACTAAATAGATATGTGATCAAACCTTAGACCATATTTTATTTTCTACACAGTAGACCTTGTTAATACTAATGTAGACCTTGTAATGCTAATGTAGACCTTGTGGTATAATTGTCCCAGACTGATCACATATGGAAAAAGTACTTGAAAATGCATAGATAGTTATATTCTTCTGTTCTACTCATTGCATGTTGTCATACATTTCTTGTCTAATATTCCTCATGATTCTTGTTACAATTTAATTTGATATTCTTATCATGTATTTTATGACTTTCCTTATCCTAAAGTCATTAATATATACTTGGAACTGTATTCAATGAATTGTACTCGTTCCATCCTGATTGGGTAAACATTTTAGGTAAGCATGATGAGGACGAATACCATACGCACTATAGTCCATGTATATGGAATGTATAGCTGAGCCTGACCTGACGTCACATGAAGAGTTTTGTTGCACCGACCAGCCACCTTTGTTTAGTTAGATTAGTTTTAGTTTGAGCCGGATTTGTCTCTGAATTTAGTTGACATTTGATATTTGACATTGATGGACATGTAGTTCAAAGTTAACCTATTTTTTTGGATTTATGATTTTATAGTTCCTTTTCTCTATTCCATCTATCTAGAGTTGTGATTGAGTATTTACCGGTTATGTGTCATTATCCTTCCAAATGGAGTTGAATATATATAATTGCATAGTTATCATCACGATTTGATTACACAATTTTCTACCACCGACTCTGCGGCATAGGCTGGGCGTGCGCACGATTCATGCCTAAATTTTGTGTGGCTTTGACTCATTTTTGTGGTGGCCCATGTAGGTTAGACTTCGTAAATAGAGTGACGACATGGTAGAACAATGGCTTAGTTATAATACTGCAAGCTTGCGATAGGTTATAGAAAATATTGTAGCATCCACTACAAAACATCTATCTTGATTAAATAACATTGGAGTTTTGTGGGAATTTGAATTTTTCGATCGTAATAGTACGAACCTAGTCTATAGGTGCGATATACTAACATTTGGTTATATAATGGTATCTTTTTAGCTATTTTTGAATTTTTTGGAAATTTTGTGGGGTTTTAGCTAAATTTTTAGATAAATTTTGGTAATTTTTTGGATTTATGAATTTTCTATAAATTTTGGTAAATTTTAGATAAATTTTTACTATAGTATTATTATTTTGAAAAGTTTTTATAATTTTTGTGCGGGCACCCGGTGTCATTCTTGAGCCAAATATGTTATTTTTGTTCTAGACGGTTAAATATATTTTGTATAGTTTTCTGGAATTTTTGGTAATTTTCTATAATTGTTAGATAATTAAATATAGGAAAAACCTATTTTGTAGGAGTTCTAGATTTTACTGTGCAATCCTATGAGCATAAATTATTTTTTTCTAGGGTTTATAATGGTATTTTACATTTTCTAGAATTTTTTATAAATTTTTGATATTTTTACATATTTATTTGGAGTTAAAATAAATTTTAAATGATTTTTCTGTAACTAAAATAATCAATTATACAGTTAGCAGTCCAGTCAACCACCCCTGGCCCACCTGTCGGCGCCCAACTGCTCATCCAGCGCCTCTT
Organism: Iris pallida; assembly: GCA_029216955.1. Classification (NCBI taxonomy): domain Eukaryota; kingdom Viridiplantae; phylum Streptophyta; class Magnoliopsida; order Asparagales; family Iridaceae; genus Iris; species Iris pallida. Next base: position 29,109,072 of record JANAVB010003400.1, on the reverse strand, counting down.
ATATATATATATATATATATATATATATATATATATATATATATATATATATATATATATATTCGATATATATATACATATTATATTCGATATATATATATATATAATAAAATTGAGATGTGGATTTGGATCCCTCTTGCAGGAGATCCCCAATTCCTCGAGACTCCCCCCCTCGGTTATGGCCGGCGGCCGGCCGCCCCCGGGCATCGTCGGGTTTCTTCCACCACCTCCGGCCTCCCTGGCGCATGCTTGGCGTGCGACGGCCCTTCCCCCTTCCCCTTTCTTCCTCGGAGCCGCCACCGCCCTCGGTGTCTCCGGCATCGCCGTTCCCGGCGCCCTCGGCCGTCTGCGGCCACGTCCATCCTCGGCCCTCCGCCAGTCTTCCTCGGTGACCTGCGCTATGCCATGCCACTTCCCGGCCCGTAGCACCCAGGCGTCATCGTCCCTGCAGCAGTGCCGCACCCCCCGCTGCAGTGGCTCCTTCCACCGCCCCTCCTTTCCCGCGGCAACCCGGGGCTCCGGCAGCGCCTGCCGCAGTCCATCCTCCTCTCTTGGCCGTAGGCCTCCCCGCGGATCTAGGGGCCCACTCCGCTCCGCCGGGTCCGACTCCTGCGGTACCCCCCTCGGAGCCCTCCACCCCGGCCGAGGTCCTTCTCCCCCAACTCGACTACCTTCCCGCCGCGCCTACCGCCACGCCGAGGACCTTTTCCCCCATCCCGGCACCCAAGTCGCCGTGCCACCTTCCTTCCTGGCAGCGGTCTACGCCCAAGCCCCTACTGCCCCGGCAGTAGACCCCCTACCAATCCCGCCGTCGCGCACCATCCCGCCTCGGTCGCGGATCCCATTCCCCCTTCCGTCGTCCAGTCCACCGCCGCGTATCCCTCCTCCTCGACGGCGGCTGGGACCTACTACCAGGACCCTTCCACCCTGCGGTGGTACTGGGTCTCCCCCCCAGCCCAGTCGGCCGTGTCTCTTTGGCATACCTCCGCCCTCGGACGAGCGAGTTTCCCCTCTGCGTCGGCGTGGGGGGCGCGCCACTACTACTAGCCCCTTGCTCTCCCTGGGGCCCTCGGACGGTGCTCCCCGCCCTCCAGCACCGGAGATCCCTCTTCCTTCCCCTTTTCTTCCTCGAGACCACGGTCAGCGTCCCCTAGTACGGGCTCTTCAACTCCTCCCAGCCGTGGCCCTCCCCCTTCTCCCCTTCGCCCGAGCTCGTTGACCACCGGAGTTGATCCCCTCAGCGCTGTGTAGCCCACCGGCGCCGTGTTGCCCCCCAGAGCGGATTTCTAGTCCCAGTGACCCGCCGTGGCTTCCCCGGCGCCGTGACCCTCCTCGGGTCAGAGCCCCTCCCCCTCGTTTCGGGATGCTCGTCGAGCCCATCCCCTCCTCCGCCTGGGATGAGCGCTCGATCTTTGCCCTTCTCCTCCTTCCGTCGGCCCCAATGGGTCATCGCCCTATCCCGGCGGCTCCCCTCTGTCGTCGCCCTCCGACCCACTCGTCGAGGCTCCACCGTGGGTAGCGTCTCCCCCCTCGTCGGCTTGTGCGTGGGGTGCTCCCTCGGGCCGCGGCCCCCCTCGGGCTCAACGCCAGGATCAGTCCTCCCCGGGACCCGCATAGGGTTGCTACGTCCCCCACTCCTCCGGCTCCTCTGCCGCCGTGGCCACTCAGCCTCCCCTCTGGCCTCCTTCCTCGCCGTCGAGGCTTTGCTTCGCCGGCTCCCTCCCTCCTCCGTGCTCCTCCGCCGTCGGGGCCCCACAGCCTCTTCTGCTCTTCTGCTCGTGCCGCTCCCCTCGCCGGACTGCGACGGCTAATCGGGTCGGACTGTGGCGGCTCCTCTTTTGCTCGGACCGCCCCCTTCCTCGTCGGTCTGCAGCGGCTCCCCGGGGAGAGCCCACCCCTACCGGCGGGACTGCTCCCACTCGCCTGCCTGCGGCGGCCCATCGGGCCCCGCGAACCCCCTCGGGTGCCACGTCCTCCTCGGAAGACCCATTCCCTTTGGGCCTCGGGCAGCGTCCCCTGCCGCCTCGGGAGCCACCCTCACGTGGCTCGAGCCCCCCCGGGACGCGTGAGGCGGGACTGTTCTATCCTTTTTTTGTGGTTTTGTGATTTCGAATTTTTTTCGAAATTCGAGTTGGATTGTCCAGCTGTCTTCTTGTATCCCGCTTTCCATTCAATAAATTCTTGTTTAAAATATATATATATATATAATATTCGAAACCCTATTTTATTATTTCAGCCTCCTTTGTGGTTTGATCTTGGAGATCCTCCAACTTCGGGAAGCGATTATCGCCAACCCCGACGTGCTTTTTGAGCATCTTTTTTTATTGGAAGCGTATCGGGGTTAGGTTTCTGAATATCTTATTTATTTTCATAAAATGTATCCTAAATTTCTAGAAAATTCGTAGAGTGTCTGTTATCCAAAATTTGACACGTTTCAGTGTATTCGAGATTCCGGGAGAACCAGGAATCAGAATCACGAACCGTTTGAAGTTTCAGAAAGCTAGCACAGATATCTACGACACATATTATTTACGGAAATTAATAAGTTCTTCTAGCATTTTAATTAATTCGTAGAACTAAGTTTTGCCAAAAAATTATCGATTTGGTCACGATTAGCCATAATGGCATTATCTTTTGACCAAAGCGTGATTTTGTGGGACGGTCGATTCACATACACTTGTGGTACTGAAGTCTACTAGGGTGCACGCCCAAATCATGGACTTTGTGTCATTTGACAACTTAGTCATTGATGTACCTCGATTTGCGTGCCATGTGTCCCGAATTGGAAACTGTGACTTTCGGGGACAAAAACTTGTGTTTAACTTTTATTTCAGAATTTTATTAGATTAAATTAGGTACTTAGATGATTTATTTCAGAATTAAAGAGAATTAGTTATGTTAAACCATTAGCCAATTTCTATGATTTTTAGAGTAGGATTTTCATAATCTAACTTATGATTATTTATGTGACTAGGGTAGATCGGTCTATTACATCGTGAGTTGTGACTTCATCATCTAGCGGAGCAAGGCAAGTATCACTATGACCTATGTTGCCTTTATTTTATGCTGCATATATGTTGTTCTTTTCCTTAAACTGTTAGTCTTATCGTTTCTATTACTGTGCACGAGAGTCATATTTATTCTCATAGTCATCTATGTTCACTTACTGCTTTCGCTCAATGTTTAATGTTTAAGTTTAAAGCTAATGTTTAAAGTGATCATGTTTAATTGTGAGGGAGTCGGGAGAGGGAATACAACTAGTATGCATGTGGTCTAGGCAATGTACAAGTTTCCTTAATGTCAATGTTAGTAGTAGTCATTGTACTTTACGTACCGACTGTCGGATGTCCTAATCCATCCACATGCGAAACACTTGTATTCTAAAACACATAGTACATGTGACTTGATTTGTGATGACATATTGTCCAGTGGTTTGTCTTATATTCGTCGTTCTCTTATATTGTCTTCGCATCTTAATTATACCTTCAATTGTTCCATGTCATAATTGTACTCTCAAACTATTTTTCCAAGATATAATGGTCTCTTTTGTATCATGTTATATTCAACCTTTGCGTGCTTGTATATTATATTGTGTAATGTAGTTTATAGTGATCTTACTCCAATACTGAGTGGATAACTATTTTTCAGCTTTAGACGATGTGGTTTGCCCCGAGATTTATGGTGCGTATCTTGGTGACACTGACGTTACCAATGTGTCGTTTGCATCTACTGATACAAAGTAACATATTTCTTTCTTATTCTCTTTCGTGTTATTATTAGCTAGTGAGCTTAGAGGACTTTAGTTCTAGTTGCTTTAGTATTTATTTTTAGCAGGTTTGGTCCCGAGACTATCTGATTTGTAGTGGATCTTTCTTTAAATTATTATTGAGACTTTAAGTTTAATCTCTTTGTCTTGACTTAGTTGTGGATGATATATATGGATTGTGTAGTTGTATATATAATGTTTATCAGAGACAGCGTACTACCGTCGTTGCTGCGTCGTAGGCTGGCTTTGGCTATGAACTTGCATCCGAAAAGTGAGTGCGGGTCGTGACAAATATGATATTAGGATAGAAAAGTACTCAATCACAAATAGGACTCATTGAGAGATTCCTGGGACGACCCCTGAGAATCTCATTATAAATCTATCTTAAGAACCTGTTTCCGTCTACTCTATCTTTTATGTTGAATTTAATTATATTTTATATTTAATTTGATTTTTGGTGTCCGTTATTGACTTGATTTATATCCAGATGAATTTATGAACTAAATTAAAGTATATCCTTATGACATACTTGATAAGGACAGTGTACAAGGGGTAACACGTCTACTTTAGTTATGGAGTCTAGAGTTTATCGCAGTCATACTAGCTGGCATGGCAAAAACATAGGGCTTGATCTTGGGATATACCTATCTGTATAGAGTTTAGAGTTTCTTGCAGCCATACCGGTTGGCGTGGTAAGAATTCTATATAATATGATTATAGATGTATACACCTTTGTTATGGACTCTGTCGTTTATAGCAGCTATGCTTACTGGCGAGGCGAAGATTCTGGGTAACATGATTACAAGTAGACGAGTATGATCATCAGAGTATATTTTAATTTGATTCTTTATGTATCGTCTCTAATGAGTTTTGTTTCTCCACCTTATTAGTCCAGGATATAGAAACCACTAGTTCCTCTAGTTCAGTTATTATACAACTCACCATCTTTAGATCCGAGGTTTTTTGGGTAGTGATGTAGTGGGTGAATTACTGATAGGCGTGTCAAGTTAGGTAAACAGTGTAGGTTGTTGGGAGTGTAACTTGTGGGTTAAGAATGGTTCCTAGTAAGCTAGACATCCCATAGCAAGAACCCTTTTTAGTACCAACACATAGAACCCTAGAAGTGTTAGTACATTATCCAGAGTAGTATATGCTAGTAAGTAAGTGTGCTCATGCCCTGAGATTATAGTATACCATTAGTATTAGAAATCCAATATAATTGGTACTCCGACCTTATTCTAAAAATTGTTGTCGTTCATAATTGTGTTGAACGATAATTTACCTTATATTCCTTAATGGTTTCTTGTCCCTAATTATCTTTCCAGTATGGCACCCATGACTAGAGCCCGTCGTCTAAGAGAAGCTGTAGTCCCGGAGATTACCGAGGTCGTGCCTCCACCTTCTATTATTTCGAAGGTAGTGACCCCTCCCGCTGACCATGAAGTAGTCGTACCTCCTACTATCGAGGAAGTGGTAGTAGCCTTACCAGAGAGTCCCACTCCACCTCCTACTTTTCAGGAGATAGCTACAGCTTCTCCTGAGACTGAGTGTCTTCCTCCACCTCCTCCTCTATCTCCTAGAGTGATACCATACACTATATTCTCAAGAAGCTTGCCCATCAATGGAACCCATATATTCGGGCTCTTCTGGGATGTGATAGAGACGGAATTCATACTGAGATTATGAAAGATCAGAGTCAAAAGTTCCAGCAGTTGTGTGACCTGATACATTCTCAATGAGGAGAGCCTAGCCATAAGTGGAAGATGAACAGCATCCACCCTAGGCCCCAGAAGTGCCCCCATGTTCAACAAGAAACCATATGGCCCGAGTAGGAGTACCACTCACCTGCCAGAACTGGTTCAGCATCAATCACAAAGGAAGACACAGCAAGTACCCACTTGTGCCTACTGTAAGAGGTCCGAGCATACTTGGGATGCTTGCAGGGGAAGGCTTAAGTTATGCCTATATTGTGGATCAGCCGCACACCAGATTCTAGATTGTCCCACCGTACCCTTTTTCGAGAGAGCATGAGATCAAAGAGGTCCAATTAGGCCACCTGGGGCTCCCCAACAGGGCTAGGATTTTGTGATGACGGTTGTGGGGACCGATGCCAAAGGTAACGAGCTGGCAATTTTTGATTCCTTCCTTTCCATCTTTTGATCTATTTGATTTCTTAGTACCGTATAGTCCTCATTCACAAATTTCATGCTAGAGTATAGTTACAGCAAACCCTTTATAGGAACTGTAATCTCATGATAGGCGAAGATCATAACCATTCGTATCTGATTGCGGATAAATGACTTCTTTCAATCGAATAATATATTTGTGTGACTTCAGATAATATTTTCTTAGACCATGAACATATAGGATTGTGAACATAGGAAGGATTATGATAGCTAGGCAATAACTATCTAGGGAGGAGCGATGCACAAGCAACAACCCCTATCTTTCGAGCCCTGAGGTAAACATCTATCTTGTGTCAATCCTTAAATTTCGAGGACGAAATTTTTCTAGGGGTAGATTTGTAAACTCTTGGATAAAAAACAAAAATTCTTAGTATAAATCTACTGTTTAATAAATATTCGTAATGCAAATATTAGTGTTAGTAAACACAGAAAGGTGGGTTTTGTAAAAACTTATTTCGATTGGGAGGATTTAGTAAAGTCCATCTAATTCAAATTATGTTTAACCGACACTTATCCCTCTCTTAAGCAAACTATATTCGAACCCTGTCGATATTCCTTCGAACAATAAACCCTCCCTAAATTCAAAATTCTTATAGATGAGTTCGAATTGAACTCATCCTTTCTTTCCTTTAGGGTGATCATATATATATAATAGAAAGTAGCCGACCCCTTCTTCTACATACAAACCTAATAAATCTAAATTTCCTTCCCATCGAGAGAGTAGCAGTAGTGTTGCTATCAAAGCCTGTTGAACCCTACGTCGAACCCCGCCAGGTAATCCCTCTCTTCTTACAACCTCTATTTTGTGCCAATTTCTTGATAATTGTCTAGGAAGTGTCTAAGGGAAGGGGGAACTCAGTTAATCGAATAGGGGATAGGGAGGAACGACTATGTGCAGCAGTTGTGCTAAATTGCCCTGTACTTCAGAGGTCATATTGGAGTACAACTGGTCAAATTGCATAGCAGCAGTGCGGTATCTTCTTTTGACTGATATGTGAACCTGTGAGCTAATGCAATAGGGTATTCTAGTAGTTTCAGAGAACAAGTAAATATAGTAAATAGAAAGGCACTCATCTATAGTTGTTCAGGTTCAGATTTAGTTGCCATTTAGCATATCTAGGGACAGGTAACTACGTGTGTGAGTGTATCCTTGCACTGTGGGATACAAAGAAAATTAGGATGGCAGTTGAGTATCAGTTGGTGCCAAGTATCAGACCTTGTCTGATATAAGTAAATATCAAAAATTAGATGAGTAGTACAGCCATACTTCGAGCTGCCCTTAGCTGCAGTGGTAAGGTTACAGAGTATTTATTTCTATAAGTCCAACTAGGTGCACAAGTTAGAGGGAAGGTTCCTGTTGACTGATGTCCAAATATATAACAAGATTTAGGATAGGGTATATATATATATATATATATATATATATATATATATATATATATATATATATATATATATATATATATATATATCAGGTGTCAGTTTTGGTATCGAAATATAGAGATCATATAGTTTTAATCCAATTGTACAGGGAATTGTGTATCTCATGTAGCGTAAGAAAGGGGTGTCTTAGGATGTGCAACGAAAGATTAGTTTATGCAGTGAACCGTCTTGGGAGAATTATGTGTGTCATATACAGCAGGGAATATCAATATAATCCTAATGCATCTGGATATATTCAGATGTTTGGAGAGTCTAGTGAGCACTGATACATTAGTTGCATACCATATACCTGTCTACATATGATATATCTGTTACATATGATGCAGTTAGCACAAGTTTTGGGAGCAGTCTAGTTGAAAGTTAGTAGAAGATAGACTTTGACCTGTCTGTATTTAGGAAAGAATAACAGAGTAGGAAGAAAAGGGTTTTGTTCAGTCGAACCTAGAAGAACCTATATTGATACCAACGAGAAGCCTATATACCAGCATCAGTAAAGGGTACGACCCATAGGCACAGAGATGTACTCTAACTAAAAGGGACTGTTGTTTGCCATGACAAAGAGTTGAACAAACTTTTGTATTCAAACGTATAAAAAGAGTACAATCGATTCCTAAATAGGAGATTTAAGTACAATAATTTCTAGGGAAGTATGATGATGGAGGTCGAGCACTACAGCAGATCCTTTCCTCCGTTGACAATCTGACGACGAGTTGAACTTGCTCTGGCTTTTTGGGGCTTAGGAATGGAACTCTAGGTTGCCAATCAGGAAATTGCCGACCTTGAAGAAGATCTTTTGATCAAAGGAAAATACCTTCTATTTATAAGCGAGCATATATGCAATGTGCATAAGATTTGCTGGATGTGCAGGAGCGCTGCGCATTGAGATATCAGAGAATTAGCTATCATTGCACGGTGAAGGCTGCTGTTGAGCTAACACATGGCAGACGATGAGATTTTCTTTCATCAAGATCTCGGGTGGTTATTAGCATAACCGAATAAATGACACATGGTATGCATCTATAGCTCGAGACTTTTTGTTTAGATGAAGCTGACCGGGTTTGGCTCCTATCCAAAGAGTCGAATTTTGTCTCTATCTTTGGGACAACAGTTTAAACAAACTGATTGGATATTGCCCTCGTCAATAGAACCAAATTTTGTTCTTATCTTCGGACCGGTGGTTTAAACAAAACCGATTGGATATTCCTCATATCAACAGAACTAAGCTCTGATCTTATCTTTGGAGTCGTGGTTTAAATAAACCAGTTGGGCAATATCTTAAAAAGGTATAGATGCCAAACTGGCCACTTGGGACAATGCCACCTTATTGGACTGCACATCTACACGAGCTACGCTTCTAGTGAGGCTTCAATGTCACCGTACTTTTGGGCGACGAGGAGACTGTATTTCAAAGACGACTGATTCACTGCAATTTTGGACGACGAGAGGACTGTGTTTCGAAGATGACTTAGTCTCCTGAAGGAGCCTATTAAATAGCGTACGCTTCTGGGTTGATAAGGAGACTGTGTTTCAAAGACGATGGAGTCTCCTGAAGGAGCCTATTGAATGGGCTGCGCTTCTGGATTGATGAGGAGACGGTGTTTCGTAGACGACAAAGTTACTAAACTTTTGGGCGACAAGGGGATTGTGTTTTGAAGATGGCAGAGTCTCCTGAAGGAGCCTATTAAATGGGTTGCACTTCTGGATTGACGAGGAGAGTGTGTTTCGAAGACGATGGAGTCACTGCACTTTTGTACGACGAGGAGACTGTGTTTCGAAGACGACCAAGTCTCCTGAAGGAGCCTATTGATTGGGCTGCGCTTCTGAGTCGAATGAGCTAGTTTTTTGATGAAGTCATTGTCTGTAGGAACAATTAATGGATGAGTCAACATTCTCTTCTTTTACCGCCAACTTTTGGGGAATTAAAGAAGTTCGTAGCCTAGGATTCGGTCAAATGAACCTATTAAATAAAATTCATTGTGCTGAGTCCTAGGTTCATCCCATTAATTCGGGGTTCTATGACTGATTGACACGTGGCCTTTGGAGTCGGACCACACTCAGCCTATAAAGGGAAGCTTTTTTTTCTGAGGAGCCATATCCACTATCTCTAAGCATTCCCATCGTCATGCTTGATCTTGACTTAGCTTCGAAGGTCGTTGGCCTTGCACAAGTCGGCTGTTATTGTGGATATCTTCATTCAAAGAAGTTGTGTTCCTGTAGCAGACAATCTACTGGGTTTTGTTTGGCATAGGGAGTTCGAACCTGAACAACATCTTGGAGGTCTTCGAGATCCAAGCTACTGGGTTTGGATTGATTGCCAACCCGAGGAGCCATAGGTTCTTCTCTGTCATGCTCAAGAGCGGCAGTAGTATGGCGAGCAGGCGCTTCGTTCTTGCTCGGGCCAATAACTGCTTCATTAGCCATATTGGAGTTCCTCCGTACCTGGCTAGGAAGTGGCTTGCTCTGACGAAGAAGTGATTTGCTCTGACACTGCTGCAAGTTTGTGGGGGCTACACACTTTCTGAAGACTGCATACGTGTAGACTTTTATGTATTTTAGTCCTTATATATAATCATGAACAATCTGTAATAGATTTTTGTAGACATGATTTTAATAAAGAACTTCTTTTTAGACACCATCTTTGTACGCCTACTGTGACTTCGTTACTGTCTGCGCTTTTAAGAACTGCACATTCGCAGAGTCATATGCAACGACTGTTGTCACCTGCGCTTCTGTGCTTGCTGCGTTTTATTTTTTATGCTTCTACAAGACCCCTTCAAAGTATTTCAAACTTGACTCAAGCTGGGAATACTTTGAACAGAAGCATGACACGTCTCATTTGCAAACAAATGTCCATCACGCTTGCTGACAGGCTGTTATTATTTTTGGCCTTTAGCATTAATTGCCTTGAGCCGTCGGTTCATTAAAAATTGATGTTAACTCCTCATTTTTAGGAAATCTTCATCATGATCTCAACTTTAATTCCCATGCCGTTCAAAGAGTCACTTCGAATACGAAGAGTTTTGTCTTCATCTGCTTACGTGGCCGTACCCTATAAGTTGGGGGTTGCTCGTAGAGGGAAAAACTTTCTCTCTTTTTTCTTCCAACAGAAACTTTTCGTCAGAGCTTTCTTCTTCCTTCAAACTCTAGCTTTCCCGCCATGGCTCCCAAGAGATCGAGAGTTCCGAAAGTTCCCAGAGGGGGTGCATCGACTACGAGAAGGGCAGCGGAAAGACCTATATCGATCGGGGGAGCTGCTATGAGCCCAAGACAGACTAGGGCATCTATGGCGAACACGAGACAGGCTAAGGGGAAACAACCGATCTCAGAAGCTGCTGATGACGAAGCCTCTCCGGCCATCAACGTCGTAGTGCACGTTGACGTGCGGCCGCCTATCGCGAGTAGATGTTCTATGACTCGCTGATGCACATGAGCATTTTTACTCTTTGGAGTAGCATCTCGTAGATGTGTTGAAGCTTTTCTTGCTGATGTGCATGGGTATTGCTCCTCGGAGTAGTGCCTGATGATATACTGAAGCTTTATCAACCGATGCATATGGTCATTTACTTTGTATAAAGTAACGACTGTAAAATATGCTAAAATTTCCCGCTAACGTGCAGGGCCGCTAAGTAGCGTCTGCGCTTTTACATGTTCAAACATCATCGCTAAGCATTTGCGCTTTCTCTTGCTAGTGCAGCGCCACAAGTAACGGTTGTGCCTTCGTTTATTCGTTTAGTGCCACTAAGTGTCTGTGCGGCTACTCGCTCGCGAAGTGCCACTAAGAAGTGTCTGCGCCGATGCTGTAGAAAATACTTAGTATGTATTTTTCTGACATTTGTTTTTCATGTCTTCGTGTAGTTTTTGTAACTACACCCCTCTTCCGTGATATTCTCTTCGATTCCTCCGTCTGTGCGTTAGGACTCGACGTTGATGAGGCACTTGTTGAGCCCGCCCGAAGGTTGATTGCTAAGGATCAACCAGGGGAACGACAAGATTAGATACATGAACAACTACACGGCTACTTTCTCCGCATGTTGGATCGAGGAAAATTGGCTCCTTCCTGCCTTGGTGGCATGGATATGCTAAAGCCTCAGTTTCTTTTTAGCGACCAACTGTATTTGAGGGAGGCAAACCTTTTGGAACTCACGGAGGCTTGGTACTTTGAGAACAAGGGTCTTCCTTTGTATGTCCCATCGACCAATCGACACCAACCACTTTCGATCTTTTCTTGTTTTACTGGGAGATGACGCATGGAATGGGACCTGACTCCGACCCAGGGGGTTTAATTACAGGCCATTTTTGTAGTAGACCAAGGTTTTAAAAGAAAAGACACTTTTACGATTGTGCGGGGTGTGTTGACCCAATGATTGTATCATATTTTTTTAATATGGTTAATCTGTTAAGTTTAGCGTTTCAGTATCACTAATCTTAATACTATCGCTATAGCATTTCTACTTATACTTTAACCTTTGGTGATATGTGCCTATTGGTTAACATCTTAGTGATATGAGTTTATCTTTCTTAAATTTAATCGGATTGCCAAACTCAAAACTATGTTTTTGATTGTGGTCATTCAATTAAGTTTAATTATTATGATATCACCAACATTTATGCTATCACCTTAGCAATTATACTTAAACTCAGCATTGTCCTAATGTGCATTAAACTTATCATACTTGCTATTATGTATATTGCTTTGTTCGTCTAAGATGTACATGTAAAAAAGCAATAAGCAAGATCTATATAGACATATACAATGAAGAAATCATGGTGGGCCAAAGACGACGGATCCTACAAAATTTTTCTGAACCACCCGACGACATCTCTGGAGCCACGCACCCGGGGGTTCCGTTGCCCGGTCAGCGGAAGGGGGTCGAGGGGGCAGCGCACCTCGTCGGGGGTTTGGGGGCGAAGCCCCCGAAAGGTATTCTATTTTCACTAACTGGATATCTTTGGATAGCTACCGCCAATAAAAAAAGCCAGCACCTATCATAGGAAGAAGCCATGCCATGCCATCTTCATTTCAAGACTCTGAAGAAGCCTTCACCTGCTACAGTATTTCTGGATTCTGTAATGAGTCTTAGGAATAATTATAAACACAAGAAATGGATGGCAAAATCGAAAGCTATGGTAGAAATTAGCCCAGGGTCATTTTCGGATGAAAATCGACATACCGACGGTATACCGGTCTATACCGACGGCATACCGATTTTGCTCACAGAAAGTTTCTGTCTACAAAATTGGCATACCGACGGCATGCCAGTCCATAGCGACGGTATATCGATTCAGTAACGTTTGAAATTCCAACGGTCGGATTTTGAGCGTTTAATAATCCCAACGGCTATATTTCTAGCCGTTGCATTCCAGACCGGTATACCGATGGCATGCCAGTCCATACCGACGTTATAACGGTTCGCTAACTGAAAAGTTACCTTTTCAATGCTTTGGTTATAAGTAGCCTTGAACCCTTTCATTCAAGGTTGATGCTTTGAGCCTAAAATTTTCATTTGTCATCCACAAATTGTGTTAGATTTATTGAGTTGAAAAGTGAGATCTTCATCTTATTGTATAAGGAGATCAAAACCTATTGTGAAAGGTTGAAGTTGGAGAGTCTTCATATCCAACCTCTCGGTTGAAGTTGGAGAGTCTTCGTATCCAAACTCTCGGTTGAAGTTGGAGAGTCTTCGTATCCAAACTCTCGGTTGAAGTCGAAGAGGCCTTCGTACTAAAGCTCTCGTGTAAGAATTTGGCAAGTTCTTCGGATCCAAACTCTTGTGTAACTATTTACTCAAATAGTAGATTAAAGCCGGAGAGTGTTCCGAGACTGGAGTGCCTCTAGGGAGGATACCAGGATATATCGTGTGTCGGTATTGTTATTGGTTCTTCTCTTGCACTTATATTTTTAAATTGCCAATTAGCTTGTGCTAAGTGCTTGATTAGTTAGCTTGACCCTATTCACCCCCCCTCTAGGGTTCCTACAATTGGTATCAAAGCAAGGACTCCATTGTTAGGCTTAAAATCCTTAGAGTAGATCCTTGTTATTTTTCTATGGCATCGTATTCCTCCAACTCCTCCTCCGATAAAGAGGGTTTTACTTCTAGTAGCATAGACAATCATGTTTTTGATAACCTTTATTTTATAAATGAAGAACTTTCTGAAAAGGTTAATCATTTAGAAGAAGCAAATGAGTTTTTGAGAAATGAAAACAATGATTTATTATCTAGACTTGATTCTCAAAACTCATCATGTATTTCTTTAAAGAGTTTGAATGAGACTTTAATCTTGAAAATCAAATCTCTTTCCTCATCTATAGAAGATCTTAAAAGTCAAACGCATGTGTTAACTTCTTTGCACGATTCTTCTATTGATTCTTCAAAGAAACAAAATGATGATTTTATTTCTAGAATTGCTTTATTTGAAAAAGAGAATTATGCTTTAAATGCTAAATTTGATTCTCTTACTTGTTTGCATGATAATTTGCTATTAGAACATGATATTCTTAAAATCAAATCTTTTCATGCTCACTCTAGAGATATTCATCATTCTAGTATATCAAATGTTCATAACCATGCTCATTCTGATACATGTGCACACACTAGCATTAGGTGCTTCTATTGCTCTCGCATTGGACACATGAGCTTTACATGACCTATTCGTAGGACCTTACTACCAATGCTAGAGTAAGTGCTATATGGGTCCCTAAAGCTAACAAATGTGGATCCAAGTTTATTTGGATACCAAAGTCTTCGCCTAATATTGTAGGTGGAGCTTCTTATATTGGGATATAGCACCGAAGAGCGTATTGGTGGTTGCAAAGCTCAAAGGTTATCTTTCAAGCAATTGCACCAACACAAGTGTGGCACTAGGGCAACTTTGGTAACATGCTAAACGATTCTCTTTAAATTGTTTATATTTGTTGAATCTAGCATATTTCTCTTGATGTCTTGCTACTAGCTCACATTAATATCCTTTAGTTGTTTTATATAAATCAATGTGAGATTTAATACTATAGCATGCTTAGTTAATTTTCTTATTAATTTTTTTATCTAGCATAACTATTTGCTCAGCTTAAATGATTAGTTCACACTATATAGTTTATCACTCATTTTCTATTAGTTTGACACATTTATATATGCATGCTCGTTATTCTTAATTTTTATTTATAAAGCATGCATATCACTCTAGTCCATAGGAGCTTTGTTTTGATTTGAGTAGATATGATTTTAACTCTTCGTCTTTAAAGTTTTTGAAATAGTTACTTCTTGCCGGTTTGTATTTAATATGTCATATTTATACTAATCGGTATTTGTGAATATATGAGTTTAGCACAATCTTCTTATTACTTGACAAGTATATACTTATACTTTCACTTTATCCTTGTGCTCACATAATATATTCATTATTGATTCTCAAATTTTATTTCGATTAAACCTCTTATGAATCAATTATATCTTTGCCTAATAAAGCTTATTTATATGTGTTTTGAATTTGTGATAGTCTTTCAAACATTCATTAAGGATACATGACTATATTCATTAAAATTTCCATTTCTATGTAGATCATGTATTTCTTATGTTGATATTTTTTAGTATAAATATCTTTATGTGGGCATATGAGTTAAGCTAAAGTTTTATATTGACTTGAAGAGTATTTAAATATACTTGTTACCTTCAAACTTGTGCTTATCTCATATCTTAGCTATTGATTCCTTTGACCAAATTTGTTCTTCTTGAATCAATTAGCTTCTTCCTTAAAGTCTTCTTTTGATGATATCTTCTTGACTTTTTGGTTGGCATTATGGATACATGTTCTTAATTAATTTTGATCTTTTCATGTATGCCTATTCGTGATATATATAGTTTCATATATATAAATAATTCCTAACTTTTGATATTTATTTGTTTTATACCTTTAAGTTAGGATGTTGAAAGAATTTATTAATGTCTTGCGCATGACTAATTATGGATGTTCTATTAAGGATCACATAGTTTTGTTCTTTACCTTGCATGTTAAATTTATCTCCTTAATTAGTGCATATTTTTTAGTTTGTATCTTTACAATTTACTATGGTGCACTATGAAAGCTCTTTGAAAAATGTACTTCTTGATATCTTTAGCATTTAGCCCTCTTGATCTTAATGATCTTTCTTTGCTCATTCCTTGCGTTTATACTTCTTTTTGAATTATTGTTGCCCAATGGTTTTTGTAGCCCATGAGAATACATGTAATTGATACATCATATTTCTTATGACTTTAGCTACTATGGTTTGAGCTTTTGTGTTGAGATTTTCCCATTTCTAGAATACACGTATTTTATAATGGCTATAGTATTTTGCATTCTCTAGATCGATCTATCATTTCATTATCTTGGGTTAATCTCAATACTTGGCAAAGAGATTTATTTTATTATATTTTCATGAATATCTCTTTTGGCATAAACTTGATAAAAGATTAATTCTTTTATTTGTCATCTTATGCTCTTATCCTTGCTTAGTAAAGACTCTAAATCATTTTGTTCATTCAAAATGTATTGCCCTCTTTGTGAACTCTATGCTTGAGCAAGTATCTTTAGTGTTAGTGACTTAAGATTAAATGAGCACATTTATCTTGTTAATGGCCTACCTCATTAATTCTTATTTGTTATGTAGCTTACTTATTTATGATATATTGTTAAGCTATATAATTTGGCTCACTTTCCTTATTAGTCATTAGCATGTATCTCTTAAATTTCTCTCACTTTTGAGTTATGATTTTATCGTATTATCATTTACATCTCTTCTTGATTGTATTCGCAATCATTTAAATGAGAATGACTCTTTTTCATATTTTTTATTAATTTATGAGATTTTATCATAAATGTGGGTTTGGGATTTTCTTTATGAGATTTGTTGGATCATGTTTAACTTGTTTATTTTTATTGATAAAAGATCATAATGGTTGAGTAGTCCTATATTATCTTATTATGTGATTATCAAACTAATTTATTACTCTACTTTGACTACTCATGGATTGCCACATATGGGTCTTTGCTATTTGAATTTTATGGTTTATTATTTACCCTTTGCAAGGTTTAGATTTTACCCGTTGATGGGTACATATATGGTGAAACATACCTAGTCTATGTAAAGTAATAAATTGGTTGATTCTTTCTTAATTAGATAATCATGGACATGATGTTTGAGTTTTATTTTTTATTTTATTTTTGAGCTATATTCTGTCTATCATCATGATTGTTCTTAATTGACTTTATTCTTTTTCATGATGACATTTTCTCAAAGGATAATATACATTGATCTATCATATTTAAATATGAAATCCTTATATATAGATTAATGTATGCCATCTTTTGATTATACGTGCTTAATTAGGAATATTCTTTTGATTTTTCATCTTTAGCGGCTATTAATTGGATATCTTCTCTTGACTAAAGATGACATTATTTCGTCTTTTGATGATAGTGTAGCCTTATATGCATTGAGCAAGGGGAAGAAATCCATAGTTGATTTACCTCCAAATCCTTTAGTTATATATTTTATGCTATAAGTGCTTTTGGAACTAGATGCATATTTTGAGGGAGAGCAAATTAATTGATTCAATTCATTTATATCCTGTAATATGTCGTATACCTAGTTCATTATGGACTCATATTTTCTTCTATTTTCCTATCCTATTGATTGAGGTCATGATATTTTTATTTGTGAACGACTTATGAGAGTGTATGCAATTGTCTTCATCATATTATCTCTCTTTTATATGGGTTAACTAAGTCATCTTGTTAATATTAACTTTCATATCTTATCTTGATGACTATTATGCTTTCATTGTTTTGGCTTTCCTTATATGCTTAATTGATTTGGCTTTTCTTATTGAGGACTTACCTAAAATTCTTGTTTATCTATATTGGTAATACTTTGAGGGGGAGCATTCAAGTCGACTGAATGTCTCTTTCTCAAGTATTTTTTCCTTTACCTTCATGTTTACCTAAATGATATTCACATAGCATGATAAGGTAATTGAGTTCAAATGCATTAACTTGGGTAAGCAAATATATTTTGCAAATTAAGAGATTATTTTAAATCAATTACTTTGCAATTATCTAATCCTCATGGGCTTTTGACTAAAATCCTTGATTGAAATCTTTTATTTCAATTGGTATATCGCTTCCTTCCAAAACTAGAGTTTTAATTCATATAATATTATGTTTTGGAGTTTCTTTTTTGGATTTCAAGTTGGTAAAACTATATTTTGACTGCTTTTTAATTTTATTTGTTTTACCAACTATATTGTGTTTTGACATGCTTCTTTTAAAAATTTAATGTTCTACATTGGCAATGTAGATTTATAAATTTGTCATTACACCATTCTTCCTTTGTTTTTTATTAGTATATCTTGATCATGAGTGTCTGTGACTTTTCCATGCTCTGATTTCTTTGCTTGAGATTGATTTTATTTTATCTCTTAGTACGGGAGAGTCTATTTTTGATCATGTCAAAAGGGGAGAAGTAAGTTTAAGTATGTATTTATAAGTAATATAAGTAGTATGCTTTTAGTGATATTGCTTATGTCTTTTGTATATCAGTGATACATGCATCTATTGTGTCCATACTAAACCTAACCGATTTACCATAATCAAAAAGGGGGAGATTATTGACCCAATGATTGTATCATGTTTTCTGAATATGGTTAATCTGTTATGTTTATCATTTATTATCACTAATCTTAATACTATCGCTATATCATTTCTACTTATACTTATACCTTTGGTGATATGTGCCTATTGGTTTACATCTTAGTGATATGAGCTTATCTTTCTTAAATTTAATCGGGTTGCCAAAATCAAAACTATATTTTTTATTGTGGTCATTCAATTAAGTTTAATCATTATGATATCACTAACATCTATGCTATCACCTTAGCACTTATACTTAAACTCAGCATTGTCCTAATGTGCATTAATTTTATCATACTTGCTATTATGTATATTGCTTTGTTCGTCTAACATGTACACGCAGAAAAGCAATAAGCAAGATCTATGTAGACATATGCAATAAAAAAATCATGGTGGGCCAAAGACGACGGATCCCACAAGATTTCTCTGAACCACCCGACGACATCTCCGAAGCCACACACCTGGGGGTTCCGCTGTCCGGTCAACGGACGGGGGTCGAAGGGGAAGCGCCCCTCGTCGGGGGTTTGGGTGCAAAGCCCCTGAAAGGTATTAAGTTTTCACTAACTGGATATCTTTGGACAGCTGCCGCCAAGGAAAAAAGCCAGCACCTATCAAAGGAAGAAGCCAAGCCATGCTATCTTCATTTCAAGACTCTAAAGAAGCCTGCATCTGCTACAGTATTTCTGGAGTCTGTAATGAGTCTTAGGAATAATTGTAAACACAATAAATGCATGGCAAAATCGAAAGCTAGGGTAAAAATTATCCCAGGGTCATTTTCGGATGAAAACCGACATACCGACGGTATACCGGTCTATACCGACTGCATACCGATTTTGCTCACAGAAAGTTTCTGTCTACAAAATTGGCATGCCGGTCCATGCCGACGGTATGTCGATTCAGTAACGTTTGAAATTCCAACGGTCGGATTTTGAGCGTTTAATGATCCCAACGGCTATATTTCTAATCGTTGCATTCCAGACCGGTATACCGATGGCATGCCGGTCAATACCGACGGTATACCGGTTCACTGACTGAAAAGTTGCCTTTGTCTCTTTTCAATACTTTGGTTATAAATAGCCTTGAACACCTTCATTCAAGGTTGATGCTTTGAGCCTAAAAATATCATTTGCCATCTACAAATTGTTTTAGATTTATTGAGTTGAAAAGTGAGATCTTCATCTTATTGTATAAGGAGATCAAAACCTATTGTGAAAGGTTGAAGTTGGAGAGTCTTCGTATCCAAACTCTCGGTTGAAGTTGGAGAGTCTTCGTATCCAAACTCTCGGTTGAAGTTGGAGAGTCTTTGTATCCAAACTCTTGGTTGAAGTCGGAGAGGCCTTCGTACTAAAGCTCTCGTGTAAGAAGTTGGCGAGTTCTTCGGATCCAAACTCGTGTGTAACTATTTACGCAAATAGTGGATTAAAGCCGGAGAGAGTTCCGGGACTGGAGTGACTCTAGGAAGGATTCCAGGATATCGTGTGTCGGTATTGTTATTGTTTCTTCTCTTGCACTTATATTTTTAAATTGCCAATTATCTTGTGCTAAGTGCTTGATTAGTTAGCTTGACCCTATTCACCCCCCCTCTAGGGTTCCTACAGGGAGGAGCGTCGTATACCTAATGGGTGCTTATTCCTGGCCGCAGGCTCAGTGACCTTCCCGTAGACGTCCATCCGTTTGGGGTCTCTATCTCTGCCCACTGGCATCTGGAAGATGGGTGCACATACCCGACTGGACTTTATCGGGTCGAGGGCTGGGTTTATTATGAAAAGAAATGGAGCGACTTGACCCGATGGGTATTGGGTACTTATAAACAAGATCTGAGGGACGCTGGATTACGTCGCACCGTTAAGGCTACTGAATATGGTATTCCCATCAACCAGCCTTTGTTCTTGGCCTTGTTGGAGTTGTACAACCATTATACTGGACTTTTTCATGCCATATAGAGAGACAAGATTGGCCCTCCATGAGATGTTCGCTGTTTCGAAGCTGCCTTGGGGTGAACACCCGTTTGAGGAGTATACCCCAAGACAATACGAGCTCATGGGGTTGGAAAACAAGTACCCCAAGATGATGACGGTATACCGAGATCAGCTTTGTCATCATCATGTGTTTGCGTCAGGACTCTACGAAGAGTCATCCTCACCTGAATGCCTGGAAAAAGTATTTCTTAAAGAAGGAACAATCGGTGCCCATGATGGTTTGTTTATTAACTCGCAAGGCGTATACTACTGATGATATGGAAGACCTAATGGCAGAAGCGAAGGTGCAGCTCCTTCGATGGATCCTGAGGGAAAGCCCACCTCCCTGGTCCATAATTACTTTTGCCAAAACCTGACCGCCTTGAGTCGGAAAGCGGCGCTGGCTGCCTTCTTCATGCTGTAGCTAAGGAAGGTCGTGGTGCCTGGAGGTTCGAGCTCTGTAGGGCGAGTCAACAGGGAGCTTATCTTGCCGGCTGTGAGATTGACCTTTGGGTAATCCCTAGCTCTGCTCCCTGCTATGGTGTGCAATACACTTCGAGGCTTGTGGGAGCTCTCAGAGAAAATAATCAAATATCGTTGTTGTGACAACGAATTCCTTCGAACGGAGCTTCCCTATCATTATCTGATGGCTTGGTTGGCGCTGCATCATACCGGTTTAATCGTTTCTACCACCATCGAAGGCTATGAGGAGGGAGATTTAATCATGCACAACTAACACCGGGCGAAGTGGGTCCTCGCTGGTGTCCCTGCCTGTAGACGGGCATTGAACCGTTTAGACGACTATAGTTTCAACAAGATTTTGCCCACTTATAGCGGCTACCTTGTAGGTGATGAGCTGGTCGACCGAAAGGAAAAAAGGTACGAGCTGACCTTTGGTACCTTCTATTGGTTACTGTCTATTCGTCCCTCGCACCTAGTGTACCGATACCAGAATCGGGTGTATTTGGAGCCTTATTTGTCAAGCCGATTTGCGTGGCAATTTGGCCATAACCAGACGATGATGAACAATCCTAGCCCCTATCTTGGTTACGAGGGAGTTGGTTGGACGGTGCCCGTACATGGTATTACAATAACGCCTGGTATACTGGGGCAAAATTTAGGATCCCTAGGATACACTGGGAAACCCCTATCTTATACTCTGCTGCAAAGTTTTACTGCCTGGTGAACAAATTTTCGTTAGGTTATGACCGAGAGAGGAGTTTTATTACGGGCCCGAAGTTTGAGAAGTTTTATTTGGCACCTGCAGTTGCGAGTAGTAGGTCTTCGGATGGTTCCAGCGTTTCTTGAGAGAAAAGGGAGGATGCGACGCCTCTAAATTCCCCGTCGAAACGTCGAGCTCCTTCGACGACGAGTCCTCCTCCTTCTAAGAAAGTCAAATGGGTTGCATTTAAGCGATGTGTCTCACTGTAGCGGAGTGCACCACCTGTTGCATCGTCTTCACAGGTATATTTCAGTTCCTTTTTCATTCAAATTTTTATCTGTGGCTCTCAATTTATCACTATTTTCCTATTTTAGGCGAAGGAAAAAACCGAGGTGGTCGGAGACACTGAGGGAGCTTCCTGAGGAGGATCCTTCAGCTGCAGCAGGTGAGGCTGTTCGGCCAAAAGTGGTTCCTTTGCCTGTCTCCTTTGATTATGAGACTCGGGACTTTTTGGAGCTTATGGCTTCGCACCAAAAGGTGGCTTCCGTTATGAAACCCAGGTTGGCCCATGTTTCCCGGAGGCGTAGTTCGCGAACCTCGACTTGAGATGGGTCGTTCGGTCGAGGGTGCTGAAGGAATTGTTGCTAGTTCACCTAGGGAGCCTCCTCTTCACGGAGACGAAAAGGAAACAGTGATTGAAGAATTAGCCCTGGCGTACATCAGGAGGTGGTTGAAGAGAATGCTGGAGGTCAACGGCAGAAATCGTTGACGATCTAGCTGGCCGAGCCGATTGAAGAGCCAGTCAAGATGACCATCGAGCAGTTAGTCGATGAGGTCATTATAAAAATGGCCCAGGAGGCTTTTGAAGAGTTTGATGATATGGTCCTCGAAGAAACGACCGAGGAGACTAATGCAGAACTAGTTAATGCGGACGTTGATGAGCTGATTACTAAGGTTCCAGCCGAGGTTGTCACTACCACATTTTAGCTTGAGGGTATTTTGGTCATTTTATGACTTTTGAATTATTTAAGATTTTGATTAATTGGTGAATTTTAGATTATTTTAATAATATTTAAATTGATGTATTATAATTTTGGTCATTTTTTATATTTTAATACTTTGGGAAAATTTTATATTTTTAATATTGTTTTTATTGGATTTGTTTAGTCGGGTTTGAGTTTCGTCTCGTTCCGACTTGTATTGTGACCCGGGTAGCTTAAACTCTAGATGGGACCCAATATTAAGTTAAGCATGGCCCAAAAACCCAACATTTAAGTTAGTTAGTTAGACTAATTTTTATCATGTTAGAATGGTTAAGTTAGAGACTCAAAACTAGATCCTTTGACCCCAAATTTGAACCTAGTCTAGACTTAACCATATGAGACTAGAGAGGGGCAATTAGGACATTTTTCATTAGCCCTAATGGACTATTTATGATAGCCACCTTTAGGGGAGAATGATTCATTTCATTCATTACAATCTTGCCTCTTTTATTTTTCTTTTGTTCTTCCCTAATTTTAGAGAGCCTTCCCTTTGATTTGATCTCCAAATCAAATCATTCCTTCACCAAATTTTCCCGCAATCATTCCCATTCTCCAAGGGTAGGGTGCTACCAAGGATTGGAAGAGAAATGCAAGGAGGAGTGTCCACTTTGGGGGATCTTCGTATCGGAGCCGTGTCCTAAAGGATTTTATTGGGATTCCACTCCCAATAGGTAAAATTCATCCTCTAAATCGATTTTCTTTGCATATAAATTAGTTTTGAATCCGTAGAATCCATTCTCATTAATTTGTCCCCTTTAGATTCAAATTTGAGGCCATTTGGAGCTCTCTTGAGGATTTTATATATGTGTCTTGTGTCCTACTTGATAGATCCCAAATTAGGACACCCCATGTGTATATATGTATGATAATAGTTTAAATAGATATTTAAATTCAGTTTTAGAATGATTAGAGAGTGGATTGATCTTAGTTAGGATGGTTATAATGAGTTTCATTTGGATACCTATGTCGGTATCCAAGTATCTTGGCCGACATGTGTTTCCTTTGTCCAAAACAACTCAAATTCGTCATAATATTCATCCACGTTTTTATTAACCAAAGCAACTTAGAAATATCATAACTTTTAGAAGAAACGTATCGAAGTTAGCTTTCCAAATATATATTTTAATAAGCCGAAATCGTTCTAGAACTTTTTGTAAAATTATTTGATTGTCAGCTGTCCTAAAGACAAACGCGTTTCGGTGTTTTCGCGATTCCGGGAGATTCCGGACACGAAAATGCGATACGTTTGATGTTTCGGAAAGCTAACATGAAGGGCTATGACATACTTTAATTATAGAATTTAGTGAAGGCCCAATTGGTACAGTATTGATTTTAAGTAGAAGAGTGACTATACGACATAGACATTTTGTGTAACCTATGAGCCTATGTAGTATGGATATTAAATGAATGTAGAGTATGTAATGCATAATATGTTAGATGAATGAAATGATTTATATATATTTTTTTGAAATGATTTATATATGCTATGTATTCTCTTTATATTGATGTATATATATGGTTGAATGCAAGCATGTAGGAATGCAATCAATGTAATGTATGTATTCACATTTATTTGTGTCACGACCCGCACCCGCTTTTTTTTTTCTTTTTTTACGGATACGAGACGTGTCCAAGCCAGCCTACGCCGCAGTGTCGGCGGTAGAACGCTGTCACGGCCATGAAGATCAAATCACAAACTCATTCACATAATTAATTTAATTTACAAAGATCACAAGCTTTACATTTGCAGAAAAATATAAACTTGTACAAATATTGAATGACTATAACTCGACTTTCTAGCTAGTCTCTAGGCCTTTGTCTGCAAGTATACCCGTCACTCCCCAAGCTAAGTGAATCCACGGCTAACCTGAAAATGTTGGTTTCCAGTCAGGAATGGAACAAGCACAATTCACTGAATGCAATTTCAATAAATAAAAATGACTATAAAACAAAGGTTAGACATCAATCATGAGTTTTGAAAATAAACAGGAAATACGAAAATCCAATAGCAAATAAATAGACACAAAATACTTTTTCCAACAGTTAGAAGTACCTTTGATATGTGATCAGTCTGTGATACTGCACCGCACGGTCTACGAGGTCTACTTGCAGAAAAATAAGCACTGTTTACGATGTCTACTTGCAAAAAAATAAACACGGTCTACAATGTCTACTTGCAGAAAATAAACACGGTCTACAATGTCTACTTGCAGAAAATAAACATGGTCTACAAGGTCTACTGTATGAAAATAAACACGGTCTACAATGTCTACTTGCAGAAAATAAACACGGTCTACAAGGTCTACTGCATGAAAATAAACACGGTCTACGGTCGGATCACACATCCTTGGTACTTCTCATTCCCGACTCAACAATTTATAATAGAGTATAAAAATCACATAACCAATGGCCAATCAATGAAATATAGTGAAAATCAATATCGAAAAGCAGACAATAAACTGTACTCGCCTGTGGTCCTTTGCTGGTGAAACCGATAGTCCAAACCACTCAGTGTGCCCCAATAGTCAAAACTCGTACAACAGTCCACGGAAGCTGAAATAAACATTACCAATGTTCTCAAAATAGTCAAAATAGCTAGGATCGCCTGTCCTTAAGTATAATTCTGGACACAGGGGCAAAACAATAATTTCAGGTCAAAACGGTATCCGCCGTTGGACCCGTTTTGTACCGGAAAGCGTGCCAGATTCAACGGTCTCTAAAGTCGTCAAACTACATGTCTACGGATCCAATTTTTTGATACGAACCCAATCGTATGTCCAAAGTTCGATTTCGGCGGGCCGTGCACAAGATCGCCCGTTGAGTGGGACCGTGTGGCCCGCAAAACGACGTATGATTCAACTGTCTCAGAATTGGACCAAACTTGGCATACAGGACCAAAAAAAAGATACGGTCCTGTTGGCACAAGTTTCATCTCGATCTGACGAACGTGCACAAAGTAATTGAGAAGTTTGCACAGAGGTCGATACGGGGAATTTTGACGGATACGCATCAAATTTGTCGCGCACACGCGACCAATTTGAATTCCACCAAAACCCACATGACCACGAAGCCGTTACACACCTTTCGATGTCTTCGGTTCGTGACCACGTCGCCCGGATTGGCGGAACGCACGTCGTGTGGATGAGTTTTATTGAAATTTCACTGTTTCAAAAACAGGTTTTTCCAGGATTTTGGAATCAATTATCTCTCCATATATTAGATAAAAAATAAATCTACAAGAAGGATCCTCATCTCCTATATGTTGTCTTCAAACTTGTTTAATTACATTTCGAAAAATCGTTTTGGATTGGTAGGTATTTAGCTTCCAATATGGGGTGCAACCTGTGAATACAGAACATGTGTTTCATGGTTTTCCTTCGACTTTGTGTCGATTTCCTGTCGACTCGACTATAATTCTATTCAAACTATTTGATAAGAATCCGAGAGGGTTAGTTCGGCTATTTACCTGAGGAAGTGGCTCACGAAACGAGCGCGTATACACAAGGAAAAGTCGGCGCCAAGGCAGCCCGAATGCTGCATACCGCTGCAGTCGTTTTCTGCTCTTGCGTGCGCAGGAATGCGCGGCCGGCCGGCGGCCTCCCTCCGGCGATGCGCCGCCGTGCGGGGAGTTCGTCCAGCCTCGAGCAATGCTCTGGGGTGGTGGCGCTAGTTTATGGTTAGGGTTTCGACTCCATCTCTTAGTCGAACTCCCGACTTCTCTCCTTATGTAGTACTCATGCGTGAATTAGGCTCGGGTTGGGGGGTTCCCGGTTGTGGGCCGGTTGCTCAGCCTAAGGTGTGCTGGCTTTATGCGATGGTGTTGGGCTATTTAGGTATGCTGCTGCTGCTTGGTTGGCTTAGGTCCACTTAGGAACAATGTATATTGATATATATATATATTTTTTTTTTATATATATTGATATATATATATATATATATATATATATATATTTTATATATATATATATATATATATATATATATATATATATATATATATATATATATATATATATATAATATATATAAAAAAAATATATATATATATATATATATATATATATATATATATATATATATATATATATATATATATATATATATATATATATATATATATATATATATATATATATATATATATTCAATGGCATATATATATACATATATATATATATATATATATATATATATATATATATATATGCCATTGAATATATATATATATATATATATATATATATATATATATATATATATATATATATATATATATATATATATATATCTATATATATATATATATATATATATATTAAAAATATATATATATATTATATATATATATATTCAATGGCATATATATATATATATATTTTTAATATATATATTATATATATATATATATATATATATATATATATATATATATATATATATATATATATATATATATAATAATAATATTTGCCAAATATAATACAACCAATAATAATATAATAACCTCAATAAAATAATAATAATAATAATAGTAATAATAATCACAACGAAATTTAATAAATCATAACGGTGTATACACCACTATTCGCAGTCTAAAAATCCCAAAACATACAATGGACCCATTTTATACAATATTATTGAATATTAATTAATAATGATATTTATAATATTAAATTACGAATATTTAGAAATAGGGATTAAATCATCAAAACGGAATATAACATACTCATACCAAATTCCATCATCACGAATGTCATTGGACGTGCCGCATGACCTACATGGGCTCGGCTCAGTTCGGGTCCAGTCCGGACTAAAATGGTATAACCGGTTTCCTAAAATTCAATAATATAATTAGTAAATAATAAATCTTCGATAAGGGTTAGTCGCAACTTGGCCTGGTTTTCCTAGTTAGTACATCACTATGGCTTGGCCTTCCCTATCAGGGCTAATACTCTAGTCAAAGCACGCCATCGCACTATCCATGCCACGATTTCTAGCCACATTGTACTCCAAAACTCAATCATGGCTAAAATCATCTACCGTAATAATTAACTAAATAATTATTTATAAAATCTAAAAAATTACCATTCAAATAAAATAAATAATAATAAAAATATTCTAAATTTTTAGGAAGGGCAGCTACAATTTGAGTTAAATATATGAGTTTGTATGCATATATTATATGTATGCATGTATGCAGGAATGAATGTAATATAATGTAGAGTATGCATATAAGAATATAATGTATGCAAGTATATAATGTATTCAAATATGTATGTATGCATCTATGTATGTATGTATAGGTGAATGAATGAATGCAAGTATGCATATATGATATGTATATATGTATGTATGCAATATATGCATGTATGAATGTATACAAGTATGTTGTGTATCCAAGTATGTATGTGTGGATACATGAATCAAGTATGTATATAGTGATAACATGAATGAATGAATGTATAAATGCAGGAATGAATGTCATATATGAATGAATGAATCAATCAAAGGTATAAGTAAAATATAATGCATTGTAATGAATGTTAACATATATAATGTATAAAAGTACGTATGTAAATGAGCATGAATGTATATATCTATGTAACTATGTAAATATGCATGATGTAACATATGCCTATATATATAAATATGTATGTAATGTGGATATGCATGTATATATGAAGGTATGTATTTATATATAGTATCTATTTTATATTATGTATTGTTGTGGTTCATATTGCCTTGTGATTGTGTGAGTGCTAGCCTAGGCTTGGTTAGGCCTAGTGAGACTTGTTAGACTTGTTTGGGCTAGGACTTGACCTAGTTTGACTAGTGTGGTTGACTAGAGTTGACCAAGTGTTGACTTTAGTCTAGTTTGACCTATACAGCATGTAGATGCATTGTAGTAGGCTATTTTACTATTTTGGACATTTAGTGACTTGTACTGTTCTATAGAAGCCAGACACCATTTCTCAGACATTATATTCTCTTCAGACATACAGATATCAGGCGAGTACATTCTTTGATCATTTTATATCTTGTTTAGGATTATATTTTCTGCTTTAGATTACTTTACTTGATGCTGACACGTTGGTAACACGGATTAGTACTATATGGATCCCTTCATAAGATGTTATCCCCCTTCGGAGCATCAGATACTCGTGTCTCGTGTGTTTTACTTACATCATATATCTCATGCTTCTATTACCATAAATCTTCATGTATCATCTTGTGATTCCTGTACTCTCATGAATCACAGAGCCTTCACGAATCTATTCATGAATCACCCTTTATGGGCCAGTAGCGTAGTCATGAATCTTAACGTAACTTGAATGGATCCTTGTGTATTGATTGGGGATGAAAGAGTAGAACTGAACATGTGAATAATTCCAAAGTAGTATAGTCATGAATCACCTCTTTAGTATAGTCATGAATCACCCTCCAGCTGTTCACATGTTTATTTTGTACTCTGAATCACTAGCACTGATTAGTTCTCTTATATATTATAGCTATTTACTTACAGTATTTCTTTTACATTATGTTGTTCTTCAGTTTCATGTATCTTACTCTCTAGCATGATTATATTTTCTAACCTGTTATGATTTATTGAGATGTATTGTGCTCGCTCCTGTCCTGACTGGACCAGTTGAAAATTTTACAGAGGATGATGAGGAACCTTGTACCGCTTACCATGGGACTACCCTAGAGGATTGCTGTGACTTGGATCTCCAGCAGGATCCATTAGAAGTGGATGACACACCATTAGTTTAGATTAGTGATTTTTAATTGTACTTATTACTCTATGGATTACTGTATTTGAGATTTAAGATGCTTTCTGGATTTGTGATATCTTAGACACTTAGTACATTTCTGCCTATCTGTTGTATCTCTCTGTGGATTCTTTTCATATCTATCTATCTTATCGTTTCTGTCTTAGATGTGATTGAGACTGTATTCTGCTATATTACCAACATTCGGAGTGTATATACTGTATAGGTACCTTATATTGTTAGATGATTGACCTAGGACAGCGTTCTACCGCCGACACTGCGACGTAGGCTGGACGTACCCACTTTTCGTGCCCTTACTTTAGGGTGCGGATCGTGACACATTTTTAGTGGTGGCCCATGCAGGTCGAGTTTATGTAGTGGTATTCGAACTAGAGTATCACTACAGCCTGTAGTAGGATTAGGATATATTTTTGAAGGTACTCAATCATAGTTAGGATTCCTTGAGAGATTCTTGGGACGACCCTTGAGAATCTTATTTAAACTTCAATTTGAAATCCTTTTCCTTGTTTTGTTCACTCTCACTCCTTGATTATTGAATTCGATTTTTGATGGATCGTTGTTGATTTTGATTTTCCTATCGAGATGAATTTTATGGCCTAAGTTACGACATTTCTGATGACATATGTTGACGGAAATAACAGGGATGGTAACACGTCTACTTGATTATGGAACGTGTAGTTTATCGCAACCATATTAGCTGGCGTGGTGGAAACATAGAGACATGACTTCGGATGTACGTATCTTGGTTATGAGATTTAGAATTTCTCGTAACTATACTAGTCAGCATAGCAAGAATTCCAGACAACATGATTATAGAGGTGCATACCCCAGTTATGGAATCTATCGTTATCGCAGCCTTGCTTACTGGCATGGCGAGGACTCTGAGTAATATGATTTTGGACAAACGCATATGATTATCAGATTGTATCTTGAGAAGGTTTTTAAACATATCATCTCTATTGTACCCTTCTGTTGTTATAAAATTGTATTCCATCATCAAATAACTTAGGAGTAGGGATATTTTAGTTTTTTTTAGAGCTTATTCATATGTAGTTCTTTTATAGTGTAATGATATGATGACTTGTAGAGTGTCGGTGCCCTAGAGATGATAGTTAGCATTGGTATTAGAATAATAACCCATTATAGATGATTCCCTGTTATTTACAATACCAACCAGTTTTCATATAGGATGTTAGTATGCCTTATAGCCTTGATGACTTATTATTATGTTTCCCTTATCCTTTCCAGTAGGGCACCCATGACTAGAGCCTGTCCTTGAGTATAGTTGTAGCTTCACCTGAGACTGAGAGGTCTATATATATAGATAGGTTACATATGATATTAGCATATGGGATATGGGTTTGGTTGGTATCTATAGGTCATTGTTGTATAGGGTATTGACATGTTGTTTAGCCTATAATTGGTCTAGTTTTCTATTTTTAGTTGAGTTCTCTTTGAGTTGAGTTCAGTCATGTTTGATCAACCTTTATAGGCCGTGTGCAGACCCTTCACTAGATACCCTGTCCCCTTAGTTCAAACTTGTATAAGTTGTTCACTGTACTCAACATTTTATTACCTACCATATTGCATCATAGATTTTACTGGACCATTATTCAGACCCCAATTATTGGCTCACCAACATAACCATCAACCCCTTATCATATTCTGCCTATCTGGAGAGTTAGTATCATACATATTAGAGGTCTACACTCATCCTTACCTTCTGGACATGGTGACATATTGCATCTCATAACATTTTACCTTTAACCTTGCAATACCTTTCATTATAACCTACAGTATATGCCCTACAATGGAGTCTAAACCTTTTTGGGCATGGTTGATCAATCCATTTAGGACAGTTGTATACATTGGGGATATAATGTGGGTTGTTAATAAGAGTTCTCCATTGATCATTTGTTTTGTCCCTCTTTCATTCTTAGATACAGATGATACCTGGTTAGCCCATCTGTCCAGATACATGTCCAAACCT
The DNA here is from genome assembly GCA_029216955.1 of Iris pallida. NCBI lineage: Eukaryota > Viridiplantae > Streptophyta > Magnoliopsida > Asparagales > Iridaceae > Iris > Iris pallida. The sequence goes on along the minus strand of JANAVB010003400.1, from coordinate 29,078,068 downwards.
TTCCCTTTCATTGATGGTTCAGTCTTCCACGAGCCTCTACTTGAGCATTAGTTCAATTTTTTGTATGTATGTGTCCTACATATGATTGTCCTACATGTGATTGTTCTGCATCTTCATAAGCAGCCATGCTACACCACTGTTCTATCCCAATACACCCTACAGTATCTGACCCCTTCATTGGAGTGATAGGCATGTGGTAGTGAGTGTGTGTTGTTAGACTTTGAGTAGAGTTGGGGTGATGAGAGTTAAATATATATAGATTGTATATATATAATATATTTTGATTTGGTATATAGCCTGCACTCATTTGCAGTATACTGCCTATTGTATTCCCTGCACACCAGTTTGGTTCACTTCTTTCAAACCACTGTCCTACATGTAGTTTAGTAGGTGTTCAGTCCAGATGGAGAGGAGAGGACAGGTTTGATCTAAAGGCATGTTTCAGTTACCTTGAAGGTTCCTTTCACTTTAACTTTACAAGTGTACCCTAATGTCCTATTATTTTGCTTATAATTTCAGTTTCCTTAGCATCATTCCCTTTTGCCTATATTGATGATTCAGACCATTCATCCTTAGCCTAATTTCCAAGCATTTGTACAGTCCCTTATAAGTTTAGTCTACTTTAACCCTTTGATGATGAGTTATATATATATATATATATATATATATATATATATATATATATATATATATATATATATATATATATATATATATATATATATGAGATACTTAGGATATATGTGATGGTTGTTGTTCTTGAGCTTATGTATATGTGGTATTGGGATTTGTGTGCTTAGCTTATAAGTATTTAGTTATGGGTGACTTGATAGGATTGGAAAGTTAAGAGTTAGTCTATTATAGTTTTTTTCCTTTTGCTAATTCTAGTTGCCAACACCTAGATAGCTAGTATAGGTAAAATCCTAGGAAGTTGACCAATTGTTGACCAAGTACTTGGATGTTGATAAATTGACTAGTTGATGACCAATAGTTGACCATTGACTTAGTTTGACTGGAGATAGGATTAGAAGTAGGTTGTTGTTGTGTTTGTTGATCATGTTTGATTATTTAGTAACTTGAGACCTTGTTTGTGTTAGGTCGAAAATATGGTTTTCTGAGGATATCTCCGACTCGTGGTACCATACGTTTTGGTGGAGGTAGGAAGCTTAGCCCGCGCTTCATTGGACCCTTCGTGACCAGCGGAAGAGTCAGTGACGTGGCATACAGGCTAGAATTGCCACCTGCACTAGTGGGTGTCCACAACGTATTCCACGTATCACAGTTGAGACGGTATGTGGCTGACCCTAGCTAGCCATATATTTGACCCTTCGGAGATTGAGGTGGGACCTACTCTCACTTATCCAGAGCAGCCAGTGGAGATTCTGGATCGCCGAGAGAAGGTACTAAGAAACCAGGTGATACCCTTGGTTCACGTCGTATGGAGGCATCATTCTCCAGGAGGGTCTACCTGGAAGCGGGAGGATGAGATGTGCGAGTAATACCCATAACTTTTTGGACCTTGAGGTATGTTTGTCTATCCTTCTCATCAGTTTAGTTTCATCTTTTAATTTCGAGGACAAAATTATTTTAAGGAGGGTAGATTTGTCACTACCACATTTTAGCTTGAGGGTATTTTGGTCATTTTATGACTTGTGAATTATTTAGGATTTTGATTAATTGGTGAATTTTAGATTATTTTAATAATATTTAAATTGATGTATTATAATTTTGGTCATTTTTAATATTTTAATATTTTAGGAAAATTTTATGTTTTTAATATTGTTTTTATTGGATTTGTTTAGTCAGATTTGAGTTTCGTCTCGTTCCGACTTGTATTGTGACCCGGGTAGCTTAAACTCTAGATGGGACACAATTTTAAGTTAAGCATGGCCCATAAAACCCAATATTAAGTTAGTTAGTTAGACTAATTTTTATCATGTTAGAATGGTTAAGTTAGAGACTCAAAACTAGATCCTTTGACCCCAAACTTGAACCTAGTCTAGACGTAACCGTATGAGACTAGAGAGGGGCAATTAGGACATTTCCTATTAGCCCCATTGGACACTTTATGGCAGCCACCTTTAGGGGACAATGATTCATTTCGTTCATTACAATCTTGCCTCTTTTATTTTCCTTATGTTCTTCCCTAATTTTAGAGAGCCTTCCCTTTGATTTGATCTCCAAATCAAATCATTCATTCACCAAATCTTTCCGCAATCATTCCCATTCTCCAAGGGTAGGGTGCTACCAAGGAGTGGAAGAGAAGTGCAAGGAGGTGTGTCCACTTTGAGGGATCTTCGTTTCGGAGCCGTGTCCTAAAGAATTTTATTGGGATTCCACTCCCAATAGGTAAAACCCATCCTCTAAATCGATTTTTTTTGCATATAAATTAGTTTTGAATCCGTAGGATCCATTCTCATGCATGTGTCCCCTTTAGATTCAAATTTGAGGCCATTTGGAGCTCTCTTGAGGATTTTAGATATGTGTCTTGTGTCCTACTTGTTAGATCCCAAATTAGGACACCCCATGTGTATGTATGTATGATAATAGTTTAAATAGATATTTAAATTCAGTTTTAGATTGATTAGAGAGTGGATTGATCTTAGTTAGGATGATTAGAATGAGTTTCATTTGGATACCTATGTTGGTATCCAAGTATCTTGGCCTACATGTGTTTCTTTTGTTCAAAACAACTCAAATTCGTCATAATATTCATCCACGTTTTTATTAACCAAAGCAACTTAGAAATGTCATAACTTTTAGCTTAGAACTCTGTTTAATCTTCCATTTTTTTAAAAGAAGCTTATCGAAGTTAGCTTTCCAAATATATATTTTAATAAGACAAAATCGTTCTGAAACCTTTTGTAAAATTATTTGAGTGTCAGCTGTCCGAAAGACAAATGCGTTTCGGTATTTTTGCGATTCCGGAAGCTTTCGGACACGAAAATGCGATCAGTTTGAAGTTTCAAAAAGCTAACACGAAGGGCTACGACATACTTTAACCTTGAATTTAGTGAACGCCCAATTGGTACAGTATTAGTTTTAAGTAGAAGAGTGACTATACGATATAGACATTTTGTGTAACCTATGAGCCTATGTAGTATGGATATTAAATGAATGTAGAGTATGTAATACATAATATGTTAGATGAATGAAATGATTTATATATGATATGTATCCTCTTTGTATTAATGTATATATATGGTTGAATGCAAGCATGTAGGAATGCAATCAATGTAATGTATGTATTCACATATATTTGAGTTAAATATATGAATTTGTATGCATATATTATATGTATGCATGTATGCAGAAATGAATGTAATATAATGTAGAGTATGCATATATGAATATAATGTATGCAAGTATATAATGTATTCAACTATGTATGTATGTATCTATGTATATGTATGTATAGGTGAATGAATGAATGCAAGTATGCATATATGATATGTATGTATGCATGTATGCAATATAAGCATGTATGAATGTATACATGTATGTTGTGTATCCATGTATGTATGTGTGGATACATGAATCAAGTATGTATATAGTGATAGCATGAATGAATGAATGTGTAAATGCATGAATGAATGTCATATATGAATGAATAAATCAAAGGTATAAGTAAAATATAATGTATTGTAATGAATGTTAACATATATAATGTATAAAAGTATGTATGTAAATGTGCATGAATGTATATATCTATGTAACTATGTAAATATGCATGATGTAACATATGCCTATATATATAAATATGTATGTAATGTGGATATGCATGTATGTATGAAGGTATGTATTTATATATAGTATCTATTTTATATTATGTATTGTTGTGGTTCATATTGCCTTGTGATTGTGTGAGTGCTAGCCTAGGCTTGGTTAGGCCTAGTGAGACTTGTTAGACTTGTTTGGGCTAGGACTTGACCTAGTTGACCTAGTTTGACAAGTGTGGTTGACTAGAGTTGACCAAGTGTTGATTTTAGTCTAGTTTGACCTAGACAGCATGTAGATGCATTGTAGCAGTCTATTTTACTATTATGGATATTTAGTGACTTTTACTGTTCTATAGGAGCCAGACACCACTCCTCAGATAGTATATTCTCTTCAGACATACAGATATCAGGCGAGTACATTCTCTGATCATTTTATATCTTGTTTAGGATTATATTTTCTGCTTTAGATTACTTTACTTGATGCTGACACGTTAGTAACACGAATTAGTACTATATGGATCCCTTCATGAGATATTATCCCCCTTGGGAGCATCAGATACTCGTGTCTCGTGTGTTTCACTTACATCATATATCTCATGCTTCTATTATCATGAATCTTCATGTATCAACTTGTGATTCATGTACTCTCATGAATCACAGAGCCTTCACGAATCTATTCATGAATCACTCTTGAATCACCCTTTATGGGCCAGTAGCGTAGTCATGAATCTTAACGTAACTTGAATGGATCCTTGTGTATTGATTGGGGATAGGAGAGTAGAACTGAACATGTGAATAATTCTAAAGTAGTATAGTCATGAATCACCTCTTTAGCATAGTCATGCATCACCCTCCAGCTGTTCACATGTTTATTTTGCACTCTGAATCACTAGCACTAATTAGTTCTCTTATATATTATAGCTATTTACTTACAGTCTTTCTTTTACATTATCTTGTTCTTCAGTTTCATGTATCTTACTCTCTAACGTGAATATATTTCCTAACCTGTTATGATTTGTTAAGATGTATTGTGTTCGCTCCTGTCCTGACTGGACCTGTTAAAATTTTTACAGAGGATGATGAGGAACCTTGTACCACTTACCATGGGACTACCCTAGAGGATTGCTGTGACTTGGATCTCCAGCAGGATCCATTAGCAGGGGATGACACCATTAGTTTAGATTAATGATTTTCAATTGTACTTATTACTCTATGGATTACTATATTTGAGATTTGGGATGCTTTCTGGATTTGTGATATCTTAGACACTTAGTACATTTCTATCTATCTGTTATATCTCTCTGTGGATTCTTTTCAGATCTATCTATCTTATCGTTTCTGCCTTAGATGTGATTGAGACTGTATTCTGCTATGTCACCTCCATTCGGAGTGTATATACTGTACAGGTACCTTATATTATTAGATGATTGACCTAGGATAGCGTTTTACCACCGACACTGTGGCGTAGGCTGGACGTACCCACTTCTCGTGCCCTTACTCTAGGGTACGGATCGTGACAGAGGTGGCTACTGAGATGGCGGTTGATGGTGTTGCTGATGAGCTCGCCGATGAAACCAACAAAAGCTCTGCCAAGGAGACTGGGGAAGGATCGGTCGAAAAAACCACTAATAAGCTGGCTGCTGAAGTACCTTTTAGTATGGTCACTACAAGACTGCTCAAAGAGGCTGCCATCGAGCCGGCTGTTACGGACTTGGTTGAGAAGACTACCGAAGAGTTGTCTACAGTGCCGTCGAGAAGTCGATCGCTGAAATTGTTCAAGTACCAGTTCACACAGCTTCAGTCGTGGAAGTGGTTGAAGAACCGACGAGGGAGCCTGCTAAAGAGCCGGTAGTGCATCAGACGGTATTAGCTCACGCCGTCTCTGTGCCATCGATAGCCTCCATTCTAGTCATGGTGCCACCTGCTATGGCTGTGATTCCTAGGAATGTATTGGCTATTGTTGCAGCTCCGGGACCTTCTATTGCTGCATCTCCGGTGACCCCGATGTGTTTGGCTGACAATACGTACTATACCAACCTCATTTTGGGCACTATTCGCCATGCCTTGAAGCGCAGTATAGAAGGTGTCTTGTGGGACAATCAATCGCTTCGAAGGGCTCGGTCTGCCGTAATGGCCCAACTGGTGGCCTTGCCCGACTATCCAGAGTACGAGGCAAAGGCGGACGTAATAAAGGCTCTCCAGGCAGAATTGGAAGCCACCGTCACAGAGCTTCAAAATCTTGAGCACGATCTTTCGACCCTAACTACTGTAGAGCAAGAGAAGATAGCCTCCGAACTTTCTCAACATGAGCAGAAACGTCAGACCTTGACTGCCAGACTTGCCAAGGTTGAGGCCGAAATTGAAGAAGTGACTGACGCCGAAGAGGTTCAAGTCTGCCGTCGTACAACCTTGGAGGAACAGTATGAAACCATCCGGAAGCAGATTCGACTATTAAAAAAGACGTTGGCCCTTGCTAAGAGTGAGTTGGACAAGTCAAGGGGCCAGCAGGGGGCCCTTCGCCAACGATTCGAGATCCTGGCTCGGGAGAAGGAAAGTATTGGCGTTCGTCAAGCAGAGTTGTACCTTGCATGCCAGAACTTGTCTCAGCTCGAGGATGAGGCCGCTCGATGTCAGGAGACAGAGCGTCGAGTCAAAGACTTAGTTGGGCCCCAAGTTACTCTTTTGAGGAGTCGACTGGAAGAACTCCTGCATCGGTCGAACCGATGCTGATGTCTTTGTTGTCTTTTTGTCTTTCGCTTTTCGAGAGACCCTTTTGTAACGAATAAAGAAAGACCTGTCCATTTTATGAATGAAAAACTTTAGCATTGCTTTCTTGCTTGTCCATTTGCTGGGAACATTCTTGTACAATAATGAGAATTCCCTCAGAGGTAGTATGACGTGAGGGGATGGAGATAACTCCACTGGGGATAGGGTATTTTACTCAGAGATTATATGGACATGGTAAACATGATATTTTGAGGTAGAATTTTCTTTACTCAGAGGTTATATGGACGTGGTAAGGATAGACTCTATGTGTGTATAGAACGACTCATAGGTGATAAGGACGTGAAAAGTTCTATAGATAATTATGACAATCATAGGGTTTTTCATAGAAGAAATGTCTACTAAGAGGTAATATGGACATAGTAGGCACGATCCTCACTGTGTTATAGAATAACAACTCGGAGGTAATATGGACGTGAAATGTTTTTCTACTAGGGGAATATGAAAGGAATGAATTCATTAATAGAATTCATGAACATCCATAGGGGATGTGGAAATATATGTCGATTTAGACCTAAGATATAGTATTTCTTCAGGAAATTGCCATTGATCGGCATCATTAGCAAGTTGCTGTTAGGCTTGGCCAATCGGTAAGCACCATTGGAGTAGATCATCTCTATGACGAATGGCCCTTCCTACTTGGGCTCGAACTTCCCGACCGTCTTGTGAGTCATCACCATCGGTCTTCGAACTGATAAGACGAGGTCGTCCACTTAAAATGTTCTTTCTCAGACCTTTTTGTTGAAGGCCCCGGAAATCCAAGCTTCATAGAGCTTGATCCGTTGCTGAGCTGGCAAGCACTTTTCGTCCAACGCCTCCAACTCTTTTAGCTGTCGGCATTGATTATCTTCGTCAGTCAGCTTGTTGGTTGTAGCTACCCGTAAAGATGGGATCTGGATCTCCAGTGGAAGCACCGCCTCGCTTCCGTAAACGAGAGAAAAGGGTGTGTTGCCAGTAGGTGTCCGAATAGTCGTACCGTAAGCCTACAGACATTCGCCAAGCTTCTCATTCCAGTCGCACTTACTAGAAGAAACGACTTTCTTGAGCAGCTTGACAATAGTCTTATTGAATGCTTCGGCTATTCCATTTGCTGCAGGATTGTAAGCCGTTGACACTACATTCTGTATTCAATTTTTATCAAAGAACAGATGGAATGCATGGCTCATGAACTGAGGGTCGTTGTCATGGTCTGGAAACTCCGAAGCGGTATATGGCGTGATGCTTAACAAAGTTAATCACGTTCAAGGTTTTTACTTAAGCCAGTTGTACTGCTTCCGCTGTAACGCCCCAGTCCCAAAATACGTAGGACTAGAGCGTAATCATGCCAGCTGTATACATACGAAGTATATGGACCCTCGTATATATAAATAAGCTGTAAAATACAGTAACCAAGGTACTAAATCTCATCCACAAAGATAAATAATGATATAAAAGCAACTTTGAATTTGTCATGTATACAATCGTTGGGCGGAGACAAATCTACTACCAACTATGAAAAGAAATACATAATAAAAGAAAGAGTTTGGCAAGCTAAGCGAAGATGATCAAAGTGCAATCATCCTCGAAGACATAGAGATAATCCTGGCCACGACTAGAACACCTGCGAAGACAAGAACACACACCTGGCGAGATAACCAGGTCCTTAGAGGGACATAACAAGATACAATAAACATGTCATATAAATACTGAATATAAATTATGCCATAATCAAAGAAAATAATAAGACATAAATAAGGTAAACTAACCGTACTAAAGTGAACATGCAGTTGAGAAAGAATCCTTTCGACGCATGGGCCCTGGCTGTAAATGGGATCTGGTATGGTCCCTACTTGGGCACCAGTGACCACAGCGCATGACGTTCAAAAACGACAGTGGCAAACCTGAGAGGGTCATCATACCCGTATCTCCAGCGGAGCTTCCAGGTTACAAGGAAAGTACAATCGAAGCCCATATGTCAGGTATTGTTCTCCCCACCCAATGTACCTGTCAAGTCGCATCCACGACCATGTACCTCTACTAACTGCTAAGTCTCCTAACATGCCTCTATTAGCAGTTAGCCCTAATGCATGCACATGGGGGATCAGCCCACACGCAAGAACCTCTACATGCTACTCATCTCACACATCCTCGGGGTACAACTGTGTCAAGGTATATGCAATACACTACAACGGTAGTCTCTTAACTCTAAGTCCATATGCAATCAAAGGATAATAACAAAGTATATCTAATATCACTGAGCAGACAATAAATCAAGAACTATAAGAACTGGAAATAAATGAACATATGTAATAAAATGCAACTGAATATAAACAGTATAATGGCAAGGTATCTTGACTGGTGGGTCGCCTGGTGTGGTGCGACATTTTCTGACATGTCTCAATAGTCCAATAGCCATGGTCGATGTAACGGTCCAAATCGAAAGAAAATAGGAACATGGGATTAGTCATGATCAACGACGATAATATGGAAATTTAGGAGTAACTGAATATTTAGACTAGTTTTAGAAATTAATCCCTTATTGTTTCGAAGACTAATTTTATTAGAAAATTTCAAGAATTAGTTTTTAGGCAAGAAACTCTTAAGTTTATCATAATAAAATTTTCCTAGCTAAAACTATATTTTTATAGGTAAAATACTTTCTAGAACATATTTGTAATACTTATGATCTATTTACTATAATAAAAATATTTGATATATATTTTACAAATATATATACCCCATGGTACCAAAATATCTAACTAATAATGGGAGACGCCTGCGGATGCGGCAGCTCCGGAGGCCATCGTGGGTCGGGCGCAGTAGGGTGGCGATGGCGGAGAGGAGCCGCGGTGGCTTCGTCGAGGTTAGTTGGGTTTATATTTGTTTTCATGTGGTGGTGGAGGTTAGTTGGGTTTATATTTGTTCGGGTACGCCAGGTGGTAGTCTAAAAGCTGCCTGGTAGAAGTGCTCAATATAAGCATATACATGCTCTTTCTCTTTCTGGACAATGTCCATGACAGTAGATATCATCATGTCCATTCCTCCTTTATAGAATCGAGTGAGGAAGAGATGATTTAAATCATCGAACGACGAAATACAATTGTCGGGGAGACTGTAAAACCATTCGCAGGCCACCCCCTGTAATGCCGCTACGAATATGTTTGTGAGCAAAGCTTCGTCTATTGGCAAATGCCCTGTTACCGAGTCCTCATGTATCGATAGGGAGATTCCTTTACATCGAATGGCACAAGCGTCTGCGGCTTATACTTGGGAGGATATATCACATTATCCCACTCGACATGATATGGTTGTCAAATTCCCATCTTTTGGAGTGATTCTCACTTTTCTCTGACGTCATAGCGAGCGTACAATTCTTTGAGGGCCTGTTGCATGCAATTCAACATAGCAGGTCCTGTTGTTGATGGAGTAGATGACAACGGCACCATTTAACTCAAGATGGGAGGCGCATTAGGGTCTTAGTTTGCTGGAGCAGGGACATTGGATGTCAATTTCTCCTTGATCTCCAGGACTACTGAAGTCAAGGCCTGCATAGTTTCGTTCAACGTATTCAGTGTAACGCCCCAGTCCCAAAATACTTAGGGCTAGGTACGTATCCATGCCAGCTGTATACATACGAAGTAAACTCCAATGTATGGATCCCCGTATGTATACATAAGCTGTAAAATGGAGTAAAACCATGATAACTAAATCTCATCCACAATAATAAAGAATTATATTATAATCAACTCAAGAATTTGTCATTTATACATGTAGTTGGGCGGAGACAAATCCACTACCAACTATTTTAAAAGAAAGAAATATACAAGGAAATGATATCTAAAAATGACAAGACGAACCAAGGGCAATCATCTTCGAAGGAATGGAGAAGATCACGGCCTTGGCTAGGACACCAGCAAAAAGTCACAAAGCACACACCTAGCGAGATAACCAGGTCCTCAGAGGGACGTAACAAGATACAATAAACATACCATATAAATACTGAATATAAATTATGCCACAATTAAAGAAAGTGACAAGACATGAATAAGGTAACCTAACCGTACTAAAGTGATCATGCAGTTGAGAAACAATCCTTCGACGTATGAGCCCTGACAGTAAATAGGATCGGCATAGTCCCCATATAGGGTACCAGGGGCCTACGTCCGTAACGTCCGAAGATCGTCAGAGGGCATCATGTGCAAGGGGGTACGTCCATAACGCTCTGGAAAACGTCAGAGGGCACCTGGAGCTTGCATCTCCGGAGGAGCGCACAGGTAAGCAGGGAAGTGCAAAGAAGCCCATACGTCAGGTATTGTTCTCCCCACCCAATGTACCTGTCAAATCGCATCCACGACCATGTACCTCTACTAACTGCTAAGTCTCCTAACACGCCTCTATTAGCAGTTAGCCATAACGCATGTGCATGGGGGATCAACCCACACGCAAGAACCTCTACATGCTACTCATCTCACACATTCTCATGGTACAACTGTGTCAAGGTATATGCGATACACTACAGACAGTAGTCCCTTAACTCTAGGTTCTTGTGCAACCAAAGGATAGTAACAAAGTAAACTAATAATCACTGAGCATGTAGTAAATCAAGAACTATAATAACTGAAAATAATGAACAGTGATATATAAATAAATGCAGACTGAATATAAACAGTATAATGGTAAGGTATCTTGCCTGATTCCGTGCTGTAAATATGAAACACCGCTCCCGCGTCCACGCCTCCGGAACCCGACACTCCTAGATAATTAATTAACTAAATTAAGTCACTACTCATGAAACTTACGATACGACTTAATTGGTCGAAGTAATGTGTTAAAATTATATTCAATCTCTCGTGGAACCATTTAGATCCATACAATCACACACAGGTTCCACGAGACATCGAAACACAGTTTTTAGGGTTTCTATCTTTTAATTAGTCGGTTATGCCCCTACTTCAATACATACTTAAAAATCATATAAAAATCATAAAAATAATATTTAAACTAATTTTTACAGTTTTATCTCTGAAATTCCAGTATTAATATTTCTAAAGTCATTTACGACTGGTTGATTACTAAGTCAGCTAGTCTACTCGAAACTCGTCCGAAATATAATTAATGACTCAAAATTGCTAAAACACCCAAAAATATATTTTAGACAGCAATAAAATACTTTATTTCATAGAATAATATCAGAGGTACAAGGGTTGAGTTATACTACAAGTTTGGGATATTCTAGGTCAGCCGGTTACCCAAAATTAGCTAGTTTTGACCTACAATTTTTTCGACCATATTTGAGTTGCTAAAATCATGGAAAAATACTTAAAAATCCTAATTTATGTATATGAACACACATAAAATTCAGTTTCGAAAATATGCACTAATAACTCATAGTTCCTTCACAACGGGGTTAATTTTGATCCTACCGACACATGAATATTATGCCTATATTTTATGAAATCTTTATGGATGATTATACCTAACAAAATCTATCAAAATATGATTTCTACAGAATTAATAACATATTTTTTACAGAATTTTAGGAAAAGTTTTTAGAAGAAAAGATTAGGGTTCTTACCAAAGATTCTTGCTAGAAAGGGTGATGATGACTTCTCTTCACCAAAGTTCCAATATTTTTGCTATCATCGCTTGCTAATCCTATCTTGGTAAGTATGGGAGAGTTTATAATGGCTATAGAGGATTGGATGGGGGAGATGGAGTTTTTAAGATTTGTTTTAAGGGGTTTCGGGGATGTATGGTGGAGGAGATGAGTTTTTGTAAAGGATGGAAAGATGTGCATTGGAGGAGATGATGTATGAAGACTATGGGGAGTTTGTTGCTGCCAAAATTATGGAGAGGGAGAGGGTTTTGGTCGGCCAAAGGTGAGGGAGAGAAAGAATAGGATTTGGTTAAGATTTGGGATAAGTTGGTATATTTAAACGTATCCTTAAATGAATTTTAAGCAATCTAGGATTTAAAACCTATTTAATTTGATGCATTCGGCCATGGGGGGTTGCTTGGCCGAAATTATCATGGTGGGGGTCCACTTGGCATGATTTCGTTGTTTGGTGAGTTGGCAAGTTGATTGGATTGAGGATTTAAAAAGGGGTTTCCTAATATAAAACTATTTAATTCTATCTATGTAATTACACTACAAAATCTGAATTAAATACAAATAAATGTAATTATTAATATTTATTAATGCCCAACATGCCTACATAGGGTTGGATTTGGCTTGGAAGAGGTTTGGGAAGGTTTGGTGCAACCGGGTCTCCTAAAAAGTCATAAAGGCTTTCTTAACTAATTAATTAAATAAAAAATATAACTTGTGCCATAATTTGAATGGTTAACATGCAAGAGATTACAATATGACCATGGCATTCCTAACATGGCTAGCATACTAGTTAAAGCACCCGACTACGCTAGGCATGCCATAATTTCTAGTCGCCTTGCATATTCAAACTCAACCATGGCTATAGTCATTTTATGTAATATAAATAAGATAAAAAAATTAATTAGAATTAAATAAAATCCAAAAATAATTTAAATATTCCTTTAAATTATAAGGGATTTTACATCCTACCCAACTTATGACAATTTCGTCCTCAAAATTAAAAATAATCATAATATCAAGAATTGCGAAATTTTGTACGGTAGGAGAGTAGGTACGTCAAATTGTAGCTCATTTTTTTAAAGGATGGAGGGGTGGTTGTCATAGAAATCCCAATTGACCTCATATTCTGCAAGATGGGGTATGCTTTCTTCCAAACTCTACCCAACTTATAGAAGTTGGCCACCCGTAAAGATCGTCATCATTACAAGACTTTGAGGAGGACAATTTCTAGGGAGGGGCACGAGAATAATGGACACTTCTGACCGCAGTCTTTGATTCTAAGTGAGCCTCGATAACACCGTGACGTCCTTGGTCAATAACAACTATAAGAAAGTTACTACAATCAAACTTATCACTCTAGGGGTCATGCTTCTGACAAGCTGGTAGCGACCTCTTGTTTGAATATACTAAGGTGTGTCGGTTCAGAAGGATTCGTTCTACGTCTAACAAGGAAAACAAAGAAGTGAGCTTGAAAACTTAGGGAGAAAAAAATTTATGGCCAAGTGATGAGAATCAATGATAATTAAAGAACCCAGGCTATAGAATATGATTAGGCAAGTGTTTTGAAAACTCTTAGTAATAATGACTAATATGTGTGGGCTGATGTTTGGTGTTGTGTAGGAGGCATGCGCTTGCTTGTTGGAAGGCATACGTCATAGGTGTGCTACGTCTTGCATAAATCTTGAGTATTCAGTTTAGTTAAGGGAATGGGTCGATATTTGTATGGGTGAAATCGAATAGATCGAATTTGGGTCTCTATGGATTTTTTTTTGAGGAAACAATGTGTCATACACGTGGTGTAATTTAAATGGAGCACTGGAAAGTTCGTTTACGTGGGACATGTATGTCATGTGAGTAGCATGATTAGTCTAGTTCGTGAGTGTGAACTTTGTTGAAAGGAAGAGTCTAGCATTGTGCTTCAATTATCAAAATCACGGTCGAGGGTATCACATGATACGAATATGGGTCGACGTTATGAACCATTGAATAATTATTCTAATTGGAACCAATCATTTCCAACCACTTGTTAATTCCAAAATATTATGTTCCTTAGAGCGGCTTGCGATCTATTTGGCTCAAAAATTTTGCTCTTAATTTAAACAAAAATGATTTTATGATTGACTTGAAGAATTTAGGTTACAACCCGTTACCGTAGTTATCTAAACACACGAGCAAGGGATATAAAATACAAAATAAAAGATCGTTTCATAAATTCCATACAGACGGAAGAACGGTCACGATTGTAATCCCATTCTGAGAGGTAAGTATAATAAGTTCAATATTCTACCTAACTTATAGAAGTTGGTTAATCGGGAAAAGCACAGTAATAGGGCTTATAAGAAGGTCAAATTTCAAGGAGGTATAGGAAGTATGAGGTATTTCCAATCATAGTCACAGACTCTATAGGAAGTCTAGGTATTATTTATTTAATATGGACCATATATTAATTATGTTTGGTCAAGACAATATGAGATGACTTGGTCAAGTATATCCGGAAGCAAGTTGGTACCGAGAGATGCATAACATAGGCTACGAAGAGATACAGTTACGAAATATATGGAAGGTGAATTAGTGAGCCAAGAGGTGGGACCTACATAATAGGGGTGAGGGCCTATTTCATCATGTTTGGTTTTATAGTCCCAATATGGCGATGGGCTATGATGGGTTTAACTGAGTCTCAATAGGTTCCCTAATTGGACTTCAATCTTTGATTGCATGAACTTTAGATTTTAATCTATAGTAACTGGACAAAATTTTGTAGAATTTTAAACCATCCCTATTAGGTTAGGGTAATGTAGAATAGGTTCAAATTCAAGTAGTTGGGCAAATTTCCCGTCGGGTTGGTAGAATAGGTTCTGTAAGTCATGAGATGCGCCTTCCATGACTTTTGTGTTTAAGTAGCACACAAGGCCTCTATTGAGTGGCACACTAGTGGCATGTGCGTAGAGGGCTTCAAGTAGATCACAACCATATTTGGACCAAAAGATTTGAGTCAAGGTTGGATCTCTAACTGCAGTCCGAAAGTACATCGGTGTTATGTTAAGGGTTATCGCTAGTCCCTTTTGACCTGAAAGTCGTATCATAATAATAGAGTCCAAAGAGATGTGTTTGTGTGGGATATGATATGTCTACTTGAAGGTGGACTCGTTTAAGTTTTGCATATAAATTTTGTTAGAAGGTAACAGCTAGTATTACACTTCAAATATCAAAGTCACAGTAAGGGACACCAAAAGATCTAAAAAGAAAGTAGGAGTTCACGTGTCACTAATTTATCTTACTAGTGAGAACCAATTTACCTCAATCAATCGGTGATACCCAAATTCCTAAAAGTAAGAATGGCTTACAATCTATTCACTCCAGAGACTAGGACATAGTTTTAGGAATAATAAGGTTAGAAATATTTGAGTCGCGACATCGTACCTTGACCTTTGGTAATAATAAGTCATGATGTGATCGATAACATGATAGGGTAGTTGTGAATCAGTTTCGAGGATTGTACCCTGAGTCCTAATAAATAGAAATGATCGCGTACAGTGGTACCAGAGTCGATAAGATGGAATGACCCGCTTGTCCATGGCATACGAGAGTCTATCGGTGGAATAACGAACTCTAAAGCACGTCATGGGAAAGATCCCTAACTACTAAGTCGTGAATTTCTATTTGTGTCAAACCTGCCAGACTATAGTCACAAGCGTTCTAGAGGTATTAAATGTAGTGATCATGCATCACTTGTTGATTACTAATACAACATAATGACGGGGCGTCATGCTACAGATTTTGGCTAAATTGGTGAATGTGTTGTTCTAATATTATGTCACTTCTTTGATACTAGAATTTTGTACCTAAAACAACATCTGCTGAATCTCTAATCTTGGAATGGGTGTCTACCACAGTCCTTGCAATGCTTGTCCTCGTTTTGGTCTATTCCTCTTTGTCTAAACTGTAGGGGCCTAGTCAAGTAAGGTTTGAGTTAAGGCATATAGATTGCTAGTTAAGACAAGAATCAAGATAAATATTTAGAAACTCACAATAAATGATTCCTAGAGATTAGATGGTCTAATAGGTTTGTGGTTTACCCAAGGGTAAGATCTTACTCATCTTTCAAGCTCAAATGACTAGAAGGTCATGATATTACTATTAGGGTCGAGGGAAGGACGAGCAAATTTAGGCAAGGTTGTAGTTATATGGCATGGCCGATGGTTGCTATACTTTTGCATATAACTACCATGGCCATGGGGATACTCTGTATTTATCTATCAAATACGAGCATTCGTCTTTCCAATCAGTGAAAGACAAAAGCAATAAAGAGTTCAAGAAAGATGTCATTGAATATAATTACGTAATTCAAAGACAAATGTGTAATTCAAGAGGAATTGTCAATGCAGTCGCGGATGAGATCCTAGATACCTCTATATCTCAATCCACGTGGGATAATCATATGAATAGCGAACCAAGTGCACTATGGTTGATCAGACCATAATACATTGATTCTAATTAGACAATATGCTTGTGGGCGTCCCCAGTATACATATGTCCTGAACAAGCTCGACAAAGAATAAGCTTGCAAAACTAGGCTATAAATAGCATCGTCATTCATGGAAGTTTAAAGTATAAGTATGGAAGAATACGTTGAAAGCAGTAATAAATAGTTCGAGTTTCACAAGAATCTAAGTCTTATCCGGTGTGCTTGTGTATACAGTCGTCCTACTGGTTCTTGTATCAGGCCTTAGTTAACCAATGGGTATGGGCTACGAAATCTCTATATTCTAGGTAAAAATCTCTCCTACACTAGCATATAATCATTATCACTCTGTTACACTTTAATACTAGGTTAAAAGGATACGGGTGGTAGGTTGTAGTCATACTACTCAACTTATGAAGTCAACTAACAGAGTAATTGAGGAATATAACACGTATACTCGTATGAGTTATCTCCTACCCTCCCTATTTAGCACGAAAGAAGATAAGATTTATAGTAAAAGGAATCAAGCAGAAGAAAGTCAAGATAATCGGACGAGAGTTCAAGATTTGGAATTGAGGGACGAAGTCAAGCTTGTGGATGAGATTCCTATATCTTAATCTTATATGCAGGTTCACATCGGTACAGTAACGTAACCGATGTGACAAACTCGACCTACATGGGCCACCACAAAAACATGTAATGCCCCAGTCCCAAAATACTTAGGGCTAGGTACGTATCCATGCCAGCTGTATACATACGAAGTAAACTCCAATGTATGGATCCCCGTATGTATACATAAGCTGTAAAATACAGTAAAACCATGATAACTAAATCTCATCCACAACAATAATGAATAATATTATAATCAACTCAAGAATTTGTCATTTATACATGTAGTTGGGCGGAGACAAATCCACTACCAACTATTTTAAAAGAAAGAAATATACAAGAAAATGATATCTAAAAATGATAAGACGAACCAAGGGCAATCATCTTCGAAGGAATGGAGAAGATCACGGCCTTGGCTAGGACACCTGCGAAAAGTCACAAAGCACACACCTGGCGAGATAACCAGGTCCTCAGAGGGACGTAACAAGATACAATAAACATGCCATATAAATACTGAATATAAATTATGCCACAATTAAAGAAAGTGACAAGACATAAATAAGGTAACCTAACCGTACTAAAGTGATCATGCAGTTGAGAAACAATCCTTCGACGCATGAGTCCTGGCTGTAAATAGGATCGACATAGTCCCCATATAGGGCACCAGGGGCCTACGTCCGTAACGTCCGAAGATCGTCAGAGGGCATAATGTGCAAGGGGGTACGTCCATAACCTTCTGGAAAACGTCAGAGGGCACCGAGAGCCTGCGTCTCCGGAGGAGCGCACAGGTAAGTAGGGAAGTGCAAAGAAGCCCATACGTCAGGTATTGTTCTCCCCCCACCCAATGTACCTGTCAAGTCGCATCCACGACCATGTACCTCTACTAACTGCTAAGTCTCCTAACACGCCTCTATTAGCAGTTAGCCATAACGCATGCGCATGGGGGATCAACCCACACGCAAGAACCTTTACATGCTACTCATCTCACACATTCTCGTGGTACAACTGTGTCAAGGTATATGCGTTACACTACAGACGGTAGTCCCTTAACTCTAGGTTCATGTGCAACCAAAGGATAGTAACAAAGTAAACTAATAACCACTGAGCATATAGTAAATCAAGAACTATAATAACTAAAAATAATGAACAGTGATGTATAAATAAATGCAGACTGAATATAAACAGTATAATGGCAAGGTATCTTGCCTGATTTCGTGCTGTAAATATGAAACACCGCTCCCGCGTCCACGCCTCCGGAACCCGACACTCCTAGATAATTAATTAACTAAATTCAGTCACTACTCATGAAACCTACGATACGACTTAATTGGTCGAAGTAATGTGTTAAAATTATATTCAATCTCTCGTGGAACCATTTAGATCCATACCATCACACACAGGTTCCACGAGACATTGAAACACAGTTTTTAGGATTTCTATCTTTTAATTAGTCGGTTATGCCCCTACTTCAATACATACTTAAAAATTATATAAAAATCATAAAAATAATCTTTAAACTAATTTTTTACAGATTTATCTCTGAAATTCCAGAATTAATATTTCTAAAGACATTTACGACTGGTTGATTACTAAGTCAGCTATTCGTCCGAAATATAATTAATGACTCAAAATTGCTAAAACACCCAAAAATATATTTTAAACAGCAATAAAATACTTTATTTCATAGAATAATATTAGAGGTACAAGGGTTGAGTTATACTACAAGTTTGGGATATTCTAGGTCAGCCGGTTACCCGAAATTAGCTAGTTTTGACCTACAATTTTCTCGACCATATTTGAGTTGCTAAAATCATGGAAAAATACTTAAAAATCCTAATTTATGTATATGAACACACATAAAATTAAGTTTCGAAAATATGCACCAATAACTCATAGTTCCTTCACAACGGGGTTAATTTTGATCCTACCGACACATGAATATTATGCCTATATTTTATGAAATCTTTATGGATGATTATACCTAACAAAATCCATCAAAATATAATTTCTACAGAATTAATAACATATTTTCTACAGAATTTTAGGAAAAGTTTTTAGAAGAAAAGATTAGGGTTCTTACCAAAGATTCTTGCTATAAAGGGTGATGATGACTTCTCTTCACCAAAGCTCCAATCTTTTCTGCTATCATTGCTTGCTAATCCTCTCTTGGTATGTATGGGAGAGTTTATAATGGCTATAGAGGATTGGATGGGGGAGATGGAGTTTTTAAGATTTGTTTTAAGGGGTTTCGGGGATGTATGGTGGAGGAGATGAGTTTTTGTAAAGGATGGAAAGATGTGCATTGGAGGAGATGATGTATGCAGACTATAGGGATTTTGTTGCTGCCAAAATTATGGAGAGTGAGAGGGTTTTGGTCGGCCAAAGGTGAGGGAGAGAAAGAATAGGATTTGGTTAAGATTTGGGATAAGTTGGTATATTTAAACGTATCCTTAAATGAATTTTAAGCAATCTAGGATTTAAAACCTATTTAATTTGATGCATTCGACCATGGGGGGGTTGCTTGGCCGAAATTATCATGGTGGGGGTCCACTTGGCATGATTTCATTTTTTGTTGAGTTGGCAAGTTGATTGGATTGAGGATTTACAAAGGGAATTTCCTAATATAGAACTATTTAATTCTATCTATGTAATTACACTACAAAATCTGAATTAAATACAAATAAATGTAATTATTAATATTTATTAATGCCCAACATACCTACATAGGGTTGGACTTGGCTTGGAAGAGGTTTGGGAAGGTTTGGTGCAACCGGATCTCCTAAAAAGTCATAAAGGCTTTCTTAACTAATTAATTAAATAAAAAATATAACTTGTGCCATAATTTGAATGGTTAACATGCAAGAGATTACAATATGACCATGGCATTCCTAACATGGCTAGCATACTAGTTAAAGCACCCGACTACGCTAGGCATGCCATACTTTCTAGTCGCCTTGCATATTCAAACTCAACCATGGCTATAGTCCTTTTATGTAATATAAATAAGATAAAAAATAAATTATAATTAAATAAAATCCAAAAATAATTTGTATATTCCTTTAAATTATAAGGTGTTTTACATTCAGGCATGTTTCTAGGGCCTCTATACGTTTCTGATGACTGGATCCTTCGCTGCGTTCTGTGTTGTCACCTTCGGCCATGAAAACGGATATCATGTGTGGATAGATAGAAGTGACAGTGGATCTTTTGTCACACTCACTTCTTCTAATTAAGGGTATTTTAGTCTTTGTGCATTATTTTGAATTTATTTAAATTGTTAATTAAATTGATTATTGTGTGATTTGGATTGGTATTTTCGTAGGACTTAGATGGTATAACCTTAGTCAACCTTGTCTAGAAGCCTAAAAATGTGATTAGTTTTATTATTGGGTAATTAGTTTTAATTTTTTACCTATTTTTCTAGAATTATTTAATAATTTTTAAGTCATTTTTAGAAGCCTTTTTAAGCTTTTTGTCATTGGGCCTTTGTAGCAACTTAGAGTGCTTGGCCCATGACTTAACCTAACCCTAATACCCCCTACCGATGGCCGGCCAAGCATAAAAGCAACCCCCTCTCATTTGTGAAGAATTCTCATAGCCTCCACTAGATCAAAAACCCTAGTTTCCCTTTTCCTTCAAAACCCCAACTTTCTCATCCGGTATCTGATTCGTGCCAAACGAATTGCGTTGCGACCATGGGGAGGAGGAGAACTTACTAGATCACTGCTAGCAAGGAGTTGGAGGTGTTTTCTCGGGAGAAACCGGTCGTTGAAGTGCTCGAGGAGTCACTTTCATTGAGATTCCAACTCTCAATAGGTAAACCTCATTCTAGTAATGTTTTTTCTAATTTTTCTTCATGTTAGCATGCATCTAGGTACCCTCAACTTGTAGGTTTAGTATGTTCAATTTTGTGTCCGTTCGATGTGCATATCGGACACGTATCGGAGTTACAACATAGGTGTTCGACGAAATTACCCAATAGACTGAAACTTGTTATTTTTTGAATCTATTTATATATTTGGATAGCCCTAGACATAAGGATCCTTACCCCGTAGTTTTTGACACGAATCAGGCTCATGTCCGTGTCCAAATAGGACACGAACACGCTGTACGCGCAGGCCGTGCGCGTGCCCCGCTGCCGCACGTTGATTGCGCGATGCACAGGCCACATGGCCGCGTACCACTTGACGTGTAGGTGGGGGCAACATCTGTGGACACGTCCCCTAAGTTTTGTATCGTCTCGATTCAAATCGAGTGAGAAATTATGATCCTACGGGTCGACACACGCATGCGTGCGCGCACAGCCACCGCTGACACGGCCCTCGTGCCGCCACGTGTGGACACGTGGACTCGATCCGATGTGTCCTACATGTAGCCCTATACCTAGCCTATCCTAGGACATAACCACGACAGTGTGGTGGGACACACGAGTCCCTAGACTCGCCGTCCCGCGTGCACGACGCGGTGCATTGTTCTGTGCACACGCGCACAGGCCGCACGTGGACACGGGCTTCATGCGCATCAGACATGACACTTGCCCACACGAGGAATTAGCCGGTAGGCCGGGGACGTGTTAGCCTAGGTGTACGCAAAGTTTTACGAGAAACGGTTAGGAATCAAGCGAGAAATCGAACTCGCATCGATTCATTTGACACGCGTATCGAGTTTTCCGATACGTACTCCGTAGACACGATACGGACACGGGTTCGACCCCGTGAGTACCTGAACACGTCACACAGATAGACACCTTCGTGTTTGCCAAGTTTCGCGAATTCTAGTTGTGTATATTGCGTTTTGGGTATTGAATTGGTTTTCGGGTTTCTATTAATATATATAATTGAATTGTTTGGTCATATTTCAAATTGTTGAGATTTAATTCATATTTTCTGAGTTTATATGACGTTATTAAGATTCTGGACTTGTGAGTTTTAGTCCCTAATTTTACTTTCAATTATTTCCATCATATATGTATATATATCCCTATTCGCCTTATATATATATATATATATATATATATATATATATAAATATATAGATATATGTAAAAAAAAAATATATATATATATATATATATGTAAAAAATATATATATATATATGTGTGTGTGTGTGTGTGTGTGTGTGTGTGTGTGTGTGTGTGTGTGTGTGTTTTAAATATAGATATATGTATATATATTGTGATGAGATTTGTCGAGCTATTTCAATCCCAGGTCTGAGTTTCATTTTCCTTCGTAAAACCAACATTCTTTCTCCCTATATATATATATATATATATATATATATATATATATATATATATATATATATATATATAAAATATATATATATATATATATATATATATATATATATATATATATATATATAACCATTTATTCTCATATTTATACCCCCTAACAGCAGCTATTCACACACAAACACAACCTCTCTTCACAAGTTTAAAGTACATATGTCTACGTATGTATTATATATGTGTATATACATGTAGATACACTACCTAAAATGAATGAATATATATATATAATTGTTTGCTTGTGAATGTAACCTAGGGAGTATTGAGTCAGATTAGGATTGACCCAAGGAGCCTAAAATGGCCGAGTCGACCGACAAGTTGACCAAGTTGACAAAAGTCAACTTTGGGTCAAACTTGATCCAAATCAACTTAAACAAACTTAGAATGACTTAAAAACTTGTGCTTGACCTAAAAATTAGAAAACAACTAGTTGACTTATAGTTGACCAAGTTTGACCAGAGTTGAACAGGTTTGACCACAGAGTTGACCAAGTGTTGACTTTGACCTAGAAGGACCTAGAATCATGTAGAATTGCATTATAGGCATTCCTTATGATATTTTAGACCTTGTTGTGACTTATGGTTGTTCTAAATAGGATTACATCACTCCAGTTCAGTGTACTTCCTTATTAACAGCTTGGATTGCCAGACGAGTACATTCTCTGACCGTTTCATTCTTGCTTGGACATATTTACTTGTTATAGACTAGTTTACTTGTTGCTGTCACGATGTTATCACGGATTAGTACTATATGGATCTCTTCATGCGATGTTATCCCTCGGATACATTGGGTATATTGTGCTCATGTACTTTATCATGTGTATCGTCTACTCTTTGTATTCATATTTATTCATGTATACTCATTTGACATTCATGTACACTCATGATCATGTGAGCCTTCATGTATAACTTAGTGTTCATGTGGACTAGCTATCCATGTGACATACTACTTTCATGTGCAATAACATAACCTGGACAGATACTTGTGTACTGATTGGGGCAAGGGGAGTATTTATTTGGTTATGTGATATACACCCTTTTCATGTACAACTCCAAACTAGATTTAAGTCATGTATAACCTAAGCCAGTTTATATAACCAGATTGTGCTCTACACCATGTAGTTAGTTCAGTTCTCTTATTATATTATGTATATCTATTTCCATATATCATGTTCTCTTTTACAGTCTTATTTCTTTATCAGCAGTTCATGTATATTATTCTATAGCTTGTTTTATATTTCCCTTCATGTTATGATCTGTGTGAGAGATATGTATTCGTTCATGTCCTGACTGGACCTGTTAAAATATTACAGATGATGAGGATTGCTGTGACACTTACTATGGAGCAGTCCTAGTTGACACAGGTGACCTGGACCCTCAGCAGGATCCAGTAGTTGCTGAAGACTTGCCATTAGTTTAGATTAGACTTATAGTATTATCTAGTCATTGAGACATTGTGATTGTATTGAGATATTATTTACGGTGTGGTTTACCCCAAGACTTATTATTCATATTGTGACTCTCTGTTGAGATTATCTTATCTTCTTTTCCATCTTAGTTTGTTATTGAGATTACTTATTATATTGTTCTCCTTGCGGAGCATATTCTAGATTGTGTTAGATGTTGTGACCTAGGACAGCCTTCTACCGCCGACTCTGCGGCGTAGGCTGGACGTACCCACTTCTCGTGCCCTTACACCGGGTGCGGGTCGTGACATTTTTCACTTTCGGGTTCAGATGCCTGGGTTCCATCGTCTTGAGGGTAAACAAGTAGATTGTGATCGTCCTCGGACTCGTTACGGTTGCTACCCCCAGGTTTTTAGATGCTTGTGCCCATGGAGGCATCTGTGTCATATAATCCTTTATTGAGTTGGAACAAGGGATTGCCCTGAACGGCAACGGGTTGGCTACCCCCAGCTAATTTTGCAGCTGAAGCAGCATCTTCTTGTGGCAGGGATCCAGATTTAGTGTGCGTGTGTTGGAACACAACGGTACTGGGCACCGTCGTCTTGCTACCCCTAGGCTGGTCCTTGGATTCGTTGGCCGAAGTAGAAGAATTCTTGGAAAGCTTCTTGAGAGAGGGAGAACCCCGCACGCTATTGCATGAAGCAACGCGGAGCTCATCTTCTACTTCACTCAACGATCTTTCACTGGTCTTTGATGTAAAGATGCCATCGGTCGCAGTCTCTGGAAGACGGACCGCCACTTTGGTGGTGATACGGCTGTTTGGCAACAACGACAGTTGATGGTGATCTTGGTGTAGATGTACCTTGGTTTAGACACGCCCTTGTAGAAGCGTAAATGAATTTTGTAGACCAAGTCAAGGAAGTTGAGATCTTTACGCAAAGACAGTTCCAGATTAGACTTTACGCAAAGGTCAAACTGAGTTAAACTCAAACTCTACGCGAGGGTTAAATTTAGACTTTACGCGAAGACAGTTTCCTTCTTTATGCGAAGAATGAGCTGTCCATGCTGCATTAAATGTACGAAGATACTGTTCTGACAAATTGATTTTCTGACAAATAAATTGCACAAAAGCCAAGAAGATTGTTGTTTAGTGTGCCAATGAGCTGCTTTACGCTTGAGGAATAGCCTCCTCTTTACGCATAAGAGTTATTTGAGCTTTTACGCTCAAGGTTATCTCAGCCACTCTTTTTGCACGTAGAGTTTATTTGAGCCTTTACGCTCAAGGCTATTTTTAGCCGCTTTACGCAGGAAGCTTACTTTGAGCTATTTTATGCTCAGACATGCCTAAACAGCATCCTTTACGCACAGTCTATCCTGATTGTGTGGGAACGTGGTTTTTTGACGTGGCTTTCATGCCACAGTTTTCGAAGAACGTGTGTACGTTTTCTCCTTAATTTATTGGATTATGGGACACGTGTCAACATGCGTAGAGGCCAACTTTTGTACGTGGGTGACAGTTATTCTACCAGCCTACGTAGAGACCTAATAATAGTGTTTTTTATGCACAGAAGACAGGCCTATATAAAGACTTCTTTTTTAAAGAAGAAGGGTGGATTTTTCAGACCAGATATCTTGAGAGAATTCATACTTTTCAGAAAAAAGTGATTTTCTAGATCATTTCTCTTCAACTTTTCTTCAAGAACATAGTGAAGCAAAGTAGAAAAGCATTCGATCGTGCCATCAGTGCCAATTGTGTCGATACCTTTCTTGTGACTTAGTTCTTCC
Source organism: Iris pallida (assembly GCA_029216955.1). NCBI lineage: Eukaryota > Viridiplantae > Streptophyta > Magnoliopsida > Asparagales > Iridaceae > Iris > Iris pallida. Next base: position 29,052,423 of record JANAVB010003400.1, on the reverse strand, counting down.
AGTTGTTCATCTCCAAGCAGTTTTCTTCATCATCATCGTGTGGTCCAAGAAACAAAGTGATCGCTCTCAGGTCAGACTTCCATAGCAATACTCCCCAGAATTTACTTGTACTTTTGTACATTTTCTCTAGTTTTCTTTCAAAAGCCTTAGGGCATTTTGTTAAGTGAAACAAAATGGCGACTCTGCTAGGGACGACTTTCTCCTCTGACGAGAAAGCAATTGCTCAATATGATGATGTATCGATGGGATCGACGAAGAAGACTTTGGTCGTTCATTTCGACCAGACTGCTTACAAAGAAATCCTCCGTACTGGGGGTAGTGTTCGCTGCTCCAATGTGTAAAAATCATGAAAGATACGCAAAGTTTGGATTCCTAAGTCCAAAGCACCCTCTGATCTCTCTATTATCTCTAAAGGCACAGGAATTCTTCCCACTCCTGTTGTTAGGGCTCCCGTCTGTAATGACCCGCTCCGCCCTAGCGGAACGCCGATTCAAACGGCAAGTACAATGACTCAAACGAGCCGTCGACCCGAAGAGTTGGCATCGACCTGATGAAGAATCGATGCAAGGCTTACATTGGCCCGTCAAGATGAATCCAGACTTAGACTTTCAAAGGCGCGCTCGGAGTATCGCTCGACCGATGCGAACATCACTCAGGTGGGTGGCTCCGATGAACCCGTCTTTGCTTAGCCTAGACACATTACAATACGGACACTATTGCTAGAATCGCTAGGTGATAACACCGCGCATGCTAATAAATGACTCAACGCACCTAGCTAAGGAAATAATCCGATCTTGTATGCTTGTATAGAATATGGAATAAGAACATGGGAAAATGTGAGAACTCTCGCACCGCGCTCTACGCTCGTGCTAAGGCACAAGCTTACATTCAAGTTTCCTATGCGATCAACAATGAAACAAGAAACGGTTTACAATAAAAAATGGAAGACTATCGACATAGTCGTTCCGAGTAGAGTATAGCAACATTGGAAGACTTCGGGACCGATGGGTCGCCAAGGCGACTCCCGCACGGGGAGTTGCGTAATGAATGAATGAATGAAAGAATAAGTGAATGAATGAATGATTGCATAAACGAATAAGTGAATGAATGAACCAACGAATGATTGAATGAATGAATGAATACGTGAAGAATGAATGAATGTACGAACAAGTGAAAGAAAGAAATGAAAGAGTGAATAAAAGATAAGAAAGAAAAGAATGGTTAGCGACAGGTATGACGGGCACGTGCAACGGGGCTCACTACCCGTGCTGCACGGACGCCAACTTGGTCGATAACGCATTATGGCTCAGAGATAGCCTATGGCTCAAAGACAGCCGTTAAGTTAAATGACAAGTCAATACGAAATGGTCATGGACAAACGGCACGGGCGATGGAGGGGAATACCGTGGCCGTAAAGTAGAAGGATTCCGCGGCACGATCGATGTGGAGGTATCTCGTGGCCGGCCTAGGCGGAATCAGACATGGGGCTTACTGGCTGCTTTGAGTGGGGGCTCGGCCACTCAAAGAGACGTAAGGCCAGGCATTTCAAGAGACTATAAAGGTGTACCAGCCATCACGCTTCGATAGGTGAGAATGCCAAAGAGAATATGTCCAAAATGGCTTGTGATGTCAGCGACCCGTGCATGTAGATTAAGTGGGCTATGCTGGTGGCAATCCATGTACAAGTCCTTGCATTGAAACAAGTAGTCTAAAATAAAGTGCCTTCTGAACATGCTTGAAATGTAACACACCAAATGATAAAGAGTAATTCATGCAAATGAGTTAGAGAACGTGCCTACGACATGCTAGAACCTGAGGCAGGGACACGCACTTGACATTGAAAGATTATATGAATTGTTGACTAACTTGGTTTACTTTGGACAGGGAAGGCCGGACGGTAAGTATGGGTAAGTCGTGTATGCATTTCCATGCATGCACTTGAATTTGGCAACACGGGATAGGTTATGAAATATGCCATGAAACTGATCCTAAGGAAAGATTAGAAAGACAATGAATGATAGACAGTGCACAAGAGTAAATAGAACGTGTTTGGTAATAATAGCATTGTGGGCGAGCTAGCCTCCCCACCAGTGCATAATAATGTACTATAACCCCACAGTCTGCTTGCAGGATGCAGGAGACGTCATCGGGTACGGAGCTTTCCTCGAACGTGCTAAGGCTCGGAGCTATCTCTAGAGCCTTGTAGCGTTGCAAGGAGATGAAGCACCGTATACAGGACAATGTATCGGAACATCGCCATGAATTATTCCATGTTGTAAGCCACTTGGCATGCCTTTTATGTTTCGAATAGAGAGAGAGCTTGAGAGACTTGTAAACTTGGCCTAGCGCCGCTTGTAAACTTCTTGAAATCAATAAAGAGTTTGAATTCGCTTCAACTTGTGTTCATTTACTTTCCGCTGCAAATGGGGACACTCTGTGCGACTCTGTGGCCTAGCTCGAATTGGCTGTTTCTGGGATTAGCCTTGCACGGGCGTAACCTAGGCCCGTGCGGCATCATGCCTTAGCGAGGACGATCGCTCCTGCGGGAGCGGGGCGTGACAGATTGGTATCAGAGCACGGCTTTACGTCCTTTGTCTTTATTTCAATTTTCTCAGTTTTGAAAGCTCGTTGAAACAAAAGATGTATACGCTCTCTCTCTCATTGTACCTTGGGTTGTTCCATACAATAAGTCTAATATTTTCAAAAGCTCGTACGGGTACTCAGTGGAACGGGATCGATAGGCGAAGGCCTTTGTGCCAAACCATGACGGACTTGAGTCGAAAGAAAACCAAAATACTAAAAGTTAGCAAACACAAGGCATGCTTGAATAACCTTACGCTAACAATGGCGAACGAGTACACGAGATCGAAGTATAGTTCAAACGGGATGGTAATGCATGCAGCCTTTTGGCTAAGTTGTGCGGAGTACCGCGCACCTAGACCTTCTGGCATAAACGAGTTGCGAGCGAGATCGATTATCGCTCGAACGAGAATATGTGAGCGTGTAAACTCGAATATAGTCCGCACAGGATAGCTATGCACGCGGCCTTTTGGCTAAGTTGTGTCGTGTGTCGCGCACCTCAACTTTTTGGTACAATCGAGTTGCGAACGATATCAAGTACCGCTCGGTCAGGAACGAAGCCACACTTATAGTGTATATCGATAGGGACGCTATCAAACTAACGCTTAGGTGTGCACGGAAGATTGATTTGGATTTTGAGGAATAGTGCGAACGACTTAGTGCGTCGATACGACGTGATCGTTACGCTAGAGATTCGTCGAACGAATCTGAAATATGTCTTAGCAAATGATGCGAATGTGATTGTGGATTAAATAGGATGGCTCGAATCCGAGTGGTGTATGAATTTTCTTTGAAATCATTCGAGCAAGATTGAGGATTACGAGTAACGGCGAGTATGTCGGCGAGGCGATGCGATCGCATAAAGCCTTATAACGCGTCACGCTTAGTTTGGTTGTGACTTCGAATGTCCCGAACGAGATATCGTTCGGACAACTTGTCAATGGGTAACGCGAGTTAGAAAATAACTCGGAACGATGAATAAAGATGTATGTCTTGATCGAGGAAGCTAGAGAATAGCACTTGTGATTTCGGATTGGGTTAGATAAAATGTGATTTGAGTTTTGGAGAACAATATTGAAACTAGCTTGAGGAATAGCGATCAAACTTGATCTTAGAGTGAATCGAATGGAATTGTAGTATATCCAGTTCGGACAATAGCATCAGTCGTACGATTAAAAATTAGTTGCAAGGGTAGATTGTCAGGTTACGCATATCGTCGATGGTATTGAGGCATATCAAAGATCGATATGCGATAACTCGGGGGTACTCTGACTCGGCAAATGACGATCGTACAAATGTCATTGTTCTAACGGATGCTATACTCGGGATATTGAGACGTGTCGAGGAAAATATAGACGTGGCTCGAGGATTTTCTAGTTGAACGAATGACGGTCAGACTATCGAACCGATATCTGGGCTTGGAGGAAAATGAAATGTTTGGATTTGCTTCGATGATAACCACAACGTTGACGTTCTTGTCTTATGCGAGCGCAACTTCAGCCTCGTACATGCGTCGCGCCGATTAGGGCGATCACTCCGCATGAGCGCTCGTATGGTGATTCATACAGCGGGGGTGATCAAACTTGCATGGCATGGCAAATTTGATACATCGACTTATGGTTTGACGCGAATGCGAACTCGAGAATGACTTAGTATGCTTGACGATTGATCTTGAGGATTGAGTAGGGCCAATCCGCGTATCGAGAATGAATTAGTCTAGACTCAAACAAGAGTTACACCACGATGAGAATGATTATTCCGCGAGAGCGTTGCATGGTGATTCATGAACCACCGTGGATAATCTGACTCGCGTGAGATTGGGACGCAACATATTGTCAAAGCTAGATGAACTCGTGATCGAATAGATAAATTGTTAGAATGGATATGTAAAGTATGTCGATTCGGTGATTTAAACGGATTCGAATTCGTTGCGCTGTGCGACGAATGCCTTGATTCGTATTAGGCGATCATGCTCGATGTTTAGAAATCTGAGTGACGTGAGCTCGGGTAGAAAACCCCGTACTACCAACTTTGGTTTGACCCTAGGATTGGGGTCATTATTGGCATTATTGTTGGGGAACTATAATTCCAATCCTGACATTGAATTAGCCTTAAGAAATGGCCTAGCGGTTAGGCGAGACGTACCTGTTTCAATAGTTAGCAATCGAAAGATTGATATTGAGGATTGGCATGGATGGATAGTATGAATCACGAATATAGGAATAACCCTCACAAGATTCGGCTAACATACATATATTTCAGGGACGCCGGAGTATGTACACGATGCGACTCGAGTGAGAATGATGAATTCTCTATCACGCGATTTGGTGAATGCATGTATTTTGGGGACTCCTGGAATGCGTGCATGATCCAACCAAGTGACACATTGAATTCCAAACGAGACTTGAGGAATGGAAAGTATCAGTGATTGAGATCGTATTAAAAGAAAGGAATGATACTTGTACGAGCGTTGCTCAGAATCAAAGAAACGTGTGAGCAGAGTGTGCATGAACGACAACGAGATTGGCCCTAAACAAGTGAATAATATGGAATCGATATCGTACAAGTAAAGTTGGTATAACGAATTGAACCATTGATAGGAAGATATACTTGATGATAGTGCAATACTTGGTCTGAATCGGACGAAAATTACTTAGACTTGGTCGACCCCGCTAAGAAGAAATTATATTGATTTCGTGGACAAGAACGTTTGAGAAGCAAATCGGGTCATCTCATGACCGAGATAAACGAAAGTGAGTTTGCCTCAGCCTGCGACCCTCGCATTTGACGAATTACAATGTGCCTCGTGCGACCATTTCAGTCCCATGACACGAAGAAATAGCAACCAAGACGAAGAAACACTTGAATTGAATAAGTACCATCAACTTTAAAATGAATGAAAAGTTATTCAATAAAATCGACCAAGCGTATGCGACACGGAACTTAGAAAGGTATCGAGTATAGTTCGATGCCATCGAGCGGTAAAGCCATTCGATAGAAATTGTCTAAGATACGTACACGACATGGGTTAAGTAACGGTAGGATGACCTGCAATCACGAAGTCTCGAGGACGAGACTTATTTTGAGTGGTGTATTATGTAATGACCCATTCCGCCCTAGGGGAACACCGATTCAAACAGCAAGTGCAACGACTCAAACGAGCCGTCGATCCGAAGAGTTGGCATTGACCTGATGAAGAATCGATACAAGGCTTACTTTGGCCCGTCAAGATGAATCCAGACTTAGACTTTCAAAGGCGTGCTCGGAGTATCGTTCGACCGATGTAAACATCGCTCAGGTGGATGGCTCTGATGAACCTGTCTTTGCTTAGCCTAGATACATAATAATACGGACACTAATGCTAGAATCGCTTGGTGATAACACCGCGCATGCTAATAAATGACTCAACGCACCTAGCTGAGGGACTAATCCCATCTTGTATGCTTGTATAGAATATAGAAAATAACATGGAAAAATGTAAGAACTCTCGCACCTTGCTCTACGCTCGTGCTAAGGCACAAGCTTACATTCAAGTTTCCTATACGATCAACAATGAAACAATAAACTGTTTACAACAAACAAACGGAAGACTATCGACATAGTCGTTCCGAGTAGAGTATAGCAATATTAGAAGACTTCGGGACCGATGGGTCACCAAGGCGACTCCCGCACGGGGAGTTGCATAATGAACGAATGAATGAACGAATAAGTTAATGAATGAATGATTGCGTAAACAAATAAGTGAATGAATGAATCAACGAATGAATGAATGAATACGTAAAGAATGAATGAATGTACGAACAAGTGAAAGAAAGAAATGAAAGGGTGAATAAAAGATAAGAAAGAAAAGAATGGTTAGCGACAAGTATGACGGGCACGTGCAACGGGGCTCGCTACCCGCGCTGCACGGACGCCAACCTGGTCGATAACGCATTATGGCTCAGTGACAGCCTATGGCTCAAAGACAGCCGTTAAGTTAAATGACAAGTCAATACAAAATGGTCGTGGACAAACGGCACGGGCGATGGGGGGAATACAGTGGCCGTAAAGAAGAAGGATTCCACGGCACGATCAATGGAGGTGTATATCGTGGCCGGCCTAGGTGAAATCAGACATGGGGCTTACGGGCTGCCTTGAGTGGGGGCTCGGCACTCAAGAAGACGTAAGGCCAAGTATTTTAGGAGACTATCAAGGTGTACCAGCCATCACGCTTCGATGGGTGAGAATGCCAAAGAGAATATGTCCAAAATGGCTTATGATGCCAGCGACCCGTGCATGTAGATTAAGTGGGCTATGCTGGTGGCAATCCATGTGCAAGTCCTTGCATTGAAACAATCAGTCTAAGTTAACTAAATGAAGTACCTTCTGAACATGCTTGAAATGTAACACACCAAATGATAAAGAATAATTCATGTAAATGAGTTAGAGAACGTGCCTACGACATGCTAGAATCTGAGGCAGGGACACGCACTTGACATTGAAAGATTATATGAATTATTGACTAACTTGGTTTACTTTTGACAGGGAAGGCCGGACGGTATGTATGGTTAAGTCGTGCATACATTTCCATACATAGACTTGAATTTGGCAACACGGGATAGGTTATGAAATATGCCGTAAAACTAATCCTAAGGCAAGATTAGAAAGACAATGAATGATAGACGGTGCACAAGAGTAAATAGAAAGTGTTTGGTAATGATAGCATTGTGGGCGAGCTAGCCTCCCCACCAGTGCATAATAATGTACTGATAACTCCACAGTCTGCTTGCAGGATGGAGGAGACGTCATCGGGTGCGGAGCTTCCCTCGAACGTGCTAAGGCACAGAGCTATCTCTAGAGCCTTTGAGCGTTGCAAGGAGCTGAAGCACCATATACATGACATAATGTATCGGAACATCGCCATGAATCATTCCATGTTGTAAGCCACTTGGCACGCCTTTTATGTTTCAAATAGAGAGAGAGCTTGAGAGACTTGTAAACTCCGCCTAGCGCCGTTTGTAAACTTCTTGAATATCAATAAAGAGTTTGAATTCGCTTCATTCATTTACTTTTCGCTGAAATTGGGACACTCTGTGCGACTCTGTGGCCTAGCTCGAATTGGCAGTTTCTGGGGCTAGCCTTGTACGGGCGCAACCTAGGCCCGTGCGGCATCACGCCTTAGCGAGGACGATCGCTCCTACGGAAGCAAGACGTGACACCGTCTGTGTTGAGGCAGTTCCTACTTCAGTGTTGTGCTCTGTGCGTAAAGTTCAGTCTCCCGTCTGTGACGTGGTAGACACCCATGTCTTGTGCTCTATGCGTAAGGGCAAATCTCCCGTCTGTGACGTGGCAGATGTTCCTGTTTTGTGTTCTACGTGTAAAGGTAAATCTCCTATCGGTGACATGGTAGATAAAATTTATAATGGTGCTTTTGCATCTAAAGTGAACTTACCTACACTCGTACAGCGTAAAAACAAGTCTTCTGTTGCTGCTATGGCAGACACTTCCTTTGGTTGATCCAAGGAGTCAAGAAATTTTGGCAAAACTTATGTTTTACGCCAACAATCCTCTAATGCTGCTTTACGCAAAGTGTCAAATCGTAGGATTACGCGCATGGCTGATGGTGTTCTCTGTGCACAAAAATAAACTCAAGATTTACGCACACAACTTCAGACGCGTAAAAATGTACAGCTTTGTTCTGCCAATGAAGCTAGTAACCTTCTTTTTACACAAGGGACTAAATATTTATCTGTCCCAAATACAAGAAAGAAAATGTTACCTTCCAATTCTTCTGATTTACGCGAGTTACTTGTACAAAAGCGTAAAAATAGAAAATCTTCTGTGACACTCCCTCAAGAAAATCATAATTGTGAATGTCACCAAATTGTGATCAAATGTTGCTGTTCTGCTACTAAACGGTCAGTTTTCGACCGATTAAGTTATAACGTACCTCACCAACAAATTGATGACCAAGAACATGAGTTGTCCTATGCATCGGTCAATATGGCGTCTCATATCAATAGAGGACGACGTCCAAGACGCAATTCGTCCCGGACTCCAATTCAACAACGCTTTAACCGAATACTTGACACTTTTGAACGAGTATATCAACATACTCGGTCAAGAAGTCAACGATCATTAAGTATGCATTCTTCAGATTCAGAGGCTGGGGGTACCCAGTATTTGGAGTCAGAAACTGATAGCATTGATTCTTATCTCTACACAAATCCCTCTATATGTTCAAGAGAAGTTGAATCCTATGTTATCGGAGAAGAGCAGGAGACGTCTACTTCTCATACAGAACAGCGTCTTTCTTTGGTGGAACAATCGCTAAAGGATATGCTTACCATGCTGCAAAATATGCATCAGATGATAATGACTCAGCACACAGCCCAACCGACAGTGATAACACCGATGCAGGTATCTGCGCCAACTCAAGATAGTCAAGGGGTTGATATATTTTTGAATAATCTGAGTCAAGGGCTTATTATCAGTCAAAACTCCGCATCTCCTGACTCTCTCATTCCAGAGGATGTGTCACCTCCAGTGGGGGTTACGGTGCATCCAACCACTATTCAATCAAATATACTTCCTCAAACTAGTAAAGCTATTAAAGCAGTTAGATAGTTAAAAGCACAATTTAAAGTTCTTAAGCACAAAGATCAGCTCCAAATATTGGAGATCAAGCAACCCTATCCTCCCCATTGGAATGATTTACCCAATCCTTCTAAATTCAAGCCACAATCTATGTTATTATTTGATGGAAAGGCTTCTCCAAGTCAATATATCAATTATTTTGATATTATGGCTGTTCATCTGCAAAGGAATGATGCTCTCCTTATCCGAGTTTTCATTGGATGTTTGACGGGTACAGTATATGACTGGTACCGCAGTCTACCCAATAATTGCATATGGTCTTTTGACGAGTTCAAAGCGATGTTTCTCTCTCGTTTCTATAAAGGAGGGATGGATATGAATATGTCTACCTTAATAGAGATTAAACAAAAAGAAAAAGAGTATACTCGGACATTTATTGAACGTTTTCGATAGGCTGCTCTGAAAATGCCTCCTGGTATGCCTGATTCAGCATTAATTGATACATGCAAAATGAATCTGCGACCAACCATCGCTGTTTTTACAGGCTCTCAATTCACAGATTGGGCCTCATTTATTAAAGCGGCTGTTTCAGTTGAGACCAATGGTTGATTGGCTCGTGAGCATGGGATAATCTTCGCCTCGGAAGATAAAAGAAAGAAAACCTCATCAGGTAATAATTCTGGTAATCGCAATGGGAAAGGAAAGGAAACCCTGGTGTGAACCTTTCAAAATCCAAAACTACACCAGGTAATCCGGAGTCTTCTAAGTCGAAAGAAGAATACTCTTTTGACGACAGTGACATTTCTGGAATATTCCAATGTCTCGTGAAGAGTGGTAAACTCCAGATTCTAGATCCAAAATGACCTAATGAGGTGGACTTGACTGATAATCCCAAGTATTGTATCTGCCATAGGTACATAAATCATCCGACTAAGGCTTGTTATGTCTTGAAGAAGAAGATTCAAGAGTTGATAAATGCTAAAGCTATCGCTCTAACTAATGATGAGCATACAGTCACGACTAGCATGATTTCTCTTCAATTTGGGGATCTTCCTCCACAGCAAGTTCCTGATGGGATTGTCCTGATTCTGAAGGCACAATGAAGATTGTGAATCCTTCACCAGCCAGAGATCAAAGTAAAAGAATATTGCCTCTCACTTTAAAAAATGGTGAAATCATGTGGGTACATCCTGACTTAGTACCTGAAATGGAGTATGAAAGTAAAATTTTAAAATCCAAGAAAGGTCAAAAAGTCAAAACATGCAATATGATTTCTCATGTTACTATCTCAGACCATGATGATTCTAATCATCTGTGGATGGCATTCCTTTGGAAGATAGGCTAAGGGGTCTGGACATATGCCCTCCAAGTTTGGCTCCTCCTACCAAACTAAAGCTTACTCATCAACAATGGTTAGCCATGAACAATGTCCCTTTGTATAGGGCATAACAAGTTTTTGTTGCCTATGAGAAAGCTCTGGTTGGGATTTTACCTCCTGTACCGAAAGTTTCCACCCTTGCGACTACAGGGGTCTCCATTCCTTCTTTATCTACTGGAACGTCTTGTGAAAGTCCGTTACCCGTTCGTATGTACAGTCAACAATCGGTCTATCTCATAAAAAATATGGGCTATGACTTTCAAAAAGCAGAAGGCTTGAACGATGGTAAAGGTATACGAGTTCCTTTGCAAATTCAAAGTCAAAAATCCTCCGTCGGATTGGGATTTGAAGTCCCTCATTAAGATCCCAGTAAGACGAAGACTAAGAAAAAAAAGACTAAATCCTGTAATATGGTACTTCATTCTCCTGAGTCTGAGGAAGTGGCTTTTGCTGGTACAAGATCTGAAAAGGACTACCATAAAGATTACGAGGGAACTTCTAAAGAGGTGGATGATGTCGCTGAAACTCTAAATCTACCGACTCAGTCATCTTATATTCCTGCTGAGGCAAGACCTTCTAAACCCCCAGTTGTTAAAAAAGAGAAACAGAAGGCAGTACGTTTTGACACCCCGCTGAAGTCTGGTTCAAATCAAGGGTTGATGAAACCCTATAAATTTGACATTCTAGCCCAATTTTCCAATACTCCGGCTAGGCTTTCCATATTTGAGTTACTCCGTCTATTTAAAGAAAGTCGAAAAACTTTGAGTGAAGCTTTGCTAACAGGCAGATTCATGCTTAGCCCAGCTCAAAAATCCTGACAATATACCGGTGTCGTATCCCCAATGCTACAGTGTGATGGAGTCAATTCCTAATATTACTTTCACACAAGAGGATATGATGTTGAAGCATAATCGACATGACAGGCCTCTGTGTTATACAGGGTATATTGACTCGACCGAGGTTGACAGGATTTACATCGATCCTGGGTCTTCCATTAGCATTATTCTTCAGAGTATGTTACGACCATTGAGGATTCCTACAAGTGAGTTGACTTACACTAGTACGACAATTGTTGGTTTCAATTCCGGAAGAAGTAAACCATTGGGGAAAATTCGTCTGAAGATTAGGTGATCTTCGAACCATGGCAACCTTCTATGTTATCAATTCATATAATATCCTACTAGGAAGACCATGGATATATGAACATAATATTGTACCTTCAACTCTCCATCAATGCTTCAAGTATGTGGATTCTCAGGGGACCGTAAAGACTAAATTTGTAGATCTCAATCCTTTTAAAGGTGTTGAAGCCTATTTCTCTGATTCAATACTCTATACACAAGAGCATGTGAAGAAAATATCCGATATAGCTGAAGATCGATCGCCTTCAGAAAATCCATCGCCTTCAGAAGGCCAATCGCTTTCAGAAGACCAATCGCCCTCAGAAGATCAACCTTTGAAGATTAAGGTTAAGGATAAGATTCGACCCCAACCTGTCGATGATGAACCTTTGATGATTAAAGTTAAAGGAAGAACTCAAGCTACATCTGATGAATCTGTGAGAATTCCAGTCAAAAGTCGAGTTCAAGCCAACATTAGTGATCAGCCTCTCATGATCAAGGTTAAAGGACGTACTTCTCGTCCAACTGATTCAGAACCACTAGTTATCAACCTCGGCAAGTCTACGCCTAAGACGGATGATGGTCCATTAATGATTAATCTAAGGCGTAGTAAACATACTGTCAATGATGTAAATATTGATCAATCTGTGTTTTTCTATTTTAATGAAGATTTCTTTTTGTAGTATATGGCTGTCAAATATATTGAAAGAATGACTTTATCTGTTGATAATCAAAGTCATCGACATAAAACTGACATAAATACAGAGGAAACCTTATATATTAAACACAAAGAGAATTCTTTTCCTCCTCATGTCCATGTTGGGCCCTATGCTCAGATGTTCCTAACATCTACTCCTTATTTTTTACCTATTGCTTCATCATCACAAGCTTGTGTGGTTTATAGACGTCATGAAGAATCTTATTTTATGATCCCGTCTACTAAAAAAAACAAGCGTCAAATTGTGTTTGGTTTGGCTAGAAATATTCTTGTTATACAGACAGATAATCTCGAAGAGAAGGATAAAGGAAAAATCAGAATTGACAGATATAGTCAATAATACCGTAAGATTATCCAGAGTATGGGATATGATTTGAAAACCATGTCAGGTCTCAATCAAGACAAAGGTAGACGATTACCATTATGTGGTAATCCATTTTATCAACGAACCCGTCATGGTTTGGGGTACGATACATCCCATATGTTTAAGGAAGATATGAAAGAGAAATTTTCTTCCAGTTCTTTACAATCCTCAGATTCAAAAGGAGTCCAGTATGTTGAATCTGAGCACGTCTTTTCAGTTAATATGGTTCAAACCATGATGAGTCTGAACTATTTGAAAATCACCCTTGGGCACAACAAATAGATACTCAGTGGGAGCTCCAGTTTGAACAGGGACAGCCACCTACAGAAGATAAAATTATCCAGATTGATGTTGGAGACGAAATTACGTCGAAGCCAATATTTATCAGCAAAAACCTTTCTGAAGATGAAAAAGAAAAGATTATAAAGCTGATAAAAGAATATATTGATATCTTTGCATGGAGCTATGAGGATGTGCCAGGTCTGGATCTTAAAGTAGCTTCCCATAAACTCAATATTCTTACTAATGCCAAACCTATAAAACAACAGCAGCGGCATTTTCGACCAGACATGATGGATGCAATTAAAGTAGAAGTTAAAAAGCTGATCACATATGGCTTTGTCCGTGAAGAACAACACCCAGATTGGGTGGCCACTATTGTTCCTGTCATAAAAAAGAATGGAAAAGTTCAAGTTTGAATAGATTTTCGAGATTTCAATACAGCTTGTCCAAAAGATGAATTTCTACTTCCGATTACTGATGTCATGATAGACAATACATGTAGTTTTGAACGTATGTCTTTCATGGACGAATTTTTAGGATATAACCAGATTAAGATGCATCCAGGAGATGAAAAGCACACTACTTTTCGTACACCCCTTGGAGTTTATTGCTACACAGTTATGCCTTTTGGTCTAAAAAATGCCGGCGCTACATATCAACGGGCCATGAGCAACATCTTTCAAGAACATCTACGAAAAATAGTTGAATATTACGTTGATGATATCGCCGTCAAAAGTCGATCAAAAGATGATCACATTCAAGACTTGAAGACAGTATTTGAGTTGATGCGTCAACATCAACTAGAGATGAACCCCACTAAGTCTTTCTTATGGGTTTCCAGTGGCAAATTTTTGGGATTTGTCATCTCTTCTCAAGGTGTCCATGTTGATCCTGATAAAGTTAAAGCAATTCTTGAAATGCGTCCTCCACGCAATCTGAAAGAGCTCCGTAGCTTTCAGGGTCGCATTGCTTATATCAGGAGATTTATATCAAATCTTTCTGGGAGATGTCAACCTTTCTCTCGTTTACTGAAGAAGGGTGTCATTTGTTTGGGATGAAGCATGTCAAAAAGCATTCAATGACATCAAGCAATACCTCACAAATCTACCTATTTTAGTACCCAGTAGTGAGAAGACCATTTTTGCTGTATGTTCGAGCATTGGATCATTCACTTGGTGCTCTTTTTGCACAGAAAAGTGATGAAGGTCATGAACAGGTAATTTATTATCTCAGTCGAATGATGGTTGGGGCTGAACACAGGTATACTCCTGTGGAAAAAGAATGTCTAGCCTTGGTTTTTGCCATCCAAAAGACACGACATTATGTATCAGGACAGACTATTCATGTCATCTCCAGAATAAATCCTATTCGGATATTAATGAAGAAGATGAGTATTCTTAACTCTCGGTTAGCTACTTGGGCAATGTTGCTTACTCCCTATGATATGGTCTACATACCTCAAAAATCAGTGAATGGTCAAGCGTTAGCTGACTTCTTAGCAGCTCATCCTATACCTGAAACTTCTAAGCTATATGATGACATTCCAGATGAAGTCATAGACTGCAACATGAACTTGAGGAATGATATTTGGCAACTATACTTTGATGGAGCATCACGAGTTGGACCCAAAGGCAATATTGTCTCTGGAGTAGGCATTGTCTTAGTCTCTCCCGATAAAATGGTTATATACCGTGCTTATTCCCTCAACGAACCATGTTCCAATAATGTGGTAGAGTATAATGCTCTGCTAATTGGTCTTCAAGTAGCAAAACAATTGGACATTGAGTTCTTGGAAGCCTATGGAGACTCTCTGCTGATCATCAATCAGGTCAGAGGGACATATGAAGTCAGAAATCCTGACCTCATTCCCTATCATCAAGTGGTAATCGAATTGGCTCTTTTATTCAAAGGGTTCTTCATTGAATTCGTACCACGTTCTCAAAATTTGGAAGCTGACGCTCTTGCTAGTTTAGCTGCAGACTTAGCAGTTCCCATCAGAAGACAAAATACCATCACTTTATTGGATCGAGACCTATTCTGTATCAAGAATAATTTGCACATCGAACACAGTTATGCTACCGAATCAAAATTTCAACAAAAGGATTGGAGAAGTCCATTTATTGATTATTCGGTCTATGGGATTTTACCTGAAGATCCAAAGAAAGCTGCATCAATCAAAAGACGATCATTTCGATTTTACTATGATGCTTCTATACATATGTTGTATCATCGTTCTTATGACGGACTTTTACTGCGTTGCCTCTCGAAAAGTGAAGCTAAGCAAACACTTCGTGAAGCTCATGATGGAGTTTGTGGTGCACATCAACCAGGTCCAAAATTACAGGACCGTATTCGAAGAATGGGTTATTATTGGCCTTCTATGATAGCAGACTCTGTGGATTACGCCAGACGGTGTAAATCATGCCAGATTCATGCTGGTTTTATTCATCAACCTTCTGAATTTTTAAATCCTACGACAGCTTCTTGGCCTTTCGAAGCTTGGGGTATGGATATTATTGGTCCGATTAATCCCTCTTCTGTTAAAGGGCATCAGTTTATCCTTGCTATAACTGATTATTTTTCTAAATGGGCAGAAGTCGTTCCTCTTGTTGAAGTAAAAACGACTAATATGGTTAACTTCATCAAACATCATGTCATTTATCGTTTCGGGATTCTCCGAAGGATAATCTATGATAATGGACCACAATTTGCCAGTCAGGTGTTTTATCAATTTTGTGACAAAAATCGGATCCAGAACTTATCTTCTACAGCTTACAATCCAGCTGCTAATGGTTTAGCAGAAGCTTTCAACAAAACAATTATTAAACTTCTCAAAAAGTTTGTTCTTCTAATAAATGTGATTGTAACGAGAAACTTGGAGAATGTCTATGGGCCTATCGAACAACAGTCCGAACTCCAACTAGTTTTACACCATTTTTATTGGTTTACGGAAGTGAAGCTATTCTTCCACTGGAGATTCAGATACCATCTCTTAGAATAGCCATTGCTAATGAGCTAACTACGAGAATAATGACCGCTTAAGACTCCAGGAACTGGAAGGTTTGGATGAGAAGCTTCTTCAAGCACAACAACACATTGAGCTATATCAAGCCCGTATATCTCGAGCTTTCAATCGCAAAGTTAACAAAAGGGTATTTAAAGTAGGAGAGCTAGTTCTAGCTGTCCGAAGACCTATGGTTATGACTCATAAGAGTAAAGGTAAGTTCCAAGCTAAATGGGAAGGTCCTTATGTAGTTGAAACCGTATTCTCTAATGGTGCTTATAGGTTATCTAAACCTAATGAAGATTTGCTTATGATGCCGATCAATGGTAAATTCTTGAAGAAATATTATGTTTGAATTTCTTCTTCATTCCCCAGCTGCTAAAGTTTGGTTAAGCTAATTTTATTCTCCCAAAAGAGAATTTTGATTTTCTGTCTTTCCAACTGATTTCAAAAAAAGAAAAAGATTTATTATCTATTATGTCCATATTCTCTCTGAATAGATATTAATCTACTTCTTTTCATTATTATCGATTATGTCCATATTACCTCTGAATAGATATTAATCTACTTTTTTTATTATTATCTATCATTTCCATATTACCTCTGAATAGATATTAATCTACTTCTTTGAGTCATTATAATCTATCATGTTCATATTACCTCTGATAGTATTGTACACTCTAAAAAGAAAAAGGATTTATTATCTATCATGTCCACATTACCTCTGGATAGATATAATCTACTTTGTTGAGTTTTAAAGACTTATCATGTCCATATTACCTCTGATAATTGTTTTCTATCTCATACCTATTTTATAAAAAAAATATTTCATTCATTTTATGGTTTGAAATATTACATCAGCAAAAGGAAGAAAATGACAGAATATAAAATTCTTTATTGGGTACAAAAAAATTATAAGGCGGAGCAGATAGATCTTCAATCATTTTATGCAAATCTGCCAGATGTTTTTTGCGAGAGCCCAATACAGTTGTATATACTATGGATTGTCGAGCTTCCGCAGTACAAAGATGGGAAAGTTCGGCAAAGGCAGCTATCATTTTATCTTTAGCCTCTTCGAGAGTCTTGATATTTGATTCAGCACCAAAGATTCGTTCTTCCAAAATAGAACTTTGCCTCAAATATTGATCTCGATCTGCTGTCATATAGTTTTGCTCCTCCTTTAATCCAGCTAGCTCAGCCTCGACTTCACAGATTTTATCATTTTGTTGATGGATTTTGATATTCATTAAGTCATCGGCTTCTTGATGCTGCTCTAACAGGGGTTTATTCTCTCTCAAGAAGGCCCTTTCTACGGCAACCTTATTGCTATATTCTTGAAGAGATTCATTGAAAATAGTTTCCCAAGTTGTATATTCATTTGTGAGAGCATCATACTCAGATTGGACGAGGATTTCAATAGTCCCACTTGACAACTTTAGATATTCTTTGATTGGTTGTTCAAGTCCTTGGACTATCTTTTGCAAGGTTGCTGCCCTCTCAGTATCATTAAACATTACGATATTGTCAATGGTGGTAGCAATTATACTTTTCAAACTCTCATAACTGAGACCTTTCTTCAAAACCATCTTGATCAATGCTGCTAAGGTTTTATAAAATGTCTCAGTATGAATCTCTACCAAAAGATTCGTATCAGCATTAGAGCTTGGTGTATCAGCAATAACTGCCAACCCCTTCTCCTGAAAACCAGAGACAGATATTGTCGTCGCTGTGGTAGCAAGCTGAGTTAACGATATATCTATCATCGTTACCATGGCTAATTGATTCCCAGGGAGTTCTGGGACTATATCTTCAGCAACCTTTTCTGCCGCCTCCGGAGCTTGAGTTTCGGTGGCAGGGGACGGTATTACGGAGGTGCTGCCTTCTATGTTCGATTCGGACTCGAACACTACTGTCTCAAGAATTGGCCTGGATTAGCAGCAGTAATTGATGTTGCTGCTACATCTATGACCTTAGTAATCGGTTCTTTTGTAGCAACTATCTCTGAGCACTGCTGGCTCTTCTTCTGCAGTTGGCTCTTCATCTCTTTCCTCGACAAGAGAAGAAAATTCTTGGCATGCATCTCCTGCAGATTCTTTTTGTATCTCCACAGATGGAGAACCTTCCTCAGAAAGAGAATCCTCTTTTGAAGAAGAACTTCCTTCTTCAGATTCTATTACCTCTTCAGGAATAGACTTTTGAGGAGGAGGAGTAAAAGGCTTTGCCACAGCGACGATCCCTGGAAAGATTAAACAAGATAGTCAATATACAAAATTATAATACATATTTTTGTATAAGTTTTGTGTAATTTATCTTTACCTGGAGTAGGTGCAGGACGTAATAAGAGTGCGTCATAATCTAAGTCCCAGTCATCATCATCAAATTCGAGACCCGGTTCATCCGAGGGGATGGGTTCCGGATTACTAGCAAGAGTTGTGGCTGTGTCTTCGACAGCTTTCGCCTTTTTTGGCAAAGTTATGTGCAATAAGGAGCTAAGTCGTCCTGGAGATAGGACTCATGTAACTTCTGTTATTACTGCTGGCTGGGGTACTGAAGATCCTTCTCCAGGTTGAGCTAATGAAGATATAATGTTTTGAGTCTCTTCGGGAGAATTTTCACTTTCTGGTGTAGAGACTCTCTGCTTGGAAGGCCCTTTAATAGTAACCTTCTTCTTCTTCTCCCGAAGAATAACAGTTGTATCCGATTTCCACTTCCAGGTAGCAGGAATGGTAATTGCTCCTGCTGCTGTCTCTCCAACTCCCATAGGGATCGTTTCCAGATATTCGTCTGGAACAGCATCATCAGGTATATCCGAAGGCACCATAACTGGTTCTTCGGCTTCTCCTTCTTTTTTCCATCGGAGACTTCCTTTCATGTTGTAGTCTTTTGCGAAAGAACGAATGGAGACATAAAAATGTGCATACGAATGAAGCATTCGTAGCTCAGTTATGCTTGAGGCGGTTGACACATAGAATTTGGCACCGGTACATCCAGTGCTGAAATATCTCCATGCCCTCGCTCCATCAACTAATTTTCCATAATTGTTGAAAGTAATGGAGGGATTACCAACGTGAAGCTGGTCATACCCGAACTGACGAGCAAACCGACTAGGTAGGTACGGTTCAAAGATGTAGTTGTCTTCAGTTCTATACATCAGATGTGATGGTCTGATGCATATTAGCCAATTGAAGACTGGCGCAGGTATCTCAGTTCTATCTTGACCTACGTCTTCAAATTGTACACCAAATCAGTCGGCTGGAACTGGTGGTCGTGTGCAGAAAAAATTCCACCCATAAGAGAAGTTCAGTGCTTCCCGTGTATCTGTCACTGAAGTTGCCTTCCAGGTGGCTTTATTAGACTTCTGGAAGAATACCTCTGCATTATTTTCAGGGCCTGGTGGTAATAAGCTACAATTGTGATGCAGTAGCCAGCCCATCAAATAGGTATAGGGCATCTCCACCATAGGGAAATCATGACGGTAGGGAGCATTATTGATCAGTTCTTCACCAAATACTCGCAAACCCGCATTTATCCGGCACACCATTGCCGGTAATATGCTAAGTTTAGCCTTGAATACCAAACAACTGCTGGCCATAGTACGTTTTGGTGAATTTTGTCAACTATACCGGTCCCTTGTACGATCCATCTTCGCAACCACAAGGAACGTAAGCCCGTCAGCAAGGCTTCCTTTGAGAGCTTTTTACTGCCATGTTTTAAAATGCTCAATGTTTCAATCCCCGCAGGGAATTCTCCAGCTTTGGTGGTTAAATACTTGTCCGGGGACTTATATGTGATCATCCAAGTATTTATCAATCGGCAGGAATTATTGAGCAAGGATTAATGGTTTGAGCCTTGCTGTCTTGGAATCTCTCCTTATCTTCCTTATTTTTACAGTATCATTTTATAATTTTAAATAGCTTTTATTATGATTTAGCTAATAGTTCCAAGCAAATATGTATATTGTACTTATTAGTTATTAAAAGGTTTTAGAAATATTTTTACGATTTTAGAAATTTATTTATTAGATTTATTTTAGTGTAAATTATATATATAAAGATTCTATATATTAAGTAATGTAAATGAATAAGGAAAAGAAAAAAAAAGAGGACAGCAGCTCACGAGAAATTGCCAAGGTAATTTTTTGCGAGCGGCCCAACTATTGAAACCTGCGACCCAGCCTCCCATTCAACCGAGCATATATATATATATATATATATATATATATATATATATATATATATATATATATATATATATATATATATTTTAAAAAAAAAAAATATATATATATATATATATATACCCAAACAAAACCCTAACCAATACCTCGTCGCCCTGCCACCCTCGTACGACCCATCCAGCCGCGCGTATCTGCCCGATTCGTCGTCGCCGGCAGACTTTGTCGGAGTCGCCAGACAGAGCCGGCACCCACCGCAACATCAACAGCAGTACAGCTGCTCTCCGAGCCGACTTTGAGACGAGCGTGCGTCCCCCTCGCTCGACCAATATCTAAATCGATCACACTGGTATGTACACAACCCTAAACTCTACAACTTCCTTCAAATATATTTAGTTGGATCGTAGAATACGCATCATAGATCGAACCCAAACTTAACGAAAAATCTGTTCAAATTGAACAATTTCATAATTACTGACCACATGTTGGCAGCCAGATTTCTATCAAACCAACAATTGACTTGAAAAACTAATTGAAGGAGATTTTAGGCTACTTATAGGACCTCACAACGCTTTTTGTATATTTTGATTTCGTTAACTAGGTGCCGAGAAATCGAATCCCAAAAATCAAGAAAAACCATAATATTCTGTTTTCAAAAATATAGAAATTTTTCGATACGACGTGCGTCCCGCCAAACTGGGCGACATGGTTGCGAACCGAAAGCATTGAAAGGTGCGTATCGACTTCGCGGACGTGTGTGCTTTGACGGAATTCAAATTGGTCGCGTGTGCGCGATGAATTTGATACGTATCCGTCGAAATTCATCGTATCGACCCTTTGCAATTTCCCCAATTACTTTGTGCACGTTCGTCGAATCAAAACCAAACTTGCGCCAGCAGGACCGTATCATTTTTCTGGTCCTGTTGCCAAGTTTGGTCCGATTCTGAGAAGGTTGATCGGAATGCCTATTTGGCGGGTCCGCGACCCGCTCCAACGGGTAATTTTGTGCATGGCTCATCGAAATCTAAAATTGGACATACCATTTGGTTCATCTCCTCAAAATGGACCTATAGACATGTAGTTGACGACTTTAGAGATGGTAGGTTCTGGCATGCGTTTCGGTGCAAAACGGGTCCAACGGCGGATATCATTTTGACCCAAAATTTGGATTTTACCCCTGTTCCAGAATTTGACTTTTGGACAGGCATTTCTTGGACATATCTTATATTTCGGACACGTTCATGGTGTTTATTTCAGCATCTGAGGATGTATACGGGATTTGGCTTTCATCGCTTCACTATTCTGACGGTTCGAGCTATTGGACGTCGCCCTTTTTGTACACAATCTCAGGCAAGATATCTTGCCATATTTACTTCTTATATTTAGGCTGTATTTTTATTATTGTATATCACTGTTTACTTATTTCCAGTTCTTGTAGCTGTACCATTATTATAGTTCTTGATTTATTGCCTGCTCAGTGATATTAGCTTTACTTTACTTATTATCCTTTGATTGCATATGGACCTAGAGTTAAGGGACTACCATTTGTAGTATATAACATAAACCTTGACACAGTTGTACCATAAGGTTAGTGTGAGATGAGTAGCATGTAGAGCTACTTGCGTGATGGCTGATCACCTGTGCACACGCGTTAGGGCTAACTGCTACTGGAGGCATGTTAGGAGACTTGGAAATTAGTAGTGGTATAGGAGTCATGGATGTGACTCTACTAGGCATTGGATGAGAAGAACAGTTCCTTAATGTATGGGCCACGTATGCACTTTCCTATTATTGTCGGTTATCTCCACTGGAGATACGGTCCTGGATCCTGATACCTGATTTCTTGCAGGCCTCTAACATTCGAGGAATGTGATGCTTTGAGGTCCCTAGTATCCTGATGGGACCATACCTGAGTTCCTGCTCCTGAAGTTAGAGTGTCCATGCGTTGAAGGTTTGTTCTTACTGCATAAACATATTAGACGGTTAGGTAACCCTCGTCAATGTCATATCACCCCATTCTATTAGTAGCTTGGGACAATGTCGCATCGCGATATAGTGTTCTACCCATTGTCCTTGTTTGGTTGTAGGGGTAGTCCCCTGTTTCGATGATGAGGTATTGGACCTTATTACGATTGAGACTATTTACCTTACTTGTGATTTATGACATAGTATATATATTCAGTTATGTAGCATGTTCTTTATGTATCTTGTTACATCCCTTTGAGGACCTGGTTATCTCTCCCGATGTGTGCTTTGTGACTTTTTACAGGTGTTCTAGCCAAGGCCGTGATCTTCTCCAGTCCTTCGAAGATGATTGCCCTTGGTTCGTCTTATCATTTTTATCTATCTTTTTCTTGTATAATTCTCTCTTTTAAAATAGTTGGTAGTGGATTTGTCTCCGTCCAACTACATGTATAAATGACAAACTCTTGAGTTGATTTATATTATTATTCTTCTGATTTTGTGGATGAGATTTAGTTATCATAGTTTTACTGTATTTTACAGCTTATGTATACATGCGGGGGTTCCATACATTGGAGTATACTTCGTATGTATACAGCTGGCATGTCTACATACTTAGTCCTAAGTATTTTGGAACTGGGGCGTTACATGTTTTTGTGGTAGCCCATGCAGGTCGAGTTCGTCACTTCAGTTACGTTACTGTACCGATGTGAGCCTGCAGATAGGAATAGGATATAGTAATCTCATCTACAAGCTTGACTTCCTTCCTTGATTCCAAATCTCGAACTCTCGTTCGACAACCTTGACTTCCTTCTGCTTGATTTCTTTTCTACCATAAATCTTAACGTTTCTTTCGTGTTCGATAGAAAGGTTAAGAAGACAACTCATACTAGTCACACACGCATTATTTCTCAACAACCCTATTAGCTGACTCTTATAAGTTGGGTAGTATGCCTCTCGGCCTATCACCCCGTGTTCTCATAATCCATTAATGAAGTATAACTAGGTGACACTGAATAAATGCTAGTGCAGGAAGATACGATTACCTAAAATATAGAGATTTTAGTAGCCCATACTCCATTGGTCAACCACGGCCGATACAAGAGGCAGTAGGACTACTGTATAAGTAGGAACACCGGACAAGACTTAGATCTTTGTGAAACTTGAACTCTTTATTACTGTTTTCATCATTATTTCCCATACTTATACTTTGTACTACCATAAACGATGTCCCTATTTATAGCCTAGTTTTACAAGCTTATTCTTTATCGAGCTTATTCAGGACATATGTATACTGGGGACGCCCACAAGCATACTGTCTAATTAGAATCAATATGTTACGGTCTGATCAACCATAGTGCACTTTGTTCGCTCTTCATATGATTATCCCACGCGGAGTAAGATATAGAGGTATCTAGAATCTCATCCTTGACTGCATTGACAATTCCTCTTGAAGTATACATTCGCCTTTGAATCGCATAATTGTATTCGATGACATCTTTCTTGAACTCTTTATTGCTTTCGTCTTTCACTCATTTAGAAGGACGAACGCTCGTATTTGGTAGATAGATACAGAGTATTCCCCTATGGCCATGATAGTTGTATACACAAGTGTAGCTACCATCGGCAAGCCATGTGACTGCAACCTTGCCTTAAGTTACTCGTTCCCCCTCGACCCTAATACTACTATCGCGACCTTCTAGTCATTTGAATTTGATGAGGATTATAATTGTACCCTTAGTCGAAACACCAACCAAGGCGACTATATTTTCTCAAGGAACCAGTTATTGTAGTCTCTGATTATTTTCTTGATCCTTGCTTTAACTAGAAACCCTTATGCCTTAACCCAACCCTTACTCAACCTAGCCCACAGTTTAGCAATAAGAAGAATAGACCAAAAAAACAAGGACAAGCAATGACTATGATAGACACCCATTCCGAGATTAGGGATTCAGCAGGTGTCATTCTAGGTATAAAATTTTATTATTAAAGGCGTGACTTAGCATTAGAGCAACACCTTCACTAGCTTAGCCAATACCATAGCATAATACCCTGTCATATTATGATTTACCAGTTAATAACATTAATGCATAAGTACTATGTACAACGCCACCAGGAATCTTATGACTATATTCTGACCGGCTTAACACCAATAGAAGTTTACGACTTAGCCGGTAGATATCTTTCATAGGACAGGTCCTAGAGTTCGTTACCCCATCGATAACTTTCGTATATTAGGGAACAATGTTTCATTATATTTTATCGAATCATGTCTCAATGTATGCACTTATTTTCCATTTATTAGAATTCGTGGTACGATCCTCGAATTTGATTCCTATATACCGTATCACATTATCCGTTACATCGTGTCTTATCCTTTATTATCAAAAGTCGAGGTATATCACGACCCGCACCCTAGAGTAAGGGTACGAGACGTGGGTACGTCCAGCCTACGCCGCAGTGTCGGCGGTAGAACGCTGTCCTAGGTCACAACATCTAACAGATAAGGGTAATAAACAGTTATACTCCCCGAATGGGGGTGACATAACAGAATATATCTCAATCACATCTAAGGTAGAACATGAAAGGAAGCTAGATAAATATCCAGAAATGAAACACAGAGATACGATCCAGAATTCTAAGTGTCTAAATAAGTACATAACCAAATAACATCTCAGAAACTCAATACAGAAACCAGAAAGATAAAGACATCCTAATCTAGGGAAGTATCATCAACTGCTAGTAGGTCCAAGCCACTAGTGATATCTAATGCTGCACCAAGAGGGGTAGACACCAGAGCCTCATCATTCACTGTAAAATTTTCAACAGGTCCAGTCAGGACGGGAGCGAGCACATTTCTCTCAACAGTTCATAACAGGTTAGGAGTATAAATCATGCAATAGAGTAAAATACAGGAAGTGCTGAAAAGGAAGTATGAGTAAACAGGAGATATTTGTAACTGAAAGTAAATACATGATAAGTAGAGACTGTAAGTGGCTAAGTAATTTAGAGTACAATATGGTTATGTAAACGGCTTAGGGGCACATGAATACAAATAAGAGGCACATTTATACAGCTACTGGGGATAATGATCACATAACCAATTCTACTCACCCCGCCCCAATTAATACACAAGGATCCATTCAAGTTACGTTATAAGTACATGAATACAGCTAAGGATACATGAACTCATGTAATGAGTAGTACATGAGGCACGTGATAAAGCACATGAGAACATATAAAAACATGAACTAGTACGAGTACAAGGAGTACCTGATGCACATGATAAAGTACATGAACATAAAATACCCGATGCACCCGTAGAGGGATAACATCTCAAGAAAGGATCCATATAGTACTAATCCGTGAAGATACGTGTCAGCATCAAGTAGAGTAATCTAGAGCAAGAATATAATCCAGGTAAGTATGAAAAGATCAGAGAATGTACTCGCCTGCTAACTGAATGTCCAAAACGAAAGTACTGTCCGAGGAGTGGTGTATGGCTCCTATTAGAACAGCACAAGTCACAACAAGTCCAGAATAGTAATAAGATGCACTACGATGCATACTACTTGAATCTAGGTCAATCTCGACCAAAGTCAACTCTTGGTCAACTCTGGTCAACCCTAGAAGTCAAACTAGGTCAACCAATTCAAACCTAAGCCAAACTAGTCTAAACTAGGCTATTCTAAGTCTAACTAGACTAAACAAGTCTAATCTAGACTCTACACTTACAAGCAGGCACAACCATAGGCCATAGGCTAAGAGACTAGGCCATAGGCTAAACCAAGTCTAAACCAACCTATAACACACCTACATAAGGCTATTCTATATCTAAAATAATACACAAATTACAATATGACTATAATCTAATATAGGAAATCACACATTAATCTATTTAGATAGGCTAATAGGAAACAAAGCATATAGGCTCCTATGCAATACCATATACAACATCATATGTCAATACATATACATATACATATGTAGAGAGAGAGGGACACATGAACATGTGTCCAAGTGTATGTGTGTGAGGGGATGAGGGTGTATGTTAGTAAGTGAAAAATAGTGAAGTGAGTGTCACATGGTATGCTAATGTGTGTGTGAGTGAAGTGAGGCATGTGAGGGTAACATGTATGTGTGTGAATAGGGTGTACCTAGGTGTGTGTGTGTGTGTGATAGATTAGAGGGTGTTTGTGATACACATTAGTGTGTGAAAATAGTGATGGGTGTTAGTGAAACAAGGGTGTGTGTGGATGAGTGTGTAACAGTGAAAAATCAGTGAGAAACCCACATCCCAGTTAAAACAGTCCCCTAAATCAATCTTAGATTTTCAGCCATATAGCACTCTCAGTTAACACACAGAAGAACCCCCCCCTAAAACCTAGTTTGCAGTCCCATTCCATTTTAGTTCATCAATTACAGAATTAAAACATTAAACAACAGTTCAAACAAACTCAGGATAACACATAAAAACTATTTAACAGTCCCCATATTGAAATTCCAGATTTTGAGCCCAATCCTCATCAAATCAAACCCAAATTCAACATACCATTAGATAACATGTAGGTTAAATAATAGAGGTTTAAAATCATGCAAGTAACAGTTTATAATAGGTAAAAATTGATGCCAAAACTCGATTCAAAATCTGGAAAAAAAACAGTAATAATAGACTGATACATAGGATATCAGTAATATAGGAAAATGGGAATCAACATTGAAAATTAAATTAAAACCCCAAAACAGTGGTTGGTATTGCTTAAACATATTGTGTACGTGTCCCACACGAGTTTGTGTCCACCCAAGTGGACACAAATGTTTCCAAACAAAACAAAATTCAAAACAGTGCAATAACAGACCAATCGTCGTGCACGTGTTCACGGTGTCCGTGCACACGACACGACATGACACAACCCACATGATCGTGTCCACGTGTCAACCTAGTGTAGGGCAAGGGCTAGGAAACCCTGCCACATGTCCACGTCGCATGTACATGACACAAGACACGCGTATCAGTGTGCGAAAACGCTAGCCTGTAGCACAGTGCAATTTTAGTGCACGTGCTCGTGCGTGTCCGACACGACACGTGTGGCTCTGAAACTTGGGAAGCCCCGTGTCAGTGTCGGCCCCGTGCCATACGTCAAATTTGACGTGTCGAAGTGCAGTGTCCAACGCGCTGTGTCCTCCGAAGTGCAGGGCATGCACAGTGCCCGTGCACGCGCGTGCGACCCTGTGTTCGCTTGTCTGTGTGGACTCGACACGACACTAAGACTACACAAAAATACCAGAAACGTGTAAGCGACATCAAACCCTAATTTTCTATTCAAACACTTTTCTAAAAATCACACGAAATGCCCTTTGGGGCATTTCATCAAACACTTGGTATGTGTCACTGATACGTGTCCAAAAAGGACACGAAATGGAGACAAATTTTAGGGCTTCCTATTCCTACAGTTAGGTTAGGTCTAGGGCTCCCTAAATATGCAAGAATTGTAGAATTCTATGGTGTAGATTGGAATATACCTATGTGTATCAAAATCCTCAAAAAGCTTCAAGGGAGGTGCTCCTCTTGATGTCTAAACTCCTCCAATGTGCTCCCAAGCTGAAAATACTTATTACCAACAGCAAGAACAGTAAAATTAGGTCCTAATGCAATTGGTTTGGAGGAAAAACGAATTAAAATGGATTTTCTAGGGATTAGGGAAGATGGAGACTCACCTCTTTCTAAACTTGCACAAAATTCCTAATGGAGGCTAGCCCTAACTTTGAGGGGTATTAAATAGGATGGGGGAGACCATCATGACCAGCCATGGGCTGATTAAGGTTAGGGTTTGGCTACATGGTGTGGGCCTATGGGCTTTAAGTCTCAAGTCATTAGTCATGACTTTTGAAGTCATAAGCCATTCTAGCCTAATTAATTCCTAATCTCTCCAAACAAGTTCCAATGAGTTAAACCTCACTAACTTAGGTCAAGCTAAGGTTACTTAACCTAACCAAGTGGTCATAACCTAGGTTAGTCTCCTAGTCAACACTAGTCAAAGTCAACTATAGGGCCAAAATAAATTATACTAAAAATCTCTAAAAATCATTAAAAATCACATTAATTCTAATAAATCTAATTAATACTAACTATCACTAACTATGGTTAGCTAAGACTAGCTGTGACTAATCTAGGTTAGGTCCAAATTAAGTTAGGCTAATCACAAAACATGGCAATCAATTTAATAATATTAAAACACACCATTCTTAATAATACATTAAATTCCAAATAATATATATTAAATTCAATTAAAATAAAAATGACAAAAGTACCCTCGAACTGGAAATGATAAATGAAACACCCTAATCACATGGCTAGGCTCTAGGTTAAGCTGTCTCTAGTGTTACACTATCAAAACACCAAAATCATAAGTCATGATTTAAAATAGTTTTAAAATGATTTAAAATTACCAAAAATTATATCATGATTTAAAATATCATTATTAAAGATTAAAATTACAAAATTTCAAAATTATCCTCATTTAGAAAACTGGGTGTTACAATCCTACCCACCTTAGAAAAATTTTGTCCTCGAAATTAAGATGATCGCACCCCTTCTAGGTCAAACCCAAATAATCAAGGTCAAAAGAGAACTTATCTAAATCATGCAATTGGAAGGATAACATATAGAATTTGGTAAGTGGTATCAGTCTGAGGTCTCATCTAGCCATTCTAGTCATATTTGATCAAGAGCAATCATAAGGTATCAAAACATACAACAATATGGTAGGGTACATCAATTTCAAAGACTGACTAAGATATAGGTCAAAGACTCACCTCCAACTAGGTCTGGTGGCTGGAACTCCCTCCCGAAGGCGGAGTCTTGGCTATGATAAGTGCAGCAGGACAGTCCCGCAACCTGTGTGCAGCCGACCCACACAACAAGCACACCCCTCTTCTCTTCCTACAGTTATCCCACACATGTCCAGGCTTCTTACAGAAGGTGCAGGTGGGCACTCTCTCAGCTGGACTCTGCTGAACAAGAGTCTGGACTGGGTAGGCTGGTCTAGGCTGATAGTCTTGGTGCTCACGGGGCTCTGGATATATACTGCTCCTCGGCCTCTTAGAACTAGGATCTCCCCCTGAATGTACCAAATCCTACAGCAGTTGGATCCCGTGGCCCTGCTCCTTCAGGATCTCAGCCTGAACTCTCTGTGTCTCCAACACATCCCGGAGAAGTCTGGATATCTGAGCTCCGTCAGAAAACAAATATGCCGAGGGTATGGTATGGGGTACCGCTCCTGGAGGCAGAGGAGGAGGCGGGGAAGGACTCTTGGTCTCAGATGAGACTGCAGCTCTCTCCTGGGTAACAGGTGGTGGAGGGAAACTCTCTGGTAAGGATGCTAACACCTCCTCGATGGCGGGAGGTGCCACTACCCTTGGGTCAGCCTGAGGGGTCACTACCTCCTGAGTAATAGGAGGTGGAAGCACACTATCAGTAGCTGCAACTGCTCTCAGGCGACAGGCTCGGGTCATGGGTGCCATACTGGAAAGGATAAAAACACAACAATCATTAAGGCTGCACAGCAGTCTACCATCCTATCTGAAAACCTGTAATTATCAAAAATAAAATAAGTTAACTACTAATCCTCTATAAAGAGGGACTATTTTAAGAAAACCAGAACCACAAGTTTAAGGAACGAAAGTCAATAGCATTGAATCCAATAACAATATAATATATATAGAAGGAGAGAGTGTTAGAGAGGGAAAAGATAGCATTATGTAAGGGTTATGTGGTTTGCGTGACATATACATGAATGTGTATAGAAGGATTTGGATCTCAACTATAGCTATCAAGTTACACTATTCATGGCATATTAGTTAAGCAATCTACAAGGCACAAGCTATTTACTAATAACATGTATGGCTAACCGTATATAAGTATCTATATGGCTACATGAACATAACATAGAGATGAAGTGTTAGGTTTACATGGAAGTTGTGAACATTAGTGTAGAGTGTCAAGTGTACATGGGTTAAAACTTGAAATAAAGGGTTCAATCATTCAGTTTTAGTTCAACATTATATATTAATCCGAAATTAAACTACACATTTGAAAGCAATGAAAGAAAAAAATGTTAACATGTATTCAGTTTTCAAAATTTTGGAGAAATTCGAACATCAAAACCAACTCAATGTTTACCACAACCACAACCTAACATGTAAGAGTTTGAACCTAACATTATATACCTACACACAACCAAGTATACGGCTCAAAACATTACAATTTAAAACTACAATTTGAACTAAATACTTAGAATTCAAGGTTAAGGGTTTACTATGTACACAGTCTCAGATTTGATAATTCAACCCAAAACTCAACCAATTTCTTTAAGAAATGAAACCTGTATATAACATACATGTATAGTGATGTAAGCAAAACTAATAACATAAAATTTAAATTTAAATTTAAATTACGAATTTAATCTGGGGAAACGGAGAACTAGTCATTGATACTGTCCTATATTTGAATTATTAGGATTTTGAGAACTTAACATTAATTATATTAACATGCATTAAGATAGGTTGGTAACATGTGTAGTATGCATACGTGTCAGACAAGTATCTGTGTACACTATATATATATTTAAGGTAATACAAGAAATAATGGCAAGAAGGAAATAATGATAAAATCCATTCTGCTTATCTGTTTAAAAGAAGGAACCATTTTGAAACCAGAGCTATAATATCAAATCCAAGTTAAGGTCTAGCAAAATCATCGATTCATTGTATTAGGAAGAATTTATAGCAAGAAGTTACACAAGGTTATAATAATAGCTAAGCTACTCCTACTCATACTCCTACTCCTACTCCTAAGTTATTTGATGATGGGGTACAATTTATACAACAGAATGGTACGATAGAGATGATATGTTTAAAAACCTTCTTAAGATACAATCTGATAATCATATGCGTCTGTCCAAAATCACGTTACTCAGAGTCCTCGCCACGCCAGTAAGCAAGGCTGCGAATAACGATAGATTCCATAACTAGGGTATGTACCTCTACAATCATGTCGTCTGGAAATCTCGCTATGCCGACTAGTATAGCTGCAAGAATTTCCAAATCTCATAACCAAGATACGTACATCCGAAGCCAGGTCTCCATGTTTCTGCCACGCCAGCTAATATGGCTGCGATAAACTACAGGTTCCATAATCAAGCAGACATTTTACCATCCCTGTTATTCCGTCAACATATGTTATCAGAAAATATCATAACCCAGGCCATAAAATTTATCTCGATAGAAAAATTAAAATCAACAATGATCCTTCAAAATCAAATTCAATAATCAAGGAGTGAGAGCGAAACAAAATAAGGGAAAGGATTTCAAATTGAAGTTTAAATAAGATTCTCAAGGGTCGTCCCAGGAATCTTTCAAGGAATCCTAACTGTGATTGAGTACCCTCAAAAAAAAATATCCTAATCCTACTGCAGGCTGTAGTGATACTCTAGTTCGAATACTACTACATAAACTCGATCTGCGTGGGCCACCACTAAAAATGTGTCACGACCCGCACCCTAGAGTAAGGACACGAGACGTGGGTACGTCCAGCCTACGCCGCAGTGTCGGCGGTAGAACGCTGTCCTAGGTCACAACATCTAACAGATAAGGGTAATAAACAGTTATACTCCCCGAATGGGGGTGACATACAGAATATATCTCAATCACATCTAAGGTAGAACATGAAAGGAAGATAGATAAATATCCAGAAATAAAACACAGAGATACGATCCAGAATTCTAAGTGTCTAAATAAGTACATAACCAAATAACATCTCAGAAACTCAATACAGAAACCAGAAAGATAAAGACATCCTAATCTAGGGAAGTATCATCAACTGCTAGTAGGTCCAAGCCACTAGTGATATCTAATGCTGCACCAAGAGGGGTAGACACCAGAGCCTCATTATTCACTGTAAAATTTTCAACAGGTCTAGTCAGGACGGGAGCGAGCACATTTCTCTCAACAGTTTATAACAGGTTAGGAGTATAAATCATGCAATAGAGTAAAATACAGGAAGTGCTGAAAAGGAAGTACGAGTAAACAGGAGATATTTGTAACTGAAAGTAAATACATGATAAGTAGAGACTGTAAGTGGCTAAGTGTTTAGAGTACAATATGGTTATGTAAACGGCTTAGGGGCACATGAATACAAATAAGAGGCACATTTATACAGCTACTGGGGATAATGATCACATAACCAATTCTACTCACCCGCCCCAATTAATACACAAGGATCCATTCAAGTTACGTTATAAGCACATGAATACAGCTAAGGATATCATGTAATGAGTAGTACATGACGCACGTGATAAAGCATATGAGAATATGTAAAAACATGAACTAGTACGAGTACAAGGAGTGCCTGATGCACATGATAAAGTACATGAGCATAAAATACCCGATGCACCCGTAGAGGGATAACATCTCAGGAAAGGATCCATATAGTACTAATCCGTGAAGATACGTGTCAGCTTCAAGTAGAGTAATCTAGAGCAAAAATATAATCCAGGTAAGTATGAAAAGATCAGAGAATGTACTCGCCTGCTAACTGAATGTCCAAAACGAAAGTACTGTCCGAGGAGTGGTGTCTGACTCCTATTAGAACAGCAAAAGTCACAACAAGTCCAGAATAGTAATAAGATGCACTACGATGCATACTACTTGAATCTAGGTCAATCTAGACCAAAGTCAACCCTTGGTCAACTCTGGTCAACCCTAGAAGTCAAACTAGGACAACCAATTCAAACCTAAGCCAAACTAGTCTATACTAGGCAAACAAGGCTATTCTAAGTCTAACTAGACTACACAAGTCTAATCTAGACTCTACACTGACAAGCAGGCACAACCATAGGCTATAGGCTAAGAGACTAGGCCATAGGCTAAACCCAGTCTAAACCAACCTATAACACACCTACACAAGGCTATTCTATATCTAAAATAATACACAAATTACAATATGACTATAATCTAATATAGGGAATCACACATTAATCTATTTAGATAGGCTAATAGGAAACAAAGCATATAGGCTCCTATGCAATACCATATACAACATCATATGTCAATACATATACATATACATATGTAGAGAGAGGGACACATGAACATGTGTCCAAGTGTATGTGTGAGGGGATGAGGGTGTGTGTTAGTGAGTGAAAAACAATGAAGTGAGTGTCACATGGTATGCTAATGTGTGTGTGAGTGAAGTGAGGCATGTGAGGGTAACATGTATGTGTGTGAATAGGGTGTACCTAGTGTGTGTGTGATAGATTAGAGGGTGTGTGTGATACACATTATTGTGTGAAAACAGTGATGGGTGTTAGTGGAACAAGGGTGTGTGTGGATGAGTGTGTAATAGTGAAAAATTAGTGAGAAACCCACATCCCAGTTAAAACAGTCCCCTAAATCAATCTCAGATTTTCAGCCATATAGAACTCCCAGTTAACACACAGAAAAACTCCCCCTAAAACCCAGTTTGCAGTCCCATTCCATTTCAGTTCATCAATTACAGAATTAAAACATTAAACAACAGTTCAAACAAGCCCAGGATAACACATAAAAACCATTTAACAGTCCCCATATTGAAATTCCAGATTTTGAGCCCAATCCTCATCAAATCAAACCTAAATTCAACATATTTAGATAACATATAGGTGAACATAATAGAGGTTTAAAATCATGCAAGTAACAGTTTATAATAGGTAAAAATTGATGCCAAAACTTGATTCAAAATCTGGAAAAAAACAGGAATAATAGACTGATACATAGGATATCAGTAATATAGGGAAATGGGAATCAATATTGAAAATTAAATTAAAAACCCAAAACAGTGGTTGGTAATGCTTAAACATATTGTGTACATGTCCCACACGAGTTTATGTCCACCCAAGTGGACACAAACGTGTCCAATCAAAACGAAATTCAAAACAGTGCAATAACAGACCAATCGTCGTGCACGTGTTCACGGTATCCGTGCACACGACACAACACGACACAACCCACATGATCGTGTCCACATGTCAACCTAGTATAGGTCTAGGGCTAGGACACCCTACCACGTGTCCACGTCGCGTGTACGTGACACAAGACACGCGTATCAGTGTGCGAAAATGCTAGCCTGCAGCACAGTGCGATTTCAGTGCACGTGCTCGTTCGTGTCCGACACGACATATGGGGCTCTAAAACTTGGGGAGCCCTATGTCAGTGTCGGCCCCGTACTACACGTCAAATTTGACGTATCGAAGTACAGTGTCCAACGTGTTGTGTCACCCGAAGTACAGGGCATGCACAGTACCCGTGCACGCGCGCGCACGACCTGTGTTCGTGTGTCCGTGTGGACTCGACACGACACTAAGACTACACAAAAATACCAGAAATGTGTAAGCGACATCAAACCCTAATTTTCTATTCAAATACTTTCCTAAAAATCACACGAAATGCCCTTTGGGGCATTTCATCAAACACTTGGTATGTGTCACTGATACGTGTCCAAAAAGGACACGAAATGGACACAATTTTTGGGCTTCCTATTCCTACAGTTAGGTTAGGTCTAGGGCTCCCTAAATATACAAGAAATTCAGAATTCTATGGTATAGATTGGAATATACCTATGTGTATCAAAATCCTCAAAAAGCTTCAAGAGAGGTGCTCCTCATGATGTCCAAACTCCTCCAATGTGCTCCCAAGCTGAAAATACATATTACCAACAGCAAGAATAGTAAAATTAGGTCCTAATGCAATTGGTTTGGAGGAAAAACGAATTAAAATAGATTTTCTAGGGATTAGAGAAGATGGAGACTCACCTCTTTCTAATCTTGCACAAAATTTCTAATGGAGGCTAGCCCTAACTTTGAGGGTATTAAATAGGATGGGGGAGACCATCATGACCAGCCATGGGCTGATTAAGGTTAGGGTTTGGCTACATGGTGTGGGCCTATGGGCTTTAAGTCTCAAGTCATTAATCATGACTTATGAAGTCATAAGCCATTCTCGCCTAATTAATTCCTAATCTCTCCAAACAAGTTCCAATGAGTTAAACCTTACTAACTTGGGTCAAGCTAAGGTTACTTAACCTAACCAAGTTGTCATAACCTAGGTTAGTCTCCTAGTCAACACTAGTCAAAGTCAACTATAGGGCCAAAATCAATTATACTAAAAATCTCTAAAAATCACTAAAAATCACATTAATTCTAATAATCTAATTAATACTAGCTATCACTAACCATGGTTAGCTAAGACTAGCTGTGACTAATCTAGGTTAGGTCCAAATCAAGTTAGGCTAATCACAAAACATGGCAATCAATTTAATAATATTAAAAACACACCATTCTTAATAATACATTAAATTCCAAATAATATATATTAAATTCAATTAAAATCAAAATGACAAAAGTACCCTCGAACTGGAAGTGATAAATGAAACACCCTAATCACATGGCTAGGCTCTAGGTTAAGCTGTCTCTAGTGTTACACTATCAAAACACCAAAATCATAAGTCATGATTTAAAATAGTTTTAAAATGATTTAAAGTTACCAAAAATTATTTCTTGATTTAAAATATCATTATTAAAGATGAAAATTACAAAATTACCCTCATTTGGAAAACTGGGTGTTACAAGGTACGATGCCACAACTTTAAAATTTTCTAACCGCATTAGTCCTAAAACCATGTCTTAGTCTCTAGAGTGAATAGATTGTAAGCCATTCTTACTTTTAGGAACTATGGGATCACCAATTGATTGAAATTGGTTCTCACTAGGATGATAAATTAGTGACTCATGAACTCCCACATTCTTTTTAGATCTTTTGGGTGTTACTTACTGTGACTTTGATATTCCGAGTGTAATACTAGCTGTTACCTTCCAACAAAATTTATATGCAAGGCCTAGACGAGTCCACCTTCAAGTAGACATATCATGTCCCACTCAAACACATCTCTTTGTACTCTATTTTTATGATACGACTTTCAGGTTAAAAGGGACTAGCGATAACCCTTACCATAACATCGATGTAATTTTCGACTGCAGTTAGAGATCCAATCTTGACTCAAATCATTTGGCCCGATATATGGTTGTGATCTACTCGAAGCCCTCTACACATATGCCCCTAGTGTACCACTCAATTGAGTCTTCTTGTGCTACTCAAACACAAAAGTCACAGAAGGCCTATCCTCGGGCTCTAGAAACCTGGTTAACCAACCCGGGTGAAAATTAGGCCAACCACTTAACTTGGAACCTATATAAGATTACCCTAACCTACTAGGAATGGCTCAGATTGATTTTATAGCATCTCGTCTAGTCAATAGAGATTAAAACCTATGATTCATTCAATCAAAGATCGATGGCCTAATTAAGGAATCCATTAAGACCCAGATAAACCCATCCTTGCATATCGCCATATTTGGGCTATAAGAACCAAACTTGATGAAATGGATCCTTATACCTATCATGTAGTCCCCATCTTGGGGTCCACTAATTATCCATCCATAAATTTTGTAATCATATCTCTTGTAGCCTATGTCATGAAATGAAATAGAATCATGTTGTAGCAACTTATTTTTGGTTATGCTTGAATAAGATCTTCCTACTGTCTTGATGAAATATGGTCAATACATGGGCAATGTTAAATGAGTAATACTTAGTCTTCCTATAGAGTCCATGACTACGATCAGAAGTAACTCATATCCTCAACATCTCCTTGAAATTTGATCTTCTTAGAAGTCCTGTTACAGTGCTTTCTATGTTTAACCAATTTCTATAAGTTAGGTAGTACCTTGAACTTAGCGTACTCTCTTTATCTTTTTCTTAGATATAGGATGACATTTGTAACCGTTGTACCACCTGTTTGGAGGTTACGATGTGAACTTCGTGCTGCATTTATAATCTTTGCTCGTACGTTTAGATAACCACAATGAAGATAGAAACCTTACGTCTTTAAATTTCGTTCTATTACAGAATCGTGTCTTAGTTTCAATTTCGAGAAAGGAATTTCCTTAGGGTATAGACAAGCCTCTCTGGATTGCAGGGTTCTTGGATTAGCAGATGATTGAGGTAGACCAATTCCACTTAGGCTAAAATTTTTGTGGTTCATAACGTCCATTTCTAACCGTACCAACCGATACCCTCTACCATGACTTGGATAATTGAAGTACAACACTAGTCTTTTCCGACCAACAAACTCCATACGCATGAACTAGACTAGTCAAACTACAGACATGCAGGTCCCACGCAAACCCACCTTCTTGTACCCCTTTCAATTACGCCACAAGTATGACTCGTTTTTCCCCCTTAGAACCAACCATATATAACCATTTTTGTTTTATTTGATTTTAACCATGCAAAAATTTGACCTATTCCCTTGAGAAACTAAACATCCATGGTCTATGCAAGACACATCACACCTATGACATATGCTTTTTATTCGAGCACGCACATGCCTCCTACACAAAACCAAACACTAACCCACACGTACTAGTCATTATGATTTAAAGATTTTTAGACCCTAACCTAATGAAAATCCGTAACAAGGTACTGCACAATTATGGACTCTCATCTCTTAGTGACCTATGTTAGGCGAAGACTAAAATTTTGTTGAACCAACACATTTTAGTTATATTCGAACAAGCGATTACTACTATCTTGTCAAAAGCATGGCCGATAGGAACGAGGTTAGATGGTAGTAATCCTATTACACAAGCTATTGACCAAGAACACCATAGTAATATTGAGGCTCACTTAGAATCTATGACTGTAGTCAGAATGTGCCCAATATTCTCGTAGTGCTCCTTAGAAATTGTCCTACTCAGAAGTTTTGTAACAACAATATGTACGATTAGCCAACTTCTATAAGTTGGGTAGAGTCTAGACTGAAGATACCACATCCTGCAGAATACTACGCAAATTTGGATCCTTTTCACAACTACCACCTCCATCGTTTCGAAAACCGAGTTACGATATAACGTACTGGCCCTCCGACGTACCAAATCTAGTCACCTTATATTTTATTATATATTAAGATATTTTTAATTTTGAGGACAAATTTTTTATAAGTTGGGTAGGATGTAAACTCTCTAAATTTTAGATATATTTTAATTAATTGGTTTTGCTTATGACATTTTTATAGTATTTTTAAATTGGAGTTTTGGTTTGTCAATAAATTGGTAGCAAGAGCTACATTATATGTAGCTGTTATGCAAATGTTTACCAGTTTAATTCGCTAAACATTCTGGAAAAAAAATATTTTTATCATTTTGAAATATTTTTAAGAAACCTTATTTTTACAGTATCATTTTATAATTTTAAATAGCTTTTATTATGATTTAGCTAATAGTTCCAAGCAAATGTGTTTATTGTACTTATTAGTTATTAAAAGGTTTTAGAAATATTTTTACGATTTTAGAAATTTATTTATTAGATTTATTTTAGTGTAAACTATATATATATATAAAGATTATATATATTAAGTAATGTAAATGAATAAGGAAAAGAAAAAAAAGGAAAAAAAAAGAGGGAATAGCAGCTCACGAGAAATTGCCAAGGCAATTTCTCGTGAGCGGCCCAACTATTGAAACCCGCGACCCAGCCTCCCATTCAATCGAGCATATGTATATATATATATATATATATATATATATATATATATATACACCCAAAAAAAACCCCTAACCAATACCTCGTCGCCCTGCCACCCTCGTACGACCCTGCCAGCCACGCGCATCTTCCCGATTCACCGTCGCCGGCAGACTTTGCCGGAGTCACCGGACAGAGCCGGCAGCCATTGTAACATCAACGCAGCACAGCTGCTCTCCGAGCCGACTTTGAGGCGAGCGCGCGTCCCCCTCACTCGACCAATATCCAAATCGATCACACCAATATGTACACAACCCTAAACTCTACAAATTTCTTCAAATACATTTAGTTAGATCATAGTATACGCATCATAGATCGAACCCAAACTTAACGAAAAATCTGTTCAAAATTGAACAGTTTCATAATTACTGACCACATGTTGGCATCCAGATTTCTATCAAACCAATAATTGACTTGAAAAACTAATTGAAGGAGATTTTAGGCTACTTATAGGACTTCACAATGCTTTTTGTATATTTTGATTTTGTCAACTAAGCGCCGAGAAATCGAATCCCAAAAATCAGGAAAAACCATAATAATCTATTTTCAAAAACATAGAAATTTTTCGATACAACGTGCGTCCCGCCAAACTGGACGATATGGTCGCGAACCAAAAGCATCGAAAGGTGCGTATCGACTTCGCGGATGTGTGGGCTTTGACGGAATTCAAATTGGTCGCGTGTGCGCGACGAATTTGATGCGTATCCGTCGAAATTCACCGTATCGGCCCTTTGCACTTTTCCTAATTACTTTGTCCACGTGCGTCAAATCAAAATAAAACTTGTGCTAGTAGGACCGTATCATTTTTTTGGTCCTGTATGCCAAGTTTGGTCCGATTCTGAGAAGGTTTATCTGAACGCCTATTTGGCGGGCCCAAGACCTGCTTCAACGGATGATTTTGTGCACGGCTCATCGGAATCCAAAATTGGACATACCATTGGATTCATCTCCTCAAATTGGACCTGTAGACATGTAGTTTGATGACTTTAGAGACCATAGATTCTGGCACGCATTTCGGTGTAAAACGGATCCAACGGCGGACATCGTTTTGATCCAAAAATATGATTTTACTCTTGTTCCAGAATTTGACTTTGGACAGGCATTTTCTGGACATATCTTATATTTCGGACACGTTCATGGTGTTTATTTCAGCATCCGAGGACGTATGCGGGATTTGGCTTTCATCGCTTCACTATTCTGATGGTTCGAGCTATTGGACGTCGTCCTTTTTGCATACAACCTCAGGCAAGGTACCTTGCCATTTTTACTGCTTATATTAAGTCTGTATTTTTTTATTGCATATCACTGATTACTTATTTCCAGTTCTTGTAGCTGTACCATTATTACAGTTCCTGATTTATTGTCTGCTCAATGATATTAGCTTTACTTTACTTATTATCCTTTGATTGCATATGGACCTAGAGTTAAGGGACTACCATTTGTAGTGTATAACATAAACCTTGACACATTTGTACCACGAGGTATGTGTGAGATGAGTAGCATGTAGAGGTACTTGCGTGATGGCTGATCACCTGTGCGCATACGTTAGGGCTAACTGCTAACGAAGGCATGTTAGGAGACTTGGCAGTTAGTAGTGGTATAGGAGTCATGGATGTGACTCTACTAGGCATTGGGTGGAAAGAACAGTTCCTTAACTTATGGGCCACGTATGCACTTTTTTATTATTGTCGGTTATCGCCACTAGAGATACGGTCCTGGATCCTGATACCTGATTTCCTGCTGGCCTCTGACATTCGAGGAATGTGATGCTTTGAGGTCCCTGATATCCTGATGGGACCATACCTGAGTTCCTGCTCATGAACCCAGAGTGCCCATGTGTTGAAGGTTTGTTCTTACTGCATAAACACATTAGATGGTTAGGTAAACCTCGTCAATGTCATATCACCCGTTCCATTAGTAGCTTGGGACAATATCGCATCGCGGTATAGTGTAATACCCTTTATCCTTATTTGGTTGTAGGGGCAGTCAACTGTTTCGATGATGAGGTATTGGATCTTGTTACGATTGGGACTATTTACCTTACTTGTGATTTATGACATAGTATATATATTCAGTTATGTGGCATGTTCTTTATGTATCTTGTTACGTCCCTCTGAAGACCTGGTTATCTCTCTAGGTGTGTGCTTTGTGACTTTTTGTAGGTATTCTAGCCAAGACCGTGATCTTCTTCAGTCCTTCGAAGATGATTGCCTTTGGTTCGTCTTGTCATTTTCATCTATCATTTCCTTGTATAGTTCTCTCTTTTAAATAATTGGTAGTAGATTTGTCTCTGCCCGACTATATTTATAAATGACAAACTCTTGAGTTGATTTATATTATTATTCTTCTGATTTTGTGGATGAGATTTAGTTATCATAGTTTTACTGTATTTTACAGCTTATGTATACATACGGGGGTTCCATACATTGGAGTATACTTCGTATGTATACAGCTGGCATATCTACGTACTTATTCCTAAGTATTTTGGGACTGGACGTTACGCTTAAGGTATCGAAAGATGCGCTTAATGGCACTTAGGTGTGATTCCTTAGAATTTGCCTGGTATCGTGCACAGATGCAAACACTGAACATAATATCAGGGCGACTAGTAGTTAAATATAATAAGCTACCGATCATACCTCGATACTTATGCTGGTCGACAGGTTTTGCCACTTTCATCAGTGTCAAGCTTTGTAGATGTAGCCATAGGAGTTCCGATAGGCTTTACATTATCGAAGTCGTACTTTTTCAGTATGTCCTTTGTATACTTGGCTTGATTGATGAATGTTCCCTCTGAGTGTTGTTTTATCTTGAGTCCTAGGAAGAAGTTCAGCTATCCCATCATACTCATCTCAAATTCACTCTTCATACATTTAGCAAACTCTTGACAAAGTTTTTCATTAGTAGAACCAAATATAATGTCATCAACGTATATTTGCAGAAGAAAATTTTCATCATCTAAAGATTTGATAAACAAAGTTGTATCAACTCTTCCTTTTGAAAGGCGTTCATACCAAGCACGAGGTGCCTGTTTGAGTCCATAGAGTGTTTTCTTAAGCTTGAAGACGTGATCAGGTTTTTAAAAATCTTCAAAGCCAGGGGGTTGTTTCACAAAAACTTTTTCTTTTAGAAATCCGTTCAAAAATGCACTTTTCACGTCCATTTGAAATAATTTAAAATCATTAAAACATGCAAATGCACAAAACATGCGGATAGCTTCTAGTCTAGCAACATAAGCATATGTCTCGTCATAATCAATATCTTTTTCTTAATTATAACCTTGAGCCACTAGACGTGCTTTGTTACATAGAACTTGTCCATCTTCACTAAGTTTATTTCAGAACACTCATTTGGTACCAATTATCGATTGACCAATAGGGTTAGGAACGAGTTCCTAAACTTGGTTTCTCTCAAATTGATTAAGTTCCTCTTGCATGGCATTAATCCAAAACTCATCAGTAAATGCATCTTCTATATTCTTAGGTTCTATTTGAGAAATGAAAGCTACATTTGCTGCTATTTCATAATATCTAAGAGAGGAGCGTGTACTTACACCTTTTGATACATCACATATAATGAGTGTCTCTGGATGATCTGGTAAAAACTTCAATGATTCAAATTTTTGAGTCAGATTTTCCACAGGACTCTTACAGTTTTTGCTTGTACACCTTCATCATCACTATCGCTAGATCTGTGACTATTGAGCTCATCAAAAGTAACGTTTATAGATTCTTCAACAATCATAGACCTTTTATTGAAAATTTTATATCCCTTACTCTTAGCAGCATATCTGAAAAATATTCCTTCATCTGCTTTAGAGTCGAACTTACCCAAGTTGTCCTTGGTGTTCAAGATAAAACAGCGACATCCAAAAACTTTGAAATAAAAAATGTTTGGAATCCTTCCAAACCAAAGTTTATAAGGTGTTTTCTTCGAGATGGGTCGAATTAACACCCTATTTTAAACATGACAGGCTGTGCTAACAGCTTCTGCCCAAAAATATTTAGGAAGATTATGCTGATTCAGCATGACTCTAGCCATCTCGCTTAGATACGGTT
This sequence comes from Iris pallida, assembly GCA_029216955.1. NCBI lineage: Eukaryota > Viridiplantae > Streptophyta > Magnoliopsida > Asparagales > Iridaceae > Iris > Iris pallida. Next base: position 29,009,533 of record JANAVB010003400.1, on the reverse strand, counting down.
CTTCCACTCCACAACACCATTCTGTTGAGGAGTTCTAGGACAAAAAAATTCGTATAGTACCCAATATCATCACAAAACTTTTTTAAATCAGTATTTATGAATTCGCCACCATGATCACTTCGGATACGAGTAATCATGAAGCCTTTTTTATTTTGTAACTTTTTGTAAAATAACTGAAATTCAAAAATAGCATCACTTTTGTTTGATAAAAAATAAATCCAAGTAAAATGAGAGAAAATATCAACAATAACAAAAGCGTAGAGCTTACCACCAAGACTAGCGACTCTACTAGGACCAAATAAATCCATATGTATCAACTGCAACTGCAAAGGTCTTTTCAGTTGATACATATGTACCAAGGCTCTAACCAAGTACTTACAACGTTGATGGATTTAAATGTAGACCCATGTGCTTTGTTCTTTTCACAGTCAACACATACCATATATCTCTTGAATGGAATCTCGGGGAGTCCTTTTACCAACTTCTTAGTACTCAGTCGTGAGATAGTGTCTATATTTGCATGTCCTAGTCTGATTTGCCATAGCCAGCTTTCATCTAGATTAGCTACTAGGCATCTTCCTGCATTATTAGTACTTTACAAAAAGAAAATATAAATATTGTCTTCTCTAATCCCTTCATATATGGGATTACCAGATAATATATCATATATGGTACATTTGTCTTTTACAAAGTTAATACCATAACCATTATCAGCCAAATGACTTATGCTTAGTAGGTTATGTTTCAATTCTGTAACTAGACAAACGTCTTTTATTACAGGATAAGGAGATATACCAACAGTGCCATTGCCAATGATATCACCTCTTAGATTATTTCCGAAGGAGATGTATCCTTCTTTCTTCATCGATAGCGTGGCGAACAAAGATGCATCACTAGTCATGTGCCGCGAACATCCGATATCGATGATCCACTTGCATTTAGCATGAGAGGGTTGAGGGTCCACCTACAAAATAAGTAGATGAATCCTTTGGTACCCATTTACTGAAGGGTCTATATTGATTAGTTTTCGGTCTCCAAAATAAAGTGCGATTGTCAACAAGTTTCCTTGCTAAACAATACTATGATATGTGTCCATGAGTACCACAATATGTGCAAGTGAGTTTAGAAACAGTGGTAGTTGAAACTGTGTTGACATGCCTATTTGGTTTCTTTGAGAACCTATAAGTGAAAGAATGGTGATAATCGTGTTTCTTTCGTGCTTTCTGAGTTTTATTCCTCTTAGGTATATGCTTAGCATTAGGACTAAACTTAGGCTGTGTCACAGGTATTGCCTGTTTACCTAACTTGATTTCTAACTTTTTAGAAACCGCAAAAGACTCTTCATATTTAGCAGTCATGTCTGAGAGTCTTTGTTCTCTGACTAAATGCTTCTTCTTTTCTATGTCATATAACTCTTGTATGTTGACATAGTCTCTTTTTTTCTTATCAACTTTGAGGATAGCCTCATGATAGTCTACTTTGAGTTTGGCTATCTCTTCCGTGTTACAGGTAGTAGACGTCTTTTTAATGTCTTCAATAAGACTGGACAGTCTAGCTATCTCGGTTGTGTATGCCTTGATCTCTTTTTGAGATTGCTTATACTTGTCAAGAACATTTCTGTGTTCTTCAAGTCTTTCGCTAAAGGCATTTTCTAATTCATCGAAAGTAAAATTGTCATACAAAGGGTTTGAGGATACCTTATCAAAAGCCATAAGACAAACATTGGCATTTTTGCCAGGTCTGTCTTCTTCCCCTGTATCATTGGCATCACTTTCATGCCAGATACTTATGTTAGCATACTTTCGACTGGTTGTTGCTTTTCTGCTTGATCTTGATATATCGTATGGACTGCTTTTCTTCGATGTTGGACAGTCCTTCTTCATGTGCCCTGATTTTTGCATCCAAAGTATATTGTTTCATCTTCATTGCTTTCTTGGATATCTCTCTTCCTTCCGTTTGATTTCTCAAACTTTAGAAAATTTTTGAAGTTTTTCACTAGTAGGGCTTGTTCATCACCACTTGATGATTCTTCCTCACAATCATTGTATGTAGATTTTCTGGCTTGAGCTTTGAAGGCGATAGACTTTTCTTTTGGGGTTGCTTCTTCAAACTCTTGCAGATCAAGCTCATGGATCATGAGCTTGCCCGTCAGTGTTTCCAGAGACATGGTGGTGAGATCATTTCCATCAATGATTGTTGTTGCCTTTGGGTTCCAGTTCTTGGTTAGAGCCCGTAGCACTTTTCTGATCTTCTCATGATTACTGTAATCCTTACCAAGAGATTGCAAAGAATTAGTAATATCAAGGAAACGTGTGAACATCTGTGTAATTGACTCACTGAATTTTATTTTAAAAGATTTATACTCCTGTGTTAGTTTACTGATTTTGGATTCCTTCACTTCGGAAGTACCTTCGTGAGTTACCTCAAGAAGTTTCCAAATCTCGTGAGACGTTTTACAGGTTGAAACTCTGCTGAATTTCGTTTTGTCAATTGCACAAAATACTACGTTGATGGCACGAGCATTTAGACTAGCCTTTGCTTTTTTAGCCTCTGTATATTTGTCATGAGGTATGTCTAGAAGCAGGCCATCAACAACTGTAGGTGCTGGTTTCTTATAACCGTCAACAACTATAGACCAAAGATCAAAGTCAAGAGACTTTAAGAAGAAAGTTATCCGTGTTTTCCAGTAGGTATAATTAGTACCATCAAATAGTGGAGGTCTATTTTTGGATTTCCCTTCACCGTTGAATATTGATTTCACGGCTGCCATCTATACTCTCTGAGGTTTGTTATATTTGAATATAACCTGCTCTGATACCAATTGTAGGACCGTTGAGCACCTCTAGTGGGGGGTGAATGGAGTGAGTGCGAGTGCAGCGGAAAATAATCACCAATTTTAAAATTGTAAACAGATAACTATGGCAGTAAATAAGAGACAATAAATAAATATAGCAAGAGATAGAGAGATCAAACTCAGTGACACAGCGTTATATACTGGTATCCCTCTGAGAGGACTAATCCAGTCTCGAGTACCCTTGCTCGATGTTAATCCACTAAGGCACAAGCTAATTGAGAGCTTGCAGTCTCTTACAACACCGTGCATGGTGACAAGTGCACGACCAACTTCACAACACCATGCTTGGTGACGAGCGCACGATCGACTCCACAACAGAGATAATTTTTGTACGTTGAACAACCACTTCACAACTCATGAGAACCAAAAGACTCTAGATCGAAATATATATTATTGGCTTTTGGCTAAAATGAGTGTACGTGTGATATGAAAACTTTTGATCGGATGAAAACACTTATTGAATAGAGAAGAGAAGATGAAAAAATGATTGAGTGATTTAGAATGAGAAATTCTCTTCTATTTATAGGTATTTTCTGGGATCGAGCTCGGACAGAGTTCTGGCAGAGTTTTGATGCAAAGATTTCGCATATGAACGTTGCGTTCAGATTTGGAGGCAACAAATATTTAAATATAAACTGACCGAACTCGGGCCGAACTCGGCTTGAGTTCTGTCTAGATAAAAATATTAAAAATTTGTGAAATATTATTGTAGAATGGAATTGACCTTTTTAGTGAATGGAATATGGATAGGTAGGTTGTATAGAAAAGTGGACTATGATTAACCTAAGCTAGTATTACCCAGTCGATCTTACAATTTATATCCTAGACTCAGTAAAGATAAAATACATAATAAATTATAAAATGACTTGGACTAGATTCCAATGAAAGTAAGCTTCAAACTGATGATTTACGTGCTTGATGATGCAGTAGTACGCTTGTTGATATTGATTTCACAAGACCTGAAATAATTAGCAGCAGTTCGTATATTTTGTGTATTGACTTAAGTTCATGTCGATTATTAAAATCGGGTCTGACCATGGAGTGGGCCAACAGGTTGTCGCTATGAGCCGGACTAACGTGTGCTGTGACCTTTTGTTGAGGTGAATAGCCCCAGCAGCTTAGACCGCCATGATACTGGTAAGCATATCAGTGATCTTGGCAAATATTGTTTCAAGATCCTCTAGCCGTTTGTTGGTCTGATTACTGACTTCTTTAGGTCTCTCTCCATCCGCCATGTATGTAGATAACATACGAGGACGAACAGAGGAAACCGTACAACTGTTGTTGATACTGCCTGTCCCTGAGTTGAAAAGTCCCTCGTCTTTAGGTAAGGAGGTAGATAGTCGCTGTCAGACTTGGAGAGATCATCGTCATCTGGAAGGCTACCTACGGTGTGAAGGTCATCTGCTTCAGACTCTGAAGGAATACTACCCCCAGCTGAAGGATCATCACCTCCAGCTTGGGAGTCCTTGTCATCTATACGAAATCTCATCCTCGACCGAGTACCCATATAGACTCTTTCAGATGTGACAGCCTGCTAGCTATCTGTTGGCAGACTTCTTCTTCTTCTGTTCGTGGAACTGAAAGAAAAAGTTGGGTTCGTGGTCCACATTCTTTGATTGGGGCTCCCATAAGGGGGACCCTATGACGCCATGTTGGATGAAACACAGAGCGGCTTTTTATTGTCAGAGCAATGCAGTCGTCGAAACAAGGACTGCCTCTGAGGCACTCTCATTGCTTTTGAGCAGCAACAATTGATGATAATACTGGTGCATGGATGTACACCATGAATTGTTGTACCCTCCCTCGCTTTACGCTTATGATTTACCATGTCGTATAAGTTAGCGGAAGGGAGTTTTGCCTTAAAACCCATGTCACATGCATCGTCGGTCTTTGCATATAGGTTTGTAAGAAGAGTTGGTACATCCGGACTTAGTTCACGTACAGGGGCAACTCCCACGCCTAAGTTCTGTGACGACCTTGAACATAGCTCCGTGTTGTACGCGTTGGGGCCTGTCTTTTTGCTATGGACGCATAGACCCTGGAGTCTGCCTTTGGGCGTATGCTTCCCAGAGGTCTTGGCAGCATGCCTAAGCTTCCTCGATATGGGCGCATAGTATCAGTCAGTAGAGCTTAGGCGCATAACCTTAGGCGCATGACCCTGGATGCATAATCTGTCGAAGACAGAAGTCTTCTAGCCAGAGTTATGCGGCCACATACCCTCTTGGGCGCATAACTTTTTGCGCATGCTTGGTGAAGCAGTACTGTTTTCTTCCAGCTTTGCCTCCTTCGTTTGTGAGCCTCGCTGAGTTTGCCCAGAGTGTCGAACATTTCGATTCTTGGCGTGGTAGTGTTTTTCTTTGCCAAGTCTCGAGCGTTGAACACTCTGTTGTTGTTTGCACAAGAGAGAAGTCGCTGGACTAGTAGAGCCCAGAACAGTATGAGCCTTCTTCATTTGTGGAGCTTCTGTGGCAGAGGCATTCGCCCACATGACAAAGTCCTTCGGTTGCATATCTTCTATGACACTGGCAAAATATACACCGTGAGCCTTCGGAACCCAAGTCTTGCGAGACTTATTTGGCTTCGCTGATTTTGAGGAAGTAGAACCGTCCCTCAAGAGCATCTCTTCGAATGCCTGCTGATCGAACTTTACGATCAACATCTTCTGAGTGCTCCCTACTTTCTCGGTATCGGATTGCTTCACCACCTTCTCGTCAGAGGAAAAGGTAGTCCCCGACAAAGTCGCCATTTTTGTGGACACACACAAAAAAGAAGAAGAAATGTTGTCTTTTCTTATTGGCATAAGGCACCACAAATCGAGTACGCCTGAGAGATCCTGCGCTGAGGATCCCCGAGTACAAAAAGAATTCTCGGGAATGGGACGATGGAGATCGAGCGGCAGTTGCCCCTTTACTCCGTTGACACTCCAATTACAAAAGTGGAAGAAAACATAAGAAAATTGCTAACTCTCGGCTCACTGGCAAGAAGTGCGGCAATTTGGCTCTTGAAAATGCTCTCCGTTCTGTTTTTTGAAGAGGTATGAGACCCCTTTTTATAGTCGTTTCTATGCTGGAATGATGTTATGCGCCCACATGAGAAAATACACTGGTTTTCATGTGGGCGCATGGTCCTGCTTTGGGCGCATAGGGTGTAGACGCATGCAGACTACGTGATCGTGGGTTGATCGTAGAGTTGATGTGGCCGCATGCTTCGGTGTACGACCGCTCGTGGAGACTGACGTGGCCGTATGCTTCGGTGCACGATTGATCGTGGGTTTGACCGAGTCGCGGGCTGTTCTGACTTGGGTGCATAGCCTGAAACAGGGCTATACGCCCCCTCTGGAGTAGCCTAAAGTGGGCACATGGGTGCATAGCTCGCACTGGTGACTTGGGCGCATATGGCTTCACTGGTGACTTGGACGCATATGACTTCTCTGGTAACTTGGGCGCATATGACCTTTCTGGCTTGGGTGCATATGACTGCTTGGGCGCATGGTTGTCGAGTCTGCTGAAATTTTTATGCTTCTACTCATGCTACTGAGAACCAAAAGAGATCACACAAGTGTATATGTGGTAGTGGCTTGGTCACTAGGATAAATCACAACTCTTTATACGATAAAATAATTTATTACATTATGCACGTTCTTCTTTGTCCCAAAGAGAACCCTTTACAAATCTCAAGTTCAAGAAGTATGATAATGAGGTAACAAAAAAATCACAATCCTATATAGTCGTACCTTGCAACAAATTGCCCACATAATCGATTTGGTGTTGTCCATAATGGAGTTAACGATAGTCCCATCCAGACCTGTCATGAAGTGTAACACCTACGAGAAAGTATGTATCTCCTTGTAGAATTTTGGTGACTCTTCTTAAATTTCCTCAATAAGTATGGCAAAGAACCCTCAACCCATAGAGCCAACAAAAACTAGGTTAGTCGATAACCGATCTAGCATTAATTATGCATGTCCAAACGTAAACCAAACAACTTATCATACCCCATTAACGAAATACAAAGAAAGACATGGATAGCTACCCCGTATATGGTATGACTACGTCATACGACGATCGTAGCTGTCACTAGACTTGGGGGGTACATGCTACAATCAAGTCTCCTAGGGTCACTCAGCACATCTATGTCTTAATCAGTCAAATAAGAGACGATAATTATTGAAGATATAAGACAAAACAATAAGACGTCCAGGATGCTTCATCACTAGCAATATAAAATGCCAGCTAGCAAAGAGAGTCAACAGTACAAAAGTATAGTCAGTTATATCTGACTAAATACAATTATGTAAGCAAACTAAATGTGCAGAACATTCGACTAAAGAGGTGCCGGTGGCTAAATGCCGAAGCAAAAAATGATGATATCGGAGTGGTGAAGAAGAAACCCACGTGTGTCCTCCGATAGCCATGCTTCTAATATGCACCATCGTTCTCAGGCTCTGCTATGAGATCTGGCCAAACAAAACCAGCAGGGTCAGCCCCGAATAGCAAGTACCACAAGGGAGCACAAATAAATAAAACAAAACCCAAGCAATTAAAATAAGACCTTAGCCAAGGATTATATGCTTATACCATATCATCAAGGCTGTACGACACGCTTACAACCAAATAAGGGCAAGAGGTGCCAAAATTACATCTTAATAAAATACATCATGTAACCATGGTCAAGTTAATGGCTTCTGCTTTGCAACTTTGGTCCATAGCCTATCCTAGCACAATGGCCTAACCATACAACCAAACAAGGATAAGGGTTGAACACACACCATGACAATCCTTGTCTTCGACTACTAACAGAATGAATAGATCACAAGCAAGTCAGTTTACAAGCTACCAATCAATCATACGGCTTTCTATAATTTGTGTGGGTTATCCTAGTATTGTTATATATATATGAATCATCAGATCATGATGCATTCGAGCCGGTCTAGCTGAACCAATAATAACACAAAACACATATCACATAGAATGTACTGGTCCCTCGTAAGGCCACCGCGCTAAATAGATCATAACGGTTACAACTCTCCTATAGGGAGATGTTGGCTCAACATTTAACAGGTCAGATACTGCACTCCACTAGTGCGAATGATATATAATATTCGTAGTGTCCGGCCTTGCAATCCTGGATATTTTTTCTACATGGCCGATAACGAACAATATCAAGATTATATTTCCTCCTAATGCTTCTATCAACTTGAGCTGGTTAGATTAAACCATACGTTTGTCTCGAATCATATGTCATGATCACATGATCATCCTCCTATATATTGTACCTTAGTACGGGTACCCTAAGTATTAGTCTACATCGTCTCATATAGTCCCAAACTTAGATCTATGCTTAGTGTAATGCATCAAGCAAACAATCATCATACCATGCCAATGTTATCAACCCTTTAAAATGATCGTGCTGAAAAATATGAATGTATTAACATATAGCACGTAGGATTACATAACACGTAGAATAGCACCTCAATGCACATATATAATAGTACCAACACATGTACAAGTAATCAAGTTATTTTAACACAAAAAGCCTAAAGGGACTGAAACTTGAAAAGAGAAGAGGTACAACAAGAATCCTTAAGTAGGAATTTCGAGTACAATAAATCCGAGGATTGGGGCGATGGAAGTTAAGCCTACTTCGACTTCTTTACTCCGTTGACGATCCGATGCAAAGATTGATGAAGCTTGTTCTCTGACGAACTTTTGACAGTAAAGAAAACTTTATCACTGAAATCTCTCCTTGGAAGTTCTTAGCAAACATACGAAGCCTCTTTGTCTCTCTTCGTGTATGTATATGTGTATGTATCTCTCGAGGAAGATACTGTCCTCTATTTATAGCTTTTCTTGACTAGAACAACTATGTTCACATAGACAGAAAATATGTTGTTTCTTCCTCAGAGGCGCATGAAAATAGATAGGTGCATAAACGTCTGGGTTAGTAGGAGTAAACATGTTCGAGAATCACGTATAGCTCGCCATGTGGCTTTGAGACATGTTGTACAAAACACTGTCATGTCAGCACACGATCTCTTTATTGTGGATTAGCCATACGTCAAAATAACTTTAGACGCATAGTACTTGACTACTTACTGAAAATAAGTTTACAATATTTTTAGAAGTAGCCATATAGAACTGCTCTTCCTCAGCTGTAGAAGTAATAATGATAGTGATGTAAGCACTGACGTCTTCCTTAGCATCTGTATACTGCACACTGTCCAACATTCATCATTTCTTTTTATAAGATAAGACAAGTTATGCGTCAAAATAGACTATGCATCTTTCTGATCCCTCTTAAAACTATGTGTCTCCTTGACCAGCATTCTCGCTCTTCAAAAACATAGTATTAAAGGACTGCTTCAATCTTGAACCTTCATATTTTAGGCGCATAGAGGCTATGAGCCCTTTTTTGTATTTTTCATACTTCTATAAGCCCCCCTTCAAAGGTTTTAAAACTTGAACAAGTTTTGAAATACTTTGAACAAGAAGCATGAGAGGCTACTCTTTAGTCTAAAACTTAGAGGCATAAGAACACTCGTCATGCTGTCATTGCTTTGACTTTATCTTATAAAATCTGAGTCGTCTTCGAAATTCATGGCGGCTGTTTTTCACAATCACTTAGATCGAGGCTAAGTGAGCTGTCATCCGCAATTTCAGGAACATAAAATAGCACAACAGTTAATATTGGTTTAATATTTTCACCAAGAATCATGCCGCATAATGAGTTTCCATTCCTATAAATAGGGACTATCTTTGGCAGAACTTTGTCGTCACCACTTTTCATCATGCATTTGCAAGTTCGAGTTCCATCGAACTCATGTAAACTTGCGAAAGGATTGAACATCCTTTTACCTAAAGCATTGCTTTTCGGTTGTGTTAGAAATCGGAAAAAATATCGATCTTCAGGAGGTTACATTTCTTAAAGTATTCTTCATTTCCCCTTTTAGTTTTCCACCAATCACCACTTCTTTCACACAAAGTAGATGGAAGAAAGCTTTGCTCTAATCATATCTGAACACATCACAATACTAGAGTACACAATTGTAGAAGAAAAACTTCAACGGGGCATACACTATCAGTAAGAAATTCTATTATATACATAAATGTAGTTGCTACCTAACTTCATCAAAGAAATGTGTTGCTAGAAATATATTGTTATCATGTAGCACATAGGCGCATGAATCTGTCATGTTTGTCTACGCGCCTTTTGTTATTATGCGGCAAAAATGGCATGATTCTTAAGAAGAACAACTGATTTCATGCGCCTAACTCCTTTGAACTTGATATACTTTTCAGGATACTCCTAGGATGATTGGAGCTCAGATGGAGCTTGGAAGGACATCATAACATGTCTTGTACGACATGATCCAACACATTATATATAGGACTTTTACTATTCTCAGACCCAGCTAGCTGTCTAAACCTATCTGATGAGGCTTACAACTGGCTGGTTTCACTATCATGGCATCCGTGATGAGATTGGGTTTGAATCCCAAATAAAATACTGTCGCTGATGAACAGTGTTGGTAGTTGGCGAGGAGAAACGGGCTTCATGTATGTCCAATTTTGTATTTTTTCCACCTAAGCGTATTGCCAAAGACATAGAGGGAAGCCTATGCTGGTAGATGTACTAACGTGTGGCACAGGTTTGGCATATCGACGAGAATACAAGGTTTAGAGTACCTAACCTACATTAGTGCTCACCTTCTTCACATTGTCCTCTAGTGCAACACTTTTTGTGTTCATGGCTCACACTGATACATGACCTGATGGAGAAGACCCATAATGTAATATATCTCCATCAGACGTAACCATGACTTTAGAATAAAAATCTAGAATGTAATAGATCTCCATTATATGTAATCATGGTTTTGACTGTCAATAAAATTTCTATTTTGTCTTTCAATGTAATATCAATCTTGTTGCATAAGTTTTGTTCAAACTCTAAAGAATTACTGTCTTGATGATGATACATGACTATTTTGAGCACGAAATGACACATAAGTTTGCAAAAAGAAACCGTTGTATATAATTATGGCATTATTTATTATCATAAAACTCTAAGAAGTTCAAACTTCATAAGTATGTAGAGAGATCTTAGCTGCATAAATCTATGGAAGAGTTTGGTCATATAAATCTGTCGGAAACTGTTGAGAATCAATAAGGGACTTTTAGTCCCACATCGGAATTTGTAGTATGTAGAGGAGCTAGACTCCCTATAAGTAGTGAAGTATTCCATCAATAAAATTCATCCCAACTATTATTTTCTACATGGTATCAGAGCCATAACTCTCTCTCTCTCTCTCCACAAAAAAAAAAAAAAAAAAAATTTAGCCCCCTCCCGGAGCAGCCCCCCCCCCCACCCCCCTTTCCCCCCCCTCCCGGAGCAGCCCCCCCTTTCCCCCCCCCCCCCGACCCCCTTTCCCCCCCACCCGCTCACCCACGCCCCCCCCCCGCTGACCCGCGCCCCCCCCCCCCCGCTGACCCGCCGCCCCCCCCGCCCCCCTCCGCCCCTTTACTGCTGCTACAACACCCTTTTTAGGGTTTTCTTTTTGCTGTTTCCAAAAAAAAAAAAAAAACAGATTTCTTCTCTTTAGAAGATCTCTGTAGTTGCCTCGAGAATCAAAGTTCCTTCTCTTTAGAAGATCTCTGTAGTTGCCTTCGAGAATTAGTACCTTCTTTTTAGAAGCTCTGCTACGAATACGAAATCTCTTTAGATTTTCGTATCTCAGAAACGTTGTCTTTACAATCGTTTCTGCACGGCTGGTATACCTCTGGTTTGTCTCATGCAAGGAGGTACAACTACGTTGGTTATCCTTGAGCCGTCCGAATGCGTTATCATGACGCGGTTCTAGTTGGTCGTATAAACTACAACATATCAGTGAGGGATCTCGTTTTGTTGTTTCCCCTCGGTAGCTGACTAAGACGAAGACGACTCCAAAGAAGACGACTCTGGAAACAACAACACCTCACTGATTGCAGTTACAGAAGTCATGGATTCCATCTATGAGAAGTTGACAGCAGAAGAAATGAAGGCCCTGGTCGAGGATCTCCTGACCAAGAGATTACCGGAGGCGACCCCACGCGTGACCCATACTGATGTGGATCCGTCACCGTACAAAATGGGGAAGTTGGACAAGCTGGAGACAAAGTTGGAAGGCACGACCAACTACTTGAAATGGTCGCGGCAGGCGATGCGGACGCTGAAGGGACGTGGCTTGGTTGGTTATGTTGATGGCCACACTACGGCCCCTGTCGATCACTCCTCGAAGGAGTTTGCTGTATGGGACATTGTCAACAATGTCGTGGCTGGTAGGTTGACAGCCTCTTTGACCGACCAAGTGTCGGGTAACGTTGAAGCAATGGAGGGAGCTGCTGATATCTGGAGAACGTTGAAGGACATGTACTCCGGTTCGGGTAACCCCATGCGAGTCTTCCAACTGCAGGATGAGCTCGATAGGGTAATCCAAGACGATCGTACCATCTCTGAGTACGCTGCCTTGTTGAAGAAGTACTGGTCTGATCTTGACCATTATGATCCTCTTGGCATGGAGGATGCTCAGGTTGAACCGACTTTTGCCAAATATTTCCAGAAATTTCTGGATTATATTTCGCGACAACGGATGATGAAGTTTTTGAAGGGGCTCAACCCAGCGTTTGAGCAACGGCGGAATGTCCTTCTCGCACAACCGACGCTGCCGACATTAGAGGACGCCATAGCTGCCATGGCACAAGAAGAAGCATGGTTGAAGTTGATGCCTACCAAGGGTATCTCCCAGGGGGAGCAGGCCGGAGTTGACACATCTGCTCTTGCCACTTTCACACAGCCTCCTTCTACGGGAGGCGTTTGCCACAACTGTGGTGACACAGGACATTACATCCGCTTTTGCCCAAAACCGACACGGACTCCCTCGAATGGTCGGGGTCGTGGTCGCGGTAGACGACGAGGTGGTCGAGGCAGCTACAGTGGTGGAAGGGGCACTTACTCTGGAGGCAATAAGGCGCATCTGGCGGATGAAGGTGGGGACAATCAGCTGGCAGACATCACTCCATTTGAGAGGGAAGTTCTCGAGAAGATGCGCGGCTCAAAGCTTGGTTCTGGTGAAAACAAGTCATTCCTGGGGCGCCGTCCGCTACAGGAGATTACTGTACTTACTTCTTCCAAACCAGTGCCGGTATACCTCCGCGTGCTCTTGCATCTGTCTCTCAGCCAGCTTGGATTATGGACTCTGGGGCATCTTGCCATGTCACGGGGTCCCGAGGAGAGTTCCGGGAATACTCTCCTCTAACGCCGCCAGAAAGCATTCAGACTGCTGATGGTACCTACAGGCCGGTTACGGGTAAAGGCACTGTTGATTGTACTCCTTCCATCACTCTATCTAATGTCTTACATGCTCCTTCCTTTCCTGTCAATCTTATTTCCATTAGCGCCATTATCCTTGATCTAAACTGTATTGTTTCCTTTGATATTCCTAAGGTAACTTTTTAGGAGAAGGGAACAGGGAGACGACTAGGCACTGGCACATGGCATAAGGGTCTATGGTACTTGGACAGGAACGGTCTGGATAGAGCACTGGCATCTTTGGTTGCAGACGCCCAACCGGAAGTCCGAAGTCGAAGTGTCGAAGCCGAGCTGCTCCTCCAACATCAGCGTGTAGGATATTCTTCTTTTCCCGTTATTGGTCGACTGTATCCGTCATTATATCAAAAGCAAATAAAGAGTTGTTAGTTTGTGATTCTTGTGAGTAGGGGAAACATACCAGAAGCTCCTATGTGCATTCTGGGCATCGATGTTCTGCTGCTTTTGATATGATTCATTCCGATGTGTGGGGCCCTTGTCCTACAAACGGTGTTAACGGTTATAGATGGTTTGTTACTTTTATTGACTGCTCTACCCGCGTAACGTGGGTCTACCGGCTGAAGAATAAAAGTGATGTTTTCGAGGCATTTCAAAGCTTCCATCAACGGGTGCGGACATAGTATAATGCTCGTGTTAAGTGTTTTCGGTCGGATAATGGGACGGAATATACCCATAAGAGGTTTGCTGCGTATTTATCCTCTCATGGTATACTGCATCAAACCTCTTGTGCTTATACACCGGCTCAAAATGGTATTGCCGAGCGAAAGAATAGGCACCTGCTGGAGGTGGCTCGGACAATGATGCTGGCTATGAATGTCCCTAAATTTTTGTGGGGGCAGGCTGTCTTGACAGCCTCTTATCTCATCAACAGGATGCCCTCTCAATTACTGGACTGGAAGACGCCTTTGAAAATGCTCACGGGGACAACTGCGTACACCGTTCCTCCGAAAGTATTTGGTTGTGTATGCTTCGTCCACGATAACAGGCCTGGTGTTGGTAAGCTGGATCCTCGAGCACTTAAGTGTATCTTTGTTGGGTACACCGGGACACAGAAGGGTTACGTATGCTGGAGCCCGGTTGAATGGAAGCTGTTTGTAAGCATGGATGTTACATTCAGAGAGCTGGAACCTTATTATGGTTCGGACGAAGGTTCTGCGTTTGGAAACACGCCTCACACAGCGGGTGTTAGACGTGAGAGGGAGGTAGTACGCCCAAACGTCGTTGTCGGATCGGTACCTTGTCCTGTCGTGACAGACTGGCAGAAAGGGGGAGACAATATCACTGATACTGATACGGAGGATGAAGAAGACAATACGTACATTACGCAGGGGGAGAAGCAGACAAGGAAAAAGGAGCTCCAAGTTTACAGAAGAAGACAGCAGAGGTCCAGTACTGTGCCGTACCCTGTGCCTATAGTGCCAAGTCCCTCGTCTACTCCTGCCCCGACTCCTGAAGATGTTACTCCCACACCGGATCGCTCGGATTCGGAAGCGGATCTCTCCGATTCGGATGGTATGCTTTCTCCACCACCCATTGCTCCCTTAAGGAGGTCTTCTCGCATTAATGCGGGAAAGGCTCCTATTCGTTATAAAGATTATGAACATGATATCGCCAACTACCTATCTTATTCTAATATTTCTCCGACTTATCAAACATTCCTCACTTCGTTAGACTCCACTTCTTTACCTAAGAATTGGCAGGAAGCAAAGAAGGACCCAAGATGGAAAGCCGCAATGATGGAAGAACTTGGGGCACTAGAGAAAAATAAGACATGGGAGCTGGTGCCATTACCTGAAAGGAAGAAAGCTGTGGGATGCAAATGGGTTTACACAGTGAAGGAGACACCAGAAGGAAAAGTTGAACGATACAAGACGAGACTGGTTGCAAAAGGCTATACCCAGATATATGGTATCGATTATGATGAGACTTTTGCTCCAGTAGCGAAGATGAGTACCGTAAGAACACTGGTCTCCATTGCAGCAAACTATGGGTGGAAGCTACACCAGTTAGACGTAAAGAACGCATTTCTTCATGGAGACCTACAAGAAGAAGTTTACATGGAGACTCCTCCGGGGTGCTACTCTGTGTCAGATTCAGGTGAAGGAACGTCACATGGAAAAGTGTGCAAACTGAAGAAGTCGCTGTACGGGCTGAAGCAATCTCCTCGAGCCTGGTTTGACAGATTCAGAAAGGCTGTCACTGGCATGGGGTACCATCAGACAAATGCAGATCACACGGTCTTCCTCCAGCATACAAGAGGCCACATAACAATACTTGCTGTATATGTGGATGATATAGTAATCACAGGTGATGATGCTGATGAGATCACTAAGCTGAAGACGAAACTCGCCAAAGAGTTTGAGGTGAAGGACCTGGGGGAGATGAGATACTTTTTGGGTATCGAGGTGTGTAATGGTGAACAAGGAATTGTTCTCTCACAAAGGAAATATGCACTAGATCTGCTGAAGGAGACAGGAATGCTGGGATGCCGAGCAGCAGTCACTCCAATTGACCAGAAGTGCAAGATGGGAGCAGAAACAGGAGAGCCTATTGATCGCGAAAGGTATCAAAGGCTAGTAGGCAGACTAATTTATCTAGGGCATACTCGCTCTGATATCTCATTTGCAGTAAGTGTTGTAAGCCGCTATATGCATGATCCAAGAACGGGTTATATGGATGCAGTATTTCAGATCCTAAGATATCTGAAAGGGACGCCGGGAAAAGGACTATGGTTCAAGAAGAATGGATGTACAGATGTTGAGGGATACTGCGATGCAGACTGGGCAAGCTGCATAGACGACAGAAGGTCTACCACAGGGTACTGTGTTTTTGTAGGAGGAAACCTGGTTTCATGGAGAAGCAAGAAACAGTCAGTGGTAGCACGGTCGACAGCTGAAGCAGAATACAGAGCAATGGCTCTAGGAGTATCAGAATTGCTATGGGTAAAGGCGCTGCTGACAGAGTTGAAGCTAGACAAGGGGACACCATTACACCTTCGGAGCGATAGTCAAGCTGCGATAAGTATAGCGAACAATCCGGTTCAGCACGACAGAACGAAGCACATCGAGATCGATCGATTCTTCATCAAGGAAAAGCTGGAACAAGGGATACTGAAGATTGACTATGTTCGCTCAGAAGAACAAGTGGCAGACTGTCTGACTAAGGGTCTTAGTTCATTGAGTCTGTCAAAGCTATGTAACAAGATGGGGATGATTAATATCTATCGCCCATCTTGAGGGGGAGTGTTGAGAATCAATAAGGGACTTTTAGTCCCACATCGGAATTTGTAGTATGTAGAGGAGCTAGACTCCCTATAAGTAGTGAAGTAGTCCATCAATAAAATTCATCCCAACTATTATTTTCTACAGAAACATAGCCACCAAATACTATACTCATGTACAACTTATCCCTGCCAAAACGTGCAGATTCTCCTAGTTAATTAGATATACATAACCCTTGCTTTTGTGATGCATAACTATATTATCAGTCTTCTCGAAATTTTGTTCGATTTTCGATAAAATTTTGAGATTCCTAAATTGAAGCATAAAATCCAAGTGTTTGTTTATGCATCAGATACATGGGTCTTCACTTATAAGAAGAAGAAAGATCTGATGTGGCTTAAGTTCTAGCCTAACTCTGAAGAATCATTGCCATCAAGTCAAACTGGTCATAACTGTTTTGTATTAAAAATGTCACTAAGTATTTCTGTCGCATACAACTTTGAATCATTGTCTTCAAGTTCAAACTAGAGTGGAGCATAACCATCTGTTATAGTCGTGACTGTATAGGGCATCCAAATGACCTAACCACAGAAGAGTATAGACGCATGAAGTCTACTGCTTACTATTGCATGTTTGGTTCTTGAATTCACTGGAGCATATGGATTTCTTATCTTTGAGGTGCATACTGCTTATGCGTCCTTTCAATATTTTTATTTTATTCTTAAAATCCTTGTAAAACTCCTGAATCAATATCAGTGCATGAACATGCAACTCGATATACAAAAATTCATGCTTTGTTTATGCGTCAGCTATATGATGCTTGATTGTGAGGGACTATAAACGTTGAAGACTGGACTTTTCATAATAACTCAACATCCATTAAATAGGTTCATCATCAATAAGTTGCCGTCGTTTGCACTTCTCTAGGATATTTTCATTTGTAATTACCACTTTTCTAAAATGAGGATATTTTTGACTTTTTGTGAAATTGATTATTTTAAGTTATTATTTATTTAATTAAATTGTGTTAGTAATATAATTTGGTAAAACTGTAGAACCACATTGTCTAGATGTTAATCATGACCATAGAAACTTAGTTAGTGAAATTAGACATGTTAATTAGACTATAATTTATCTAGAATATCATATAGAGCCTACTAGTTGACTTAAATAACAAACTATTTTGGGCCTTTTTCTTAAAGGGCTTCAAATGACAAATAGGAAGGCTTTTGAGACAATGCACCCTAACCTAACCCTAGCCAAACCCTTGGCCGACCACAATATCATTTCCCCTTTGCTATTAATAACTATCAAGCCTCCTTCCCCCTTTCATTAGAAACCTAACCCTAATTTGTGTTCTTCCCCAAATTGCCTCCATCTCTTAAATTGAGTCCAAATTCTCTCAAACCAATTGCAATCTCTTCCCCTTAAAGAGAGGAAGCCTCTATTGACTAGTTGGGAGCTTATTGTTACAATTTGGCCATTGGAGCTTGGTGGATATTAGACCTTGGGTTTGTTCCTTAAGAATCCATCTCTCAAGTGGTAAGAGCCCTCTAAATCGCTTTTATTAGTGTAGATGCATTCATTTAGGATCTCCCTTGTCGTTAGCAATGCCTTAAGTCATTTCTGGGTCCATTTGAGGTGCGTATCACGGGCGTATCGCACCGTATCGAATACGCACATCAATTGTTCGATGAAATAACTCATAGAGCATATGGGTGTTTATTTTCAGTTTTAATTAGGTTTTTATGTTGGCTAAATAATGTGTTATCATTATTGAGTGTTATCCTTTAGTTCAGAGATGGTTTGGATAGTTAAATGAATGTGGGGTTTTGGTTTGTAATATTTGTTCACTGTTACATTCAATGTTCTACCATCACTTGTGTGTTCACTGTCCTGATTAGTTGTACTGTACTTTTGGATGGACTTGGGGATATGATACCATGTATATAGCAATGTCCTGTTCTATTAGGATTAGATTCAGTTTATTCTTATTATCCTTAGAACATCTAATGATCAGTCATTGAGTTCATGTATCTGTCCTCTGCATTTTCTTTTGTTTTAGTCCAAGTTTTGTAGACTCGAACCCCTAATATTGCATTCTCTACATACCAGCATTTGTTCCATCATGCAAACACTTGTTCTATTCATTTTGGGTAGGGGTTCTGCTGTGGGTTACTTGTAGATATCTGTGCTTTATGAACTGATATATATACATGTTTGATTCAGTCAATTTCCTTTCATGTTTCAACCAAATTACATATCATCTGTCCAACATGATGTCTGTTCATTAACCATCTATCCCTTCACATAGAACTAATGTAAATAACTATTGACTGATACTCTTAAGTATCATTCCTTTTCATTTCATTTGAAACCCATGCCTTGTTAGTCCGGTCATATGCCCCTCTTGTTCAGTAATGTTTGATTCGGATGCCCCATGATTTTTCCTGCATTCCATATACAGAGAATGTCATGCATCCCATTGCTTCCTGCAAATATGATCCAATCGAGCCCCTCTAAGTATCTGCCCTGTCCATATCATGTAACATCAAATCCATTCCTAACTGTCCAAGCTTATTTTTCATATTAGATGTGATGTCTGTCCTCTGTTTAAATCACTGCATTTGATAAACATATGTCTATTTCGATTTTGTTTACATGGATATTCTAATCCACTACATTCCTTATGTTTCACTGTATTCATTCTCATTGTAAACCAATCCTTTACTTGATGTTTTGTCCCAACTTAGTTACATCTGCCCAAATCTTTTTGTCCACAGTGATGGCTCGAAGTGAGATTTTGGTTCAGTCCCTTAAACATTTGGATCAGAACTATTGATGTTGTCCTACATATCTAATAATGTCCAGACCTCTTGGATGTTTTGTCCACACCCCTTAGGATGTTGGTTCAGATTTGAACATAGGTTCAGTCCTATAGTTCCTCCTTGTTTTCAAGTTAGATGCAATTACAGAGCCTAGACAGCCCTTAGTAGAGTATCAGTTGCATCCTACTTGGTCCAATCCTTGTTTAGTATATCCTCATAATGCCAAGTCCTCACTGGTTACAACAAAACACAAATGTTCTGTTCACTGCTCGACTATAGTTCCAGTCCACACCATGTTAGATGTATGTCCTTGAAGAGGACAGTAAGTTCACTGCATTCCTTTTGCTGTCCTACATTTAAATATTTGGTTGAGTCTTCATTTGGGTTAAACTTTAATTATTCAGTTCTTGTTTGATCAGTCCTGGGTTCTTGCCTAATGTCTAGTCCTATTTGATTAATTAACTGTCCAGATACTCATAATGTATCTGAGTTCATTCATATGTGTTGGATGTCCAACCTTCGTTGGTGTTCCTTCGAAAAGAACATTGAGTCAAATCATTACTGTCCATTGAAGTTCATTTTTGAACTAACTTTCAGACCCTCTCATTCCATATTCAATCCCAAATACACATCTGGTGTTTGTCCTATTTGTTTAAGTTAACAGTCCTAATATAGGTCATTATATATACAAACATGTCGACTGCTTGTATTTGGTTCAGACATCTATAGTATCAGTCTTTCTAATTGGTCAATCCATTGCATTTGTTATAATATCTACCAAACCATTGTCCTCCTACCTATATTGACCAGCCTTGAACATATCCTATGTATCTGTCTCCTTGAGAATTTGAGTTCAGACCTCACTATTGATAGTTTAGATATGAACTCTCATTCAATTGATTGCCCCATAGATGTTTGTCCATATTGGTATCCTAAGGTTAAACCACTTGTATATTAGATATTTTGTCCTGATGACTCAGTGAGGTAAATGTGTAGATATACACATGAGTTCAGCCATAGGTTTTGACACTCACTATATACTTGATGTTCTGTAAATAGATTTAGGTATCCCTTTAGGTTCAGTCCAGGTTTGAGGCTACAAACTTTGCTCAGTTCAGATTGTATACTTGATGCTACTGTCCTTCATCTTGTCATGTCCTATTAGATGTTCAATCCACTAGATGTTTAGTCTAAGTCTTTTTGAATGTTCAGACCCTTTTGCCTTAGGTAGCAGGTTTCTCTTTAGAGTATCAAGCCTTATGATTGTTCAGTCTATAATATTCTATATGTAGACTCCTTAGTTCAATCCTTGGTATAATATCTCCTTTGGTTTTGTAGTAGGATTATCATACAACCAGGTTTGAGATGATCAGATCTTTGGTCATGTATCATTCCAGGATACCTGCATATGTATACCCCTACTAATGGCTTGTATCATTTTACGTTAGGTTGTTTAGCCCATATATAGAATCAATACTTTTCACTAAGGAAGTCAACCTCTGAGTTATTTGTCCGGTCTAGTATCCTGGGGACCTTAACATAACCTTTGGATTAGCCCTTATGAGTCAACCCATACGTAAAGGTCAACATATATAGATACTAACCACCTATGTATTCTATGTTTGTATACATATATGAATGGTTGGTAAGAGTTTAGGAATTGTACTATATAGCTTAATGTGATGTATATACATAGGTTATATGTATATGAATGAAGGTGGCTTTATATATATATATATATAAAAAAAAAATATATATATATATATAGTGGGCTGTAGATGAGTCCATTATAGGATAGTATTAGGGTTGATACCAAGTTGCCTAGTAACACTAAGTAGCTTATTTAGACAAAATCTAAAATAGGCTAAAAATAAACTAATGTTTGACCAAATGTTGACCAAGTAGCTAGAGTTTGACCTAGTTTGACCAAATTGGACTTCATTGACTTAGATATGGCCTAGCAGCATGCATATAACTCTATTGTTTACTTTAAAACACTTTATAACCTATAATTCTCATAATAGGTCCTTGTGACTCCAGTTCGGATGCCAATACATATCAGTTGCTCAAGATATCAGGCGAGTACATTATCTATTAGTTTTTATTCATGATAGTATCTATATTTCCTGCTCTAGACTACTTTACTTGATGCTGACATATTGTTAATATGTACCAGTAGTATATGGATCTTGTCATGAGATGTTATCCCCTTAACGGGTGCATCGGGTATTACATGTTCATGTACTTTACCATGTACATCGAGTACTCCTTGTATTCGTATTATATTCATGTACACTCATGTTCTCTCATGTACTCTCATGTGCTCTCATGTACTCACATGTGCTTCATGTTAACTAACAATCATATACGTTACGTAACTTGATCGGATCCTTGTGTATTAATTGGGGTAGGGGAGAGTAGAAGTGGTTATGTGATTAAACCCCTCTAGTGTACTCATGTATATGTCTATTGTACCCTCATGCATAATGGAGTTATCATAGATTACTCATGTGCAACCTAAACCAATCACATAACCATCTTATGCTCTGAAACACTTATATTATTTACAGTTCATAGATTCTCTATTCCATTTCATGTACTCAATTTACTTATCTATATCTCCTGTATTCCTGTACTTTTTTTACAACACGTCATATACTTTATTCTATTGCTAGCTCTATATTTCCTGCCATGTTTTGGAACTACTTTCAGAGTTATGTATTCGCTCCAGTCCCGACTGGATATGTTGACAAAATTTTACAGAGAGCTTGGAGGATCCAGCTGGCCTAGAGGAAACGCCAGTAGTGCTTAGAATAGATTGTTGGGATATTATCTGGGTTGTTTTAGTTATCTTTCATGAGTTGTATATAAATATTACTTCTACTTTGGGATGTAATGTTAACACTTAAACCTATTTCTTTTCTGGATTGTATTGCACTTTGATATCTTTCTATCAAATCTATATCATGCGGTTATTCCTTTCTTAGCTTTTGGTGATTGAGTTGTATCTTCTGAGATTATCCTCCGTATGGAGAGTACATGTTGATAGGTACTTTGTACTGTATTTAGTAGTTGTTGAAACCTAGGACATCGTTCCACTACCGACACTACGGCTAAGGCTGAACGTACCTATGGTCTTATGCCCTCATACTAGTTGCGGATCGTGACACATTTTTAGTGGTGGCCAATGCAGGTCGAGATTCGCATTGATGCGATGTCGTGGTAGTACAACGACTTAGTTGTTCTAATGCGAGCCTGCGATAGAATATAGAAAATAGGGTATTAGTACGATTGGATACTCAATCGCAGAATTTCTTGAGAAATTCCTGGAACGACCCTTGAGAATCTTGTTTTGAACTTCAATCCAAAATTCTTCCTCTTACTTCTGTTCACCCTTGCTCCTTGTTATTGAATTTGATTTTGATAGTTCATTGTTGATTTTGATTTTCATATGGAGATGAATTTATGGCTGAGTTACGGTGTCTTCTGATAACATATGTTGACGAGGAAAACAGGGAAGGTAAAATGTCTACTTGGTTATGGAGCCTGGAGTTTATCGCAGCCATATTAGTCGGCGTAGCGAAAACGTAGAGACCTGACTTCGGATGTATATATCTTAGTTATGGAATTTAGAATTACTCACAGCTATACTAGTAGACATACCGAGGATTCTAGGCGACATGATTATAGAGGTGCATACCCTAGTTATGGAATATATTGTTTATCGGAGCTTTGCTTACTAGCATGGCGAGGATTCTGAGTATCATGATTGACAGACGCATATGATTATCAGATTGTATCCTAAGAATAGTTCATAACATATCATCTCTACCTTTCACTTCTATTATTGTAGAATTATATTCCATCATCAATTAACTTATGAGTAGGGATACTTTCAATCCAGTTCTTTGTAGAGCTTCATTTTATTTATAGATCTTTCATACTGTGATGGTTTGGTGGCATCTAGTGAGTCTGTATCCTTGAGATGATAGTTTAGCCTTGGTATTAGAACAATAACCTATTGTACATAATTCTTCTGTTGTTATAGTAATCACCAATTTTAATAAACATGTTGAATAATAGTATGCCTTGCAGCCCTTTGATAATTTTTTTATTTTCCATCTATCTTTTCAGTAGGCACCCATGGCCAGAGCCCGTCGTCTGAGAGCAACTGCAGTTCCGGACATGACTAAGAGTGTGCTTCCACTTCATACTGCTCGAGAGGTAGTGACCCCTCTAGCTGACCAGGGGTTAGTTGCACCTCCTGCCATTGAGGAAGTGATAGCTGCCTCACTAGAGAGCTTTCCTCCATCTCCTTCCACTCAGGAGAGGGCTACAGCTTGGTCTGAGACCGAGAGTCTTCCACTGTCTATTCTTCTGCTTCCTGGAGTGGTATCCCATACCATATTCTCAGGAGGTTTGCTCCTTGATGGAGCTCGGATATTTGGACTTCTTCGGAATGTGTTTGAGACACAAAGAGTTCAGACCGAGATCCTGAGGGAGCACGGCCAGAGGATCCAACAGTTGTGGGATATAGTAAATGCACAAGGAGGAGAGCCTAGTTCCAATAGAGTGAGGAGCAGTATCCACCCAGAGCCTCAGGAGTACCCAGACCTTCAACCTATGCCATCCTTCCCAGTTCGGATTCCTGTCCAACAGAGGCCAGTTGAGTGAGTGCCTACCTGTGCTTACCGTAAGAAGCTTTGGCATGTGTGGTCCGACTGTAGGAGAACGAAAAAGTTGTACCTATTTTGTGGGTCAGCTACACACATGATGCAAGACTGTCCTAGTGCACCTATCCGAGCTGAGGCCCCTCTTTCAGGAGTGAGTTCCAGTCACTAGACCTAGTTGGAGGTGAGTATTTAACATAGCTTTTAGTATGCTTTTAGAGATGAGTTGATGTTGCATCCCACCATTATTTGTGTGTTTCTTGATACCTTATGATTGCCTTGTGCTATAGTATGGTTAGTGTAGTTAGATGAGACCTCAAATTGATATTGCATGTCATGACCATGTATGTTTGTTCTTTCAATATTGTATGATTTAGATAAGGTTTCCTTAGACCATGATTGTTGGGAGCATGACCTTAAGAAGTGCACGACCAACTTAAATTTTGAGGACAAATTTTTTCTAAGAGGGGGTAGGATTGTAACTACCACTTTTCTAAAATGAGGGCATTTTTGACTTTTTGTGAAATTAATTATTTTAAGTTATTATTTAATTAATTAAATTGTGTTAGTGATATAATTTGGTAAAATAGTAGAATCACAATGTCTAGATGTTAATCATGACCATAGAAATGTAATTAGTGAGATTAGACATGTTAATTAGACTCTAATTTATCTAGAATATCATATATAACCTATTAGTTGACTTAAACAACAAGCTATTTTGGGCCTTTTTCTTAAAGGGCTTCAAATGACAAATAGGAAGGATTTTGGGACAATGCACCCTAACCTAACCCTATCCAAACCCTTGGCTGGCCACAACATCATTTCCCCTTTGCTATTAATAACTATCAAGCCTCCTTCTTTCCCCTTTCATTAGAAACACTAACCCTAATTTGTGTTCTTTCCCAAATTGCCTCCATCTCCCAAATTGTGTCCAAATTCTCTCAAACCAATTGCAATCTCTTCCCCTTGAAGAGAGGAAGCCTCTATTGACTAGATGGGAGCTTATTGGAGCAATTTGGCAATTGGAGCTTGGTGGAGATTAGACCTTGGATTTGTTCCTTAAGAATCCATCTCTCAAGTGGTTAGAGCCCTTTAAATCCCTTTCATTAGTGTAGATTCATTTATTTAGGATCCCCTTGTCATTAGCAATGCCTTAGGTCATTTTTGTGTCCAGTTGAGGTGCGTATCACGGGCGTATCGCACCGTATCGAATACGCACATCAAGTGTTCGATGAAACGACTCATAGAGCATATGGGTGTTTAATTTCTGTTTTAATTAGGTATTTATGTTGGCTAAATAATGTGTTATCATTATTGAGTGTTATCCTTTAGTTTACAGATGGGTTGGATAGTTAAATGAATGTTGGGTTTTGGTTTGTAGTATTTGTTCACTGTTACATTCAATGTTCTACCATTACTTGTGTGTTCACTGTCCTGAGTTGTTGTAATGTCCTGTTGGATGGACTTGGGGATATGGTACCATGTATTTAGCAATGTCATGTTCTACTAGGATAAGATTCAGTTTATCCTTATTGTCCTTAGAACATCTAATGATCAGTCACTGAATTCATGTATCTGTCCTCTTCTTTTTCTTTTGTTTCAGTCCAAGTTTTGTAGACTCGAACCCCTAATATTGCAGTCTCTACATACCACCATTTGTTCAGTCATGCAAACACTTGTTCTGTCCATTTTGGACAGGGGTTCTGCTGTGTTCTATGAACTGATATATATACATGTTTGATTCAGTCAATTTCCTTTCATGTTTCAACCAAATTACATATCATCTGTCCAACCTGATATCTATTTATTAACCATCTGTCCCTTCACATATATCCTAATCTAAATAACTATTGACTGACACTGTTAAGTATCTTTTCATTTCATTTGAAACCCATGACATGTTAATCCAGTCGTGTGCCCCTCTTGTTCAGTCATATGTAATTCGAATGCCCCATTATTTGTCCTGTATTCCTCATATAGAGAATGGCATGCATTCCATTGCTTCCTGCAAATATGATCCAATCGAGCCCCTTTAAGTATCTACCCTATCCACATCATGTGACATCATATCCATTCCCAACTGTTCAAGCTTATTTTTCACATTAGATGTGATGTCTGTCCTCTGTTTAAATCATTGCATTTGATAAACATCTGTCCCTTTCGATTTTGTTTACATGGATATTCTAACCCACTGCATTCCCTATGTTTCACTGCATTCATTCTCTTTGTAAACCAATCCTTTACTTGATGTTTTGTCCCAACTTAGTTACATCTGCCCAAATCTTTCTGTCCATATTGATGGCTCAAAGTGAGATTTTGGTTCAGTCCCTTAAACATTTGGATCAGACCTATTGATGTTGTCCTGCATATCTAATAATGTCCAGAACTCTTGGATGTTCTGTCCACACCCCTTAGGATGTCGGTTCATATTTGAACATAGGTTTAGTCCTATAGTTCCTCCTCGTTTTCATGTTAGATCCAATTACAGAGCCTAGGCAGCCCTTATATAGTAGAGTATCAGTTGCATCCTACCTGGTCCAATCCATGTTTAGTTTATCCTCATAATGCCAAGTCCTCACAGGTTACCACAGAACACAATTATTCTGTTTACTGCTCGACTATAGTTCCAGTCCACACCTTGTTCGATGTCTGTCCTTGAAGAGGATAGTATGTTCACTACATTCCTTTTGCTGCCCTACATTTAAATATTTGGTTCAGTCTTCATTTGGGTTAAACATTAATTGTTTAATTCTTGTTTGATCAGTCCTTGGTTCTTGCCTAATGTCCAGTCCTATTTGATTGATTAACTGTCCAGATGCTCATAATGTATCTGAGTTCATTCATATGTGTTGGATGTCCAACCTTGGTTGATGTTCCTTCGAATAGAACATTAAGTCCAATCTTTATTGTCCATTGAAGTTTATTTTTTAACTAACTTCAGACCCTCTCTTTCCATATTCAATCCCAATACACATCTGATGTCTGTCCCATTAGTTGAAGCTAACAGTCCAAATATAGATAATTATATATACAAAAATGTCCACTGCTTGTATTTGGTTCAAACATCTATACTCCAAGTATCAGTCTTCCTAATTGGTCAATCTATTACATTTGTTATAATCTCTACCCAACTATTGTCCTGCTACCTATATTGACCAGCCTTGAACATATCCTATGTATCTGTCTCCTTGAGAATTTGAGTTCAGACCTCACTATTGATAGTTTAGATATGAACTCTCATTCAATTGACTGCCCCATAGATGTTTGTCCATTTTGGTATCCTAAGGTTCAGCCACCTGTACATTAGATATTCTGTCCTGGTGACTCAGTGAGGTAAATGTGCAGATATAAACCTGAGTTCAGCCATGGGTTTTGACCCTCACTAGATACTTGATGTTCTGTCCATAGATTTAGGTATCCCTTCAGGTTCAGTCCAGGTTTGAGGCTACTAACCTTGCCAGTTCAGATTGTATACTTGATGCTACTGTCCTTCATCTTGTCCTATCCTATTAGATGTTCAACCCACTAGATGTTTAGTCTAAGACTTTTTGAACGTTCAGACCCTTTTGCCTTAGGTAGTAGATTTCTCTTTAGAGTACCAGGCCTTATGATTGTTCAGTCCATAATGTTCTATATGTAGACCCCTTAGTTCTATTCTTGTTATGATATCTCCTTTGGTTTTGCTGTAGGAGTATCATACAGCCAGGTTTGAGACGATCAGATCTTTCTTATGTATTATTCCAGGATACATGCATATGTTATATGTATACTCCACTAATGGTTTGTATCATTTTACATTAGCTTGTTTAGCCCATATAGTATCAATCCTTTTCACCAAGTCAACCTCTGAGTTATTTGTCCAATCTAGTATCCTGGGGACCTTAACATAACCTTTGGATTAGCCCTTATGAGTCAACCCATATGTAAAGGTGATCCTATATAGATACTAACCACCTACGTACTCTATGTTTATATACACATATGAATGGTTGGTATGAGTTTAGTAATTGTACTGTATAGCTTAATGTGATGTATATACATAGGTTATATGTATATGAATGAAGGTGGCTTGATATATATAGTGGGTTGTAGATGAATCTAATATAGGATAGTATTTGGGTTGATACCAAGTTGCCTAGTAACACTAAGTAGCTTATTTAGATAAAACCTAAAATAGGCTAAAAACTAACTAATGTTTGACCAAATGTTCACCAAGTAGCTAGAGTTTGACCGAGTTTGACCAAATTGGACTTCAATGACCTGGATATGGTCGAGCAACATGCATATAACTCTATTGTTTACTCTAAAACACTCTGTAACCTGTAATTCTCATAATAGGTCCTTGTGACTCCAGTTCGGATATCGATATATATCAGTTGCTCAGGATATCAGGCGAGTACATTCTCTGTTAGTTTTTATTCATGATAGTATCTATATTGCCTGCTCTAGACTACTTTAATTGATGCTGACACATTATTAACACGGACTAGTACTATATGGATCTTGTCATGAGATATTATCCCCCTAACTGGTGCATCGGGTATTTCATGTAATTTATTATGTACATCGAGTACTCCTTGTATTTGTATTATATTCATATACACTCATGTGCTCTCCTATACACTCATGTGCTCTCATGTACTCTCATGTACTCTCATGTGCTCACATGTGCTTCATGTATAACTAAAAATTATGTACGTAACGTAACTTGATCGGATCCTTATGTACTGATTGGGGTAGGGGGAGTAGTGGTTATGTGATTAAATCCCTCTAGTGTACTCATGTATATGTCTATTATACCCTCACGTATAATGGAATTACCGTAATTACTCATGTGCAAACTAAACCAATCACATAACCATCTTGTGCTCTGAAACACTTATATTATTTACAGTTCATAGATTCTCTATTCTATTTCATGTATTCAGTTTATTTATCTATATCTCCTGTATTCTTGTACATCTTTTACAGCACGTCATGTACTTTATTCTATTGCTAGCTCTATATTTCCTATCATGTTTTGGAACTGCTTTCAGAGTTATGTATTCGCTCCAATCCTGACTGGATATGTTGACAAAATTTTACAGAGAGCTTGGAGGATCCAGCTGGCCTAGAGGAAACGCCAGTAGTGCTTAGAATAGATTGCTGGGATTTTGCCTGGGTTGTTTTAGTTATCTTTCATTAGTTGTATATAAATATTACTGCTACTTTGGGATGTAATGTTAACATTTAAACCAATTTCTTTTATGGATTATATTGCACTTTGATATCTTTCTATCAAATCTATATCGTGCTGTTATTCCTTCCTTAGCTTTTGGTGATTGTGTTGTATCTTCTGAGATTGTCCTCCGTATTACATATTGATAGGTACTTTGTACTATATTTAGTAGTTATTGAAACCTAGGACAGCATTCTACCGCCGACATTGCGGCGTAGGGTGTACATACCCACGGTCTCATGTCCTTACACTGGGTCCGGGTCGTGACATCATTTTTCGAAGCATTTAATTGTGGCGAACATAGAGTCACCTAGTTCCTCTATAAATAGAAGTAGATAACTATTATTCTTGCACCATTTCTTCAATGGCTTTAATGAAAACTTCTCCCTGCAAGCACCCTCAAGTGCTAAAGAGGGTCGCTCCAATGTTGTTGCCTAGTGTGGGTTTGACTGTGATCACACCACCATCCCCACCGACCGTTGTGGCCCCAACTCCACTACCTTCTCTCAATTCAAGGAAGAGAAAACTGGCGGAGACGAAGCTATCTATGGCGGGGGAGATCTTAGATGTGCTGGGCCTCTCCTTGAGTGACATTGCTAAACCATTAAGCACATCACCTGACTTTGATTCTCTTCCCTTGAGCCCAGAAGAGAAGGAGGTGTAGGGGGAGTGGACGCTTTTCGTCGACTGTTTCACACTTCGGATGTTCGAACGCTCAAAAACCTCGCAGATGTGATTAGTGATTATGACTGTTCTTTTCCCAAACTATTTAGGGTTTTACTCTTTATTTTATATTTTAGGGTTCTCTTGGCTCTTCCACTGGCCATATTTCGTAAACCCTCTATATTGCTAATGAAAATTTCTTGTTCTCTAAGTTGTTGTAAGTGATCTATTGATCGATACTTAGGAAAGATTTCGACAACTGTCGCATAAGATTAATTCTGACCAAACGCGCATAAGTATAATCTCCATATGCACTCTAACAATCTTGAAAAGCAATGGCAGCAAATATGTAAAATTTTCAATAAAAATCCCACCTTCACGATACATTCAGACATGTAAACTCATTACTAAAGTCATATCTCAAATTATATACAGACAACAGATGATAATTAGTTGGAAGATTAGCTTTCGACATGTGCGCATAATCTAAAGGCATCATATGAGAAAAAGTTGTGTGATTTCCTTCTTCTTTTTTGTTTTAAGTAAAAACATAAAAGCATCTTATATCTTCATTTTAATTTTAAAAATAAAGAATACTTTACATTTTGTTGGGGATATTTGACATCTGATATTTCCCAAGATATAAATCAACATAAGAAAATATCATATTTGTGTGGACATATTATCTGTAACATACTCAATCCAAGCATAGATAATAGATATAAAAATTGATCACTATTAGAGGTAATATGGACATGATAGATTTTTTAAGTTGACCTATTATCCTTGGCATACCAGATTAGGTATAGATAATAGAGTAAGGCATTTTGTTAGAGATATTATGGACGTGACAAGTAAACTTTAGCAGATCCGTTACTTATGGCACACCTGACTATGTGCAAGTAATAGTATATGAACAAGAACTATATCAGAGGTAATATGGACATAATAGATTTTTTCGGAATAAATTTACTCAGAGGTAATATGAACTTGGTAAATTTATAGATTTCTTTAGAGAAAGTCGAGACAGTAGAATATTTCAGAGGTAATATGAACATGAATATTCTTTCATGGTAAATTTTCTCAGAGGTAATATAAACTTGGCAAATTTATGAACCTCAATAGAAAGTAGATATCGAAGAATAATTCAAAGGTATATGGACATGAATATTCTTTAAATAAATAGATTATTTCTCTTTCGACTGGGGAATTTAAATAAGATGTCTTTAAAGCAACTTGGCATTAAGGACGACTTCTAAAATTGAAGAAATTGTTTAAAAATTTCTTACAAGAAAGTTTCATAAGAATTGAAGGTAATTCCACTAAAGAACTGAAGTTACGTGCAGGCAACTCTAGAGAGGGGTGAATAGAGTTTGTGTCAAAAATAACCAATTAAAAATTCAACTCTAAGATAGTCCAGACGCAACTACCAATAGAAATATATAATCAGAGTAGTAATGCGAAAATTAAGAGAGATCAGAAGAGCATACGCAAACACAGCAATTTAACCTGGTTTCTCTTATGGAGGACTAATCCAGGCCTGAGAACTATCACTCAGGATTAAAATCCACTATTTGTGAAATATGGTACACACATGTTTCCTTACTCAGAAGAGCCCGCCAACTTCTTACAACTTCGCAGAGGCGAAACTTGGAATTATCCAAGTGACTTCTTTTCAACTCTTGCACAGAACTTCTAGCTGAATTGCATTGAGCACATTGGGGCTTAGGAAGTTTTGTGCCTAGTAGATTGGAAAAGTAAGGCTTAGAATGTATATGTCTTAGAAGATTGAGAGTGAAAGATGATTTGAAATGAGAAAATTCAAACCCTATTTATACTAGTCAGGGGAGGCAGAGTTTGGCAAGAATTATGTCCCAAATATTCAAAAATATGAACGTTGGACAGCTAGTAGCATGGTGTTCCTAAAAATTAGGTTCTTAAATTTTAGGGGGCAGAGTTCGGCCCGAGTCCTACCTAGGGTAGAGTTCGGCCCGAATTCTCTCTACCTTGGGCCAAAAAGTTTACATGGGCTAGATTGGTTTGGTTTGGTTCAGGGATTGTTTATTTTGTATGGTGGAGTTTGGAGAAGTAATTCTAGGGATTAAGATGACTCAGTGCTACTCAACGTACATGTTCCTAGAAATTAAAAAATTACAGACTGAGTACAAGTACATTTCTAATGTAACAGCTTGTCGATGACGTCTGTGTTGAACTTGATTCGTTGTAGATGATGTTCTGTCTTGAGCCCGTTGTGTCGTATTGGATCATATCAGATATCATTTTGTTAATTCTTTAAATTAGGTTGACTGTGATCTAGTTTGGGTCAACAATCTCCTTCATTTTGATAATTGACAAAATGATATTTGTATGTCGCAACATTCAGACCTGGACACATGTTGAAGGGAGTAAAATAGTTTGTACGTATGAAGTTGCTCCCCCGCAAATGGATATGTCGGCTCGCCCACAAATAGATATTTCTGTCCTGATACAAAGTTCTTATCCAAGCACAACAAAATTCATCATATATAAGATCACATCAAATATCTATTATTCTCCCCCTTGGTCACTTGGTAAAATATAGCATAGCTCCCCTGTAAAGAGACAAAGTGAAGAGAGCAATCACACAACTTTAAAACCAAACTTTAGTAGAGACAACAAGCAGTTTTGATAAACCAAAAGAAAGAAAACTCGCAGTCATACAGATAAAATAAATAAAACCTATAGTAGAAATAGTACTAAAGTCATGAAATAACAAACTACAATGCATAACTAAAAAATAAAAGCATCATCAGCAGCAGTAGGTAGGAGACCACAGCCATCACGGAGCATGAGAACGGGATGGACTAGCCGAATCGGATGGCTCGCTGGCAGAGCGACGAGGATCAACAAACACAGCATCAGGATCCAGATACCGCATAGCCCAAGGGTCATCAATTCGGTAGCCTTCGCGAGAAGGGTCCCGACCCGTAGGAAACGGCACAGTGGGATGCTGGGCCATGGTGTACTGGATGCCATACAGGGTGTTGCTGATGGTGCTCATCTGCAGAATGGTTCGATAGTCCAGCTGAGTATAGCGATCGTCTTCTAAACAGAATCGGTCGTGCAACATGTTTCGGATGGAGTCGAGAGTGGCAGGTGGCTCAGGCTGAAGGGCATCAGAGTCAGAAGACTCTTCCTCAACAGGAGCAGGTGGAATAGGTGCAGGAGCAGTCCTATGAGCCTTAGATAGATAGGCAGGAGCTGCTAGAAACTGACACTCGCCTAAAAGAATATGGAAGGCAACAAAGATTATAGGAAGATACATAGCATAGACAAGTGATTTTGGCTTCTTTCTTGCATGAATCATCTAGTCTATCATCGTGTGTGAAAAATTGAAAGGGATGGTGAAGTGTAGATAATATAGTGCCGTAATCTCATGATAAGTGACTTCATCAGTAGATTAAGCTTTGGGAAGGATGGAAGAGAAAATGATGCAATAAAGTTCATAGAAGTGGTTGTTGAGATACTTGGCATAAAGTTTACGAGGGCGAGTATTGGGTGCACACATCATATCCTTAAAGCCTTCTAGTGTTATATCGCCAACAAATTGGAATTCACGAGCATCGACAATGCGCTCCCAAGAATTGGGATCAGGGAGTTCTAAATATTCAGCCAAGTCATAGTCGTCAAACACGATGTCAATGCCGACGACCCGAGAATAGATTTTACGGTCGTCATGGGTCATGTTGCAATAAAACATTTGAATTGCATTGAAATAAATAAGTGAAGATGTAGACACAAGTTCATTAAGACATAGATCCTTGAAGTTAGGATCAAATTCAGAAAATATAGTAAAATTGATAGGATGTCCCACCGCAACACTACGTAAGCAAAATTCGATGATGAATTCCCACTATTAAAAATATGCTCATTATAAGTATTGGCATTGGGAGGAGGAGGAGGATTAAACAATGGGTGAATGGGATTTGAAGGAGGAGAAGGAGGATTGGATGATGAATTCCCACTATTAAAAAGTCTAGGAGATATGATAAAAGCTAATGTAATAGAGATAGAAAATTACAATTGAATTAGAGATGGATAACTAAGAGATATACCTCAAAAATGAGTAATGAGGAAGGAAGAGAATCACCCAAAATATTTAAATCTTGAGTTTGGAGAGTGGAGAGCACCAAAATAGTGATTTCTAGGGTTAGGGTTTTCGAGAAAATAAGGTTGGACAGAGGTGGAAGACGATGCCAATGAACAAAGAGAAGGCAAATTCGTGGTTTAAAAAAGTAGGGCCGGCTGCACTATCAAAACGTGGGCCCTTGATCAAGCAGATTGGACGGCCAGGAATGGCTGCATGTTTTGGAACTCACTATACAGAGTTCGGCCCGAGCTCTGTGAGGGTGGTTCCAGAGCTCCAACAAGGTAAAAAAAAATATTGACAAGATAGATAAAAGATGGTCTTGAATTAACAATAATAGATTTTATAAGCCATAAAATAAATGAAACATGCGACAAACTTTGTGAATCGTTGTTCCGAATGTGCATCATCTCAGGTTAGCTGTAAGGGCCGGATAGCTAGCGGCCGTTCGAAGACTAGTACACCGTGTCGCTAAGACTTTTATGCCTTGTTGTCAGAAGGACCCTTTCGGCTTGTACCCAAAATAATACAACAAATACGAACTTGATTTTACAAGTTTTTGTGCAGGTATGACTTATTGTATGACATTTTCATCCAAGATTCCTAGTTCTCGACGAAGAAAGTTGAAACGCACTTCGGCAAGTGGTTTAGTGAAAAAGTCTGCTAGCTGATAATCAGTGTCATTAAACTCTAGATTAATAGTGCCTTGCTATTGATGATCACGTAGAAAATGGTGTCGAATTTCTATGTGCTTATTGCGTGAGTGACATACTGGGTTCTTGGTCAAGTTAATTGCAATAGTGTTATCACAGAATATAGGTATATGCATAATAGATAATTTATAGTCTTCAAGGGTTTGCTTCATCCATAAAATTTGAGCAAAATGTCCTGCAGCTATGTATTCAGCTTCTGTTGTAGATAATGCTACATAATTTTGCTTCTTGCTAAATCAAGAGACTAAAGCCTGGGCAAATAAAAGATACGTGCCGCTGGTACTCTTACGGTTGACTTTACATCAAGCAAAATCGGCATCGAAATATCCGATCAGGTCAAAGGATGTGGTTTTGGGAT
Source organism: Iris pallida (assembly GCA_029216955.1). Taxonomy (NCBI): domain Eukaryota; kingdom Viridiplantae; phylum Streptophyta; class Magnoliopsida; order Asparagales; family Iridaceae; genus Iris; species Iris pallida. Next base: position 28,974,514 of record JANAVB010003400.1, on the reverse strand, counting down.
ACCACAAGCCCACCGTAATAGTGCCTTTAAGGTATCGAAAGATACGCTTAACTGCGGTCATGTGTGATTCCTTAGTAGCTTGATAGTGAGCACATAAGCAAACACTAAACATGATATTGGGACGACTAGCAATTAATAGAGTATACTACCAATCATACCTCGATACGTACGTTGATCGACTGGTTTGCCACTTTCATCAGGTTCTAATTTAGTTGTTGTAGCCATCGGAGTACTGATTGGTTTATTGTTGTTAAGATCAAACTTCTTCAGCATGTCCTTTGTATACTTTGATTGGCTGATGAAGACTCCTTATGAGTTTTGTTTGACTTGCAATCATACCTCGATACGTACGTTGATCGACTGGTTTGCCACTTTCATCAGGTTCTAATTTAGTTGTTGTAGCCATCGGAGTACTAATTGGTTTATTGTTGTTAAGATCAAACTTCTTCAGCATGTCCTTTGTATACTTTGATTGGCTGATGAAGACTCCTTATGAGTTTTGTTTGACTTGCAATCCAAGGAAGTAGTTAAGCTCCCCCATCATGCTCATCTCGAACTCATTCTACATACACTTGGCAAATTCTTGGCATAAAAGCTCATTAGTAGACCCAAAAATGATGTCATCCACATAAATTTGCACTAAGAGAATGGTATCATTAATAGATTTTATAACTAGTGTCATGTCAATTTTCCCTTTTGAAAAGTCTTTGTTAAGTAAAAAAGTGCTAAGGCATTCATACCAAGCTCGAGGGGCTTGTTTGAGGCCATAGAGAGCTTTCCTAAGTTTGAAAACAAGATCGAGAAATTTGTGGTTTTTAAAACCAGGTGGTTGTTGTACAAACACTTCTTCTTTAATAAAACCGTTAAGAAAAGCACTTTTGACATCCATTTGAAAAAGTTTAAAATTTTGGAAGTTTGCAAAGGCACAAAGTATGCGGATTGATTCAAGTCGTGCAATAGGAGCATATGTCTCATTGTAGTCGATACCTTCCTCTTGGTTGTATCCTTGAGCTATGAGACGTGCTTTGCTACGTGTGACTGAACCGTCCTCATTAACTTTGATACAAAAGATCCATTTAGTACCAATGATCGAATGATCAGCAGGTTTAGGAACAAGTTCCCAAACCTGATCTTTTTCAAATTGGTTGAGTTCTTCTTGCATTACAGATATCCAAAATTCAGCAGAAAAAGCTTCTAAAATATTTTTGGATTCTATTTGTGAAATAAATGCAGTGCTAGCAATAGAGTCTCTAATAGATGATCGATTACTTACTCCTTTTGATACCTCACCTATTACCAAGTTTTTTGGATGTGATGGTGTGAAAAGGAACTTCTTTGGTAAGCCTTCCAGAGAACTGGTTCCAGGTGTTGTATCCACAAGTGTAGAAGGTGATGATTTGATATGTGTGTCATCTTCGTCATTGGAAATAGCAGCTGTACTATTATTCTCATCAAAGGTTACCTTAGTAAATTCTTCAACAATCATAGAGCACTTGTTGAACACTCTGTATCCTTTACTCTTGGCAGCATAACCAAGAAAAATATCTTCGTCAGTTTTGGCATCAAACTTGCCTAAGTTGTCTTTGGTATTCAGGATAAAGCAGCGACAACCGAACACTCGAAAATAGGAAATAGTTGGTGTTCTACCAAACCAAAGTTCATAGGGAGTTTTCTTCGAAATAGATCAAATCAAAATCTTATTCAAGACATGGCATGTTGTACTTACAGCCTATGTTCAAAAATATTTTGAAAGTAAAAATTGATTCAACATGACTCTAGCCATATTGCCAAGAGTTCAATTCTTCTGCTCCCCAACACCATTTTGTTGGAGAGTTCTAGGACACGAAAATTCATGATTAAAACCATTTAAGTCACAAAACTTTTTGAAATCAGAGTTTTCTAATTCGCCACCATGATCACTTCGGATTCGAGTCGTAATGAAGCCTTTTTCGTTTTGAACCTTTTTAGCAAAAACTTCAAAAACAAAAATAGTATCACTTTTGTTGTAAGAAAAAAAACCAAGTAAATCGAGAAAAATTATCAACAATTACAAAAGCGTAGAGTTTTCCACCAAGGTTGGCTACTCTATTAGGACCAAATAAATCCATATGAATCAATTGCAAAGGTCTAGTAGTACTTACAAAGTTGATGGATTTAAAAGAGGATTTGGTTGCTTTATTTTTCTCACATTCGGCACATAACGTAGCCTTTTTGAATGTAATATCAGGTAGTCCTCTCACTAGCTTCTTGGTTGAAAGTCTTGATATGGTATCCATGTTTGCACGTCCCAGACGTATATGTGTAGTCTTTCATCTTTGTGAGCGTAGAGGCATCTTCCTGCATTGTTACTATCTCTAGACAGATAGAATATATGTATGTATATATATATATATATTATCTTTCCTTATCCCTTCAAAAGCGATGTCTCCAGATGATCTATCATATATGGAGCATTTAGTTTTCCCAAAGTTAATATCATATCCATGATCAGCAAGATGACTAATGCTGAGCAAGTTATACTTTAACTCTGTTACTAAACAGACATCTTTAATGATGGAAGAAGGAGGATTACCAATAGTACCGTTACCTATGATATAACCTTTCAGATTATTGCAGAAGGATACATATCCTTTCCTCTTCATCGATAGTATTGTAAAAAGATTTGCATTTTCATTCATGTGTCGCAAGCACCCACTATCGAGAATCCACTTACTTCTAGAGGATGAAGGAAGGTCCACCTACACCACGAGTAGATGTGACCTTTGGTACCCAAATCTTTGAGGGTCCTGAAAGGTTAGTCTTTGGTACCCATGCATATAGTTTTAAATCAACTAGTCTTCCAATTCTACACTGTGGTGAAGTGTGTCCATGTTTACTATACTAGTGACATGTAGCATGTATATTGGTGTTAGGTGTAGGATAATAGTGATGTCTATGTGTTTGTCGTGCTGCATGAGAACGTGTGTTCATAAAAGCATGTTTGTGTGTGTCATGTGTATGTGTGGGTGTTTGTCGTGCGGTATGTGAATATGTGTACATAAAGGCATAATTGTGTGCAACATGAGTATATGTGTTTTTTTGTGACGTGTATTCTTGTGTTGAGCACTCTTTTGTCTTGTGTACGTGTTATGACTGTGAGATTGAGTTTTGGGCTGTACAACTTGTTTCTTCAATATGATCTCTAATCTTTTAGAGGTATTGTAGATGTCATCATACTTGGCAGTCAAGGCATCAATTCTTACAACAACAATATTATACTTCTTTTTCTCATCTGAGAGTTCTTTATTGAGTGCTGTGATATCACGTTGTCACCCTTATTTCCCGTATTTTCTCGTATTTCGTATTTATACTCATATCTGGATTTTGGCATGTATTTTTATTTTTTTCTCAGCTTGTGGAATTTTGGTATTTCTCGTATTTGGGTTTTTGGCTTGGCTCGGTTTTATTGGGTTGGTTCGGTTTGGTTTGGTTTATAGGTTTTGGATCACCCTAGCCCTATGCTACACCCTCAACGTACCACAACTCCCCCTCTTTATATCTCCACCTACCACTCTCTCTCCTCATAACTTCCACCATTAATTTCCTTCTTCTTCTTCTTCTCCTTCCTCCACAACTCCCCAACCCCTAGGCAAGTGCATCTTGCCACTACATGAGGACCCTCTTTTCTTTATCCATCTACTAGTTTAGGACATGAAGATCAACATTAGTTCTTGGGTTTTTATGATTTGGAGTCTCTGTTGATGTAGATCTAAGTTATTGCTATTTTCGGATTTTACATGTTTTGATCCATTTTGGTTGGTTTTCTTTGAGTTCTGATGTTTCCATGTGGAAGAGCCTTCAGTTTCACCCAAGTTGGAACTTTGGAAATCTGGAGTTGGAGTTCGGATGGCCAAGTTATGAACTTGTGAAGCTTTGGGTTCTTCGTTGGTGTTCTCGCTGTTTGGAGAAGACAGTGAGCAGTGTGTAGAGCTGCTTAGCTTACGCACACTGAGCTACGCGCGCTCTTTAGCGCTGCGTACGCAGGCTTGAGTACGCTTCCTGTTGGAAGCGTGTCTCCCTTGAGCGTGCGTGACTTTTCACGCACACTGTTCCCTTCAGCGTGCGTGACTTTTCACGCAGCTGCTCCCTTGAGCGTGCGTGACTTTCACGTGCAGCTGCTCCCTGTAGCGTGCGTGACTTTCACGCAGTTGCTCCCTCGAGCGTGCGTGACTTTCACGCAGCTGCTCCCTTGAGCGTACGTGACTTTCACGCAGCTGCTCCCTTGAGCATGCGTGATTTTTACGTATGCTGCCTCCCTTGAGTATGCGTGACTTTTCACGTATGCTGCCTCCCTTGAGCGTGCGTGACTTTTCATACGCTGCTCCCCTGACCCCTTGCTTAACCCAGGCTCTTGGAATTTGGTCTTATTTCTTTAAGCTTGGCTTTTCTATGGCCTTGTATATTAATATTTTATTAGATATTTTATGCCCATTTTATATCCTTACGCCTTTTGTCATGAACTTGATTTTACTTAATATATTTGGATTGACTATTGTACATGGCACGGTATGACAAGGAACTAGCATAACACGACAGTGACCCGTAGAGGTGCACTCCTGACATGACCAACCTGACATGATAGTGGCCCGTCGTGGCGCACTCCTGACAAGTACCCTGACATGATTTATCTTGATAATTTAACTTGACCTGCCTTGACACCGTGGGTGGTTCTTCTTGCTTGCTTATTAAATCCACTTGTCCTGTCTTGCATCATGTCTAGGATGGGACTCCTGAGTACCACGGTCAGGAGCACCTACTAAAATAGATTAAGGTTAATAACTAGAATAACACAGTAGTCATGAAGAGATGACACAGCTACAGGCAATCCCGTTACCTGGGCGCTCTTGGGATCTGTAGCCTGCCGTCGAGTAGGGCACATTTCCAGCGCACCGTCGAGTGTTGCACCCTCTAAGTCACCTAAGGGTACATTTGTCTCCTGGGCGATGTACCCACCTGAATTCAACCCTAATCTTTCGTCCTGGGTAACCTGGATGGTCTGCAGGGCTTGTGGCTGAGAAACAATCTCACTGCATCTTGTTAGTAATTAGGCCTGTGATAACCCTAGTTAGTTAAAGTAGTAAGCCGTAGGATCTGCTTGGTCGTGATTGATTGAATGAAGTATAACCAGTCTAGTCATGTCTTGATCCAGTACAAGATTGCTTCCTGCCTAGATTACTTACATTACTTATCTTGCCGATAAATGGTGGGAAACCAAGCTCTGTTCATATGAAGGGTTACAACCCCGGTCCTTGTTTGGTTTACGGGTTGTAACCTGGCTATCGGAATAGTCCCATGGTTATCTCGTCGTATATCACCCTGCCATGTTTTCATAAATTCCAGTTTTTAATATTATATCTTCTTATGTTAATGCTGGCTTTTGTTCTTATTTCGTGGCCCCCTTGTGGCACTTGCTCTTTCTGGGGTTGACCCAGCTGGTTTTGTGTGGCCAGATTTTGGAGCAGCTCCCGAGGATCTACCAAGCTTCCAGCCCAATGGTGGCGACTAGAAGGAACCCGGGCTACGAGTGGGTTTTCTATTTTATTTTGCTCACTCTATTGTAAAACTATTCTTTTGAGGCGTTTAGCCGACGAGCACCTGTTAGCTCGATGCACTTTATTTTCTGTCTGCCTACGGGCTGTAAACATGATTAACAAATCCTAGGGTTGATCATGTATGACTTAACTCTTGCTAGTCCTCGCATCTTGTACGACTAGCTTCATGATCAGCTGATATGTAATATTTGGGACGCCTTTTATTGTATATTTGGTGGTCAAACATCTTGTAATTATATTATTTGCTTGAGATTGAGACAATAGGTTTGACCTTAAGAGACTGTTGGCTTGTAGTAAACCCTCATATCTAGACAGCCGTGACCGTATAGTTGAGATGTATTCTATTTCAATATACGTAGCTGGCTATGTCTGCCCCCGCTCTCCAGTATTCTGGTTCTGAGGCGTGACATGGTTTAAGTGGTGGCCCATGCAGGTCTTGTCAATCAAGAAATGTGAGGGTTTACCGAATAGATGTCTCAATCAGTATTCGCCCTTGATCTCCGCCCGTATTTTCAAATCCCTGAAATTCTTGCCCTGATTACATGCTTGTATCGTTGATCTGTCCTGGTCCTTCCTTATTGTTTCCCTGTGTCGTCTTCCTCAGCGGTACTGTACCTGACCCTGCCGATCAGCAAGGAGGAGCACCTCCCGTGGACCAGCAGCAACCTGGAGATCAAGCCCAGCATTCCGGAGTCGCCTCCAGAGTGATACCCACTGGAGGAGAGTCACCAGTTTGGCCCGTCCAGCCCGCAGAGCCAGATGATGGTACCTTAGTAGGCCTCATCAGAACCTTAATAGCTTTCCAGGATCGTCAAAGCGATGCCCTGTACCAGACAGTTCAAGATGCTTTGACTAGAGGCGGACATCCAGGGAACCAGGCGGCAAACAGCTTCAAGCGATTGAACCCTCCTTTCTTCGACGGCACCGAGGATGCGATTGCCGCGGATGCTTGGCTTCAGGATACCGAGGTGATTCTGGAAGCAGCCAGGACACCTGAGAATGAGAAGGTGGCGGTGGTACGCCTGCAGTTGTTGGACCTAGCTCGCAATTGGTGGGCGACGCAGGCCATGGGATTAGTGGCACCCATTGCTTGGGCAGTGTTTAGAGAGAGATTCCAGGCGAAGTACTTTGATGCTGTGGCTCGGTACGACCTGCAGACCAGATTTACCAACTTGAAGCAAGGAGGCAGAACAGTCGACAGTTATGCATCGGAGTTTTCTAGACTCAGTAGGTTTGCCCCCACCTTGGTGGCGACCGAGTTTGATAGGGCCCAGCGATTCCTGCAGGGGCTGCATTTGGAGATCTTGTTGGCGGTTGAGCAGTTCGAGCACCAGACATTTGATGCGGTCTTGAGAGCAGCTAGGAGGCATGAGTATACCTCCCAGAGGATCGTGGATAGGACCGGAGGTAGGAAGCGGTCCCACAGTCAGATGCACCAATCATCAGCTCCAGTCCCGGCAGCTAGGGGATTGACCATTGGAACTCCGAGGCGGGCGGCCTCAGTGACGTCGGTTCAGCATTCGACTTCGACGTACCCGCAGCAGCAGAAGCAGAAGCAGACTTCCGCGATGGGATGTTCTCATTGCGGGAAGCCAGGGCATGTGGTGGCAGACTGTCGCAGGGCGCAGGGATTGTGCCTGGCTTGTGGAGCAGCAGATCATAGGGTTGGGGCTTGCCCGAATAGGGGTGGTTCATCTGCATCCAACCCTTCTAGCTCTTCGGTGAGAGGACCGGCCCCAGCACCAGTGTCAGAGCGAGTCTACAGGATGGCGCCTTCAGAATTGGAGATTTTGTACAAGATGATTGAAGAACTGAGGACCAAGGGATTCATTCGTGCAAGTGGATCGCCTTGGGGAGCCCCGATGCTTCTTGTGAAAAAGAAGGATGGTACGTCCAGGCTATGTGTTGATTATCGTACCTTGAATTCGATGACAATCAAGAACAGATACCCTCTTCCGAGGATAGATGACTTGTTTGATCAACTTAGAGGGGCTTCAGTGTTCTCGAAGATCGACTTGCGGTCGGGATACCACCAGATCAGAGTCAGAGAGCAGGACATCCCGAAGACAGCATTCAGATCGAGGTGTGGACATTGGGAGTTCCTTGTTATGCCCTTTGGAGCGACCAATGCACCGACAGTATTCATGGACCTCATGAATCGCATTTTTTTGCCTTATTTGGACCAATTTCTGATCGTGTTCCTAGATGACATCCTGGTCTACAGCAAGAGTGAAGCAGAGTATGAGCAGCATCTCAGAGTCGTCCTTCAGACGCTTAGGGAGCATCAGTTGTACGCCAAGTTTAGTAAATGCGAGTTCTGGCTCGATCGTATTTCGTACTTGGGTCACATCATTACCCGAGGAGGAGTGGAAGTGGATCCCCAGAAGATTGTGGCTATCGAGTCATGGCCGGTACCCAGCTCAGTGGCAGAGGTTCGCAGCTTCCTTGGATTGGCCGGCTACTACCGGCGGTTCGTTTCAGATTTTGCAAGGATTTCAGCGTCGATGACCCAGTTGACCCGCAAAGATGTGCCGTTCGTTTGGACAGCAGAGTGTCAGGAATCATTTGAGAAGTTGAAGCGAGGTTTGATAACGGCTCCCATTCTCACCCTTCCAGATGGGACCGGAGGATTCACAGTTTATTGTGACGCTTCAGGCAGAGGATTGGGGTGTGTCTTGATGCAGCATGGGAAGGTAATATCTTATGCATCATGTCAACTACGTGATCATGAGAAGAATTACCTGACCCACGACTTGGAATTGGCGGCGGTAGTGTTTGCTTTGAAGTTGCGGAGACACTACTTGTACGGAGATAGAGTGGAGATCTTTGCTGATCATAAGAGCCTGAAGTATGTTTTCACCCAGAAGGACCTTAATATGCGGCAGAGAAGATGGCTCGAGCTACTGGTAGACTATGATGTGGATTTGCAGTATCATCCCGGGAAGGCCAAAGTTGTAGCAGATGCATTGAGCAGGAGAGCCGGAGTTTATTTCCTGACGGCACAACCAGAGTTATTGGCAGATCTTCAGAAGATGGGAATTGAAGTGGTTCTTCCTACCGGTGTGGCATTGATGGCCAGCCTACAGGTTCAGTCCAGCATAGTTGAGAGGATCCGGATGGCGCAGTCAGCAGATTCCAAGATCCAGCGACTCAGAGCAGAGTGTGAAGCAGGAAGAAGGCCAGAGTTATGTATCCATGAAGACGGTACCCTTCGGTACGGCACTCGTCTTTGTGTACCTAGTGGAGATATCAGACAGGAAGTCATGGCAGAAGCCCACAGTTCACAGTATTCTATTCATCCGGGTGGTACGAAGATGTACCGTGATATTCGTCAGCATTTCTGGTGGAATGGCATGAAGAGGGAGATAGCCCGGTTTGTCTCTCGGTGTTTGGTTTGCCAACAGGTTAAAGCTGAACATCAGAGGCCCGCTGGACTTCTTCAACCCTTACCGATCCCAGAATGGAAATGGGAACATATAACCATGGATTTTGTGACCAGATTGCCCAGATCTCCGGCCGGCAGAGATGCTATTTGGGTAATTGTGGACAGGCTTACCAAGGTGGCACACTTTCTCCCATTCAGAGTTAGACAATCGACGGTGCAGTTAGCAGAGATGTACCGCAAGCAGATCGTCAGGCTTCACGGTGTGCCAGTCAGCATCACCTCGGACAGGGATTCGAGATTTACATCACACTTTTGGTGCAGCTTGCAGAAGAGTTTGGGGACTCGCCTTCAATTCAGCTCAGCTTATCACCCGCAGACAGATGGTCAATCAGAGCGCACAATCCAGACCCTTGAAGATATGTTGAGATCCTGTACCCTTGACTTCGGTGGTTCATGGGAGAATCATCTGCCCCTGGTGGAATTCTCGTACAACAACAGTTATCAAGCCAGTATCCAGATGGCACCCTTCGAGGCTCTTTATGGCAGGAAGTGCAGATCCTCGCTAGCATGGGACGATGTCGGGGAGAGGCAGATGCTCGGACCCGAATTGATTTCCCAGAAGGTTGAAGTGGTCAGGAAGGTCAGAGATCACCTCCGAGTTGCCCAGGACCGCCAGCGCCATTGGGCCGATGTTCATCGGCGTCCCTTAGAATTTGCTGTCGGCGACCATATATTCCTTAGGATCTCGCCTAACCGCGGCGTCATTCGCTTCGGCGTACGGGGAAAGCTTAGTCCTAGGTATATAGGGCCGTTCGATATTCTAGAGCGAGTAGGAGATGTATCCTATCGTCTCGCTCTTCCACCGTCGCTAAGTGAGGTACATGATGTATTCCATGTGTCCCAATTACGACGGTATATTCCGGACCCGAGCCACATCCTAGACCATTCAGAATTGGTTGTTGGTACCAGCCTTTCGTATGAGGAGAGGCCCGTGTCTATTTTGGACCGGAGGAAAAAGATACTCAAGAACAAGACTATTAAATTAGTCCGTGTTGCTTGGGGTCATCACTCTCTGGGTGAGTCAACGTGGGAGCGTGAGGACGACATCCGATCGCGATATCCCTACCTGTTTGACTCATGAGGTATAATGTCTTTCTTATGCCTTATATTTTCCCTTCCTTGCTTGCATTGTATGATTGTATGATTGAACTGCTTAGTGTAGCTGGCTTGTGCTTAGTGTAGCTTGTCATGGCAATCTCTAGCTCCTTGATTAAATTTCGAGGACGGAATTCTTTTAAGGTGGGTAGAGTTGTCACCCTCATTTCCCGTATTTTCCTGTATTTCGTATTTATACTCATATCTGGATTTTGGCATGTATTTTTATTTTTTTCTCAGCTTGTGGAATTTCGGTATTTCTCGTATTTGGGTTTTTGGCTTGGCTCGGTTTTATTGGGTTGGTTCGGTTTGGTTTGGTTTATAGGTTTTGGATCACCCTAGCCCTATGCTACACCCTCAACCCACCACAACTCCCCCTCTTTATATCTCCACCTACCACTCTCTCTCCTCATAACTTCCACCATTAATTTCCTTCTTCTTCTTCTTCTCCTTCCTCCACAACTCCCCAACCCCTAGGCAAATGCATCTTGCCACTACATGAGGACCCTCTTTTCTTTGTCCATCTGCTAGTTTAGGACATGGAGATCAATATTAGTTCTTGGGTTTTTATGATTTGGAGTCTCTGTTGATGTAGATCTAAGTTATTGCTATTTTCGGATTTTATATGTTTTGATCCATTTTGGTTGGTTTTCTTTGAGTTCTGATGTTTCCATGTGGAAGAGCCTTCAGTTTCACCCAAGTTGGAACTTTGGAAATCTGGAGTTGGAGTTCGGATGGCCAAGTTATGAACTTGTGAAGCTTTGGGTTCTTCGTTGGTGTTCTCGCTGTTTGGAGAAGACAGTGAGCAGTGTGCAGAGCTGCTTAGCTTACGCACACTGAGCTACGCGCGCTCTTTAGCGCTGCGTACGTAGGCTTGAGTACGCTTCCTGTTGGAAGCGTGTCTCCCTTGAGCGTGCGTGACTTTTCACGCACACTGTTCCCTTCAGCGTGCGTGACTTTTCACGCAGCTGCTCCCTTGAGCGTTCGTGACTTTCACGCAGCTGCTCCCTCGAGCGTACGTGACTTTCACGCAGCTGCTCCCTCGAGCGTGCGTGACTTTCACGCAGCTGCTCCCTTGAGCGTGCGTGACTTTCACGCAGCTGCTCCCTTGAGCGTGCGTGATTTTCACGTATGCTGCCTCCCTTGAGCGTGCGTGACTTTTCACGTATGCTGCCTCCCTTGAGCGTGGGTGACTTTTCGTACGCTGCTCCCTGACCCCTTGCTTAACCCAGGCTCTTGGAATTTGGTCTTATTTCTTTAAGCTTGGCTTTTCTATGGCCCTGTATATTAATATTTTATTAGATATTTTATGTCCATTTTATATCCTTACGCCTTTTGTCATGAACTTGATTTTACTTAATATATTTGGATTGACTATTGTACATGGCACGGTATGACAAGGAACTAGCATAATACGACAGTGACCCGTAGAGGTGCACTCCTGACATGACCAACCTGACATGATAGTGGCCCGTCGTGGCGCACTCCTGGCAAGTACCCTGACATGATTTATCTTGATAATTTAACTTGACCTGCCTTGACACCGTGGGTGGTTCTTCTTGCTTGCTTATTAAATCCACTTGTCCTGTCTTGCATCATGTCTAGGATGGGACTCCTGAGTACCACGGTCAGGAGCACCTACTAAAATAGATTAAGGTTAATAACTAGAATAACACAGTAGTCATGAAGAGATGACACAGCTACATGTAATCCCGTTACCTGGGCGCTCTTGGGATCTGTAGCCTGCCGTCGAGTAGGGCATATTTTCGGCGCACCGTCGAGTGTTGCACCCTCTAAGTCACCTAAGGGTACATTTGTCTCCTGGGCGATGTACCCACCTGAATTCAACCCTAATCTTTCGTCCTGGGTAACCTGGATGGTCTACAGGGCTTGTGGCTGTGGAACAATCTCACTGCATCTTGTTAGTAATTAGGCCTGTGTTAACCCTAGTTAGTTAAAGTAGTAAGCCGTAGGATCTGCTTGGCCGTGATTGATTGAATGAAGTATAACCAGTCTAGTCATGTCTTGATCCAGTACAAGATTGCTTCCTGCCTAGATTACTTACATTACTTATCTTGCCGATAAATGGTAGGAAACCAAGCTCTGTTCAGATGAAGGGTTACAACCCCGGTCCTTGTTTGGTTTACGGGTTGTAACCTGGCTATCGGAATAGTCCCATGGTTATCTCGTCGTATATCACCCTGCCATGTTTTCATAAATTCCAGTTTTTAATATTATATCTTCTTGTGTTAATGCTGGCTTTTGTTCTTATTTCGTGGCCCCCTTGTGGCACTTGCTCTTTCTGGGGTTGACCCAGCTGGTTTTGTGTGGCCAAATTTCGGAGCAGCTTCCGAGGATCTACCAAGCTTCCAGCCCAATGGTGGCGACTAGAAGGAACCCGGGCTACGAGTGGGTTTTCTATTTTGTTTCGCTCACTCTATTGTAAAACTATTCTTTTGAGGCGTTTAGCCGACGAGCACCTGTTAGCTCGATGCAATTTATTTTCTGTCTGCCTATGGGCTGTAAACATGATTAACAAATCCTAGGGTTGATCATGTATGACTTAACTCTTGCTAGTCCTCGCATCTTGTACGACTAGCTTCATGATCAGCTGATATGTAATATTTGGGACGCCTTTTATTGTATATTTGGTGGTCAAACATCTTGTAATTATATTATTTGCTTGAGATTGAGACAATAGGCTTGACCTTAAGAGACTGTTGGCTTGTAGTAAACCCTCATATCTAGACAGCCGTGACCGTATAGTTGAGATGTATTCTATTTCAATATACGTAGCTGGCTATGTCTGCCCCCGCTCTCCAGTATTCTGGTTCTGGGGCGTGACACACGTGTTGTTTTCTCAATACGAGATTCGGCATCGTATAAGCTTAATTTAAGCTTGGATACTTCCTTAGTGTTCTCCGTGGGTTGTGTGTCTCTAACATTATCAAGCAAGCATGAAAGTCTATGAAACTCAACTTCATGAGTCTTGATCTTATCCTTTGCATGTTTATACTTGCTAAGTAACTTCTTGCGATCTTCAAGTAAGTCAATAAAGGCATCTCCAAGTTCATCAAAAGTAAAGTCGTCAAGTGCATCATTTGTTACCTTTTCAGAAGTTGCCATTAGGCAGACGTTTGCAGTATCTTGGGGAGAGTCCTCTTCTTCTTCTGAGTCACTAGCTTCGTTCTCGTGCCAGATGCTTGTGTTGGCATACTTTGGAGAGGTTGGCCTTTTGTATGATCTTTCATATCGGCTTCCTTTCTTTGTTGTAGGGCAATATTTTTTAACATGCCCCGTCTTCTTATAGCCGAAACAGATAGGCTCTTCATCGTCCTCTTTGTGTTGTTCCTTCTTTCATTGGTTGAAACGTAGAAACTTCTTGAAGTTGTGAACCATGAGCGCTTGATCATCACCGTCGGAGTCATCATCGTTTGTTTCTTCTGGAGCAGCCTTTCGACGATGAGCTCTTAGTGCGATTTCTTTTTCCTTTGGAGCTATTTCTTTAAAGACTTTGAGATCGAGGTCATGTGTCATCAGTTTGTCCACCAGAGTTTCCAGAGACATGGTGGTGAGATCATTGCCTTCGATGATTGTCGTGGCTTTGGGGTTCCAGTTCTTCGTTAGTCCCCTTAGCACCTTGTGTATCTTCTCATGGTTGGAGTTGTCCTTACCGAGGGAAGATAGATAGTTGACGATGTCGAGGAATCTAGTAATCATTTGTTTGATCATCTCATTGGGCTTCATCTTGAATGCCTCGTACTCTTGTGTTAGATGACTGATTTTTGATTCTTTAACCTGTGTGGTTCCTTCATGGGTCACCTCTAGAAGCATCCATACTTCGTGTGAGGTGGAGCATGTAGAGACCCTGTTGAATTCAGTCGTGCCTATAGCACAGAAGAGAGCATTAATAGCAATAGCATCTAGACTAGCCTGTTTCTTTTCTTGGTCAGTATATTTGTCGTCGGGTTTATCTATGAGATTCACCCCAACAACAATTCTAACAGGCTTCTTATAACCATCTGTGCCTATGGTCCATAAATCAAAGTCTAGAGACTTTAGGTAGAAACTCATTCTGGTCTTCCAATACGTGTAGTTGGTTCCATCAAATAGGGGTGGCCTATTAGTGGTCTGTCCGTCACCATAGTTGGTAATGATAGGTAGTGTGGTTGCCATGGATCAGCTCTAGGATGTTAATCTCCTATCAAGAGAGCAAAGCTCTGATACCAATTGAAGTTACGTGTAGGCAACTCTAGAGGGGAGTGAATAGAGTTTGTGCCAAAAATAACTAATTAAAAATTCAACTCTATGTCAGTCCAGAAGAAACTACCAATAGAAATATATAATCAGAGTAGTAATACAAAAATTAAGAGAGATCAGAAGAGCATACACAAACACAGCAATTTAACCTAGTTTCTCTCGTGGAGGACTAGTCCAGGCCTGAGAACTCTCGCTCAGGATTGAAATCCACTATTTGTGAAATAGGGTACACACACGTGCCTTTACTTAGAAGAGCACGCCAACTTCTTATAACTTTGCAGAGGCAAAACTTGGAATTGTCCAAGTGACTTCTTTTTAACTCTTGCACAGAACTTCTAGCTGAATCGCACTGAGCACCTTGGGGCTTAGGAAGTTTTGTGGCTAGTAGATTGGAAGAGTAAGGCTTAGAATGTATAGGGCTTAGAAGATTGAGAGTGAGAGATGATTTGAAATGAGAGAATTCAAGCCCTATTTATACTAGTCAGGGGAGGCAGAGTTCGGCCAGAATTCTTTCCCAAATATTCAAAAATTTGGACGTTGGACAGCTAGTAGCATGGTGTTCCTAAAAATTAGGTTCCGAAAATTTAGGGGGCAGAGTTCGGCCCGAATTCTGTCTACCTTGGGCCAGAAAGTTTATATGGACTAGATTGGTTTGGTTTGGTTCAGGGATTATTTGTTTTGTGTGGTGGAGTTTGGAGAATAAGTCTAGGGGTTGAGATGACTCAGTGCGACTCAACGTACATGTTCCTAGAAATTAAAAAATTATAAACTGAGTACAAGTACATTTGCAAAGTAGCAGCTTGTCGATGACGTCTGTCTTGAACTTGATATGTTGTAGATGATGTTCTGTCTTGAGCCCGATGTTTCGTATTGGATTATATCAGATATTATTTTGTTAATTCTCTAAATTAGGTTGACTGTGATCTAGTTTGGGTCAACAAGAACTTCTGAGGACCCATTATTATAACTTATCCAAAACTTTTGGGATAAAAATAATGGTTTGAAGTATAAGATATTCTTTATTCCAGAAAGAAAATGTAAAACACTATACAAGAAGAAAATGTAAAACACTATACAAGACTTTGCTGGGAATATACGATTATGTCTATTGCAATTTAGACATAATATTTTTTCAAAAACTTGCCATTAATAGGCATTATTAATAAATCTCCATAGGCTTTGCTTGCCTTTATGCTCCATTTGAATACACAAAATCGACAACAAAAGGTCCTTCCCATTTAGCTGCAATTTTTTCTTTGCTTTTGTGTGTCATCACCATAGGCCTCCTTATTGAAAGGACTAGGTCTCTGACTTGAAAAACTTGCTCTTTCACCTTTTTATTAAAGGCTTTCGAAATACAGGCTTGATATAACTCTTTTTGTTGTTGAGCCATGAGTCATTTTCATCAAGTGCTTCTAACTCTTGTGACCGTAGACGGTCATTGTCTTTAGTTGTCAATTCATTGGATAAAGCAATTCGGAGAAAAGGAATTTGAATCTCCAGATGAAGAACTGCTTCGCTTTCGTAGACCAAAGAAAATGATGTTGTACCAGTTGGAGTCCGTATTGTAGTACGATACGCACAAAGACATTTACCAAGTTTCTCATTCTAATCACATTTATTAGATGAAACGAATATCTTGAGCAACTTAATAATAGTTTTGTTGAAATCCTCCGCTAACCCATTAGCTGCAGGATTATAAGATGTAGAAGCTACATTCTGGATCCAATTTTCTCACAAAACTGATAGAATTCATTGCGTACAAATTTTGGACCATTGTCATAGACAATCCTCCGAGGTAATCCGAAACGATAAATAACACGATATTTAATAAAATTGGTCACATTAGAGCTCTTTACTTCAACAAGCGGTATAGCTTCTGCCAATCTAAAGAAGTAATCGGTTATTTCTAGGATGAATCGATGTTCTCTAGAAGAAGGGGGACTAATAGGCTAAGTACGTTCATTCCTAAGCTTCAAAAGGCCACGATGCTGTCGTTGGATGTAAGAACTCCGAAGATTGATGTATGAAGTCGCAATGAATTTGACATATCTTATATTTTCTTCCATATATAGTCTATGGCATTAGTCACCATAGCAGGCCAAGTAGCCCAAATGCCTTAATCAATCTTGTAACTTTGGATTTGGTTGATGGGCACCATAAGTACCGTTATGAGCTTAACGAAGGGCCTGTTTAGCATCTTCTTCTGATAAACATTGTAGAAGGAGCCTATCATATGACCTTCGATAGAATATTTTGGTTGTTGTATCATAAAAGAAGCGAAGAGACCGTTTTCTTATCAAAATAGCCACTTTTGGGTCTGTAGAAGCATGAAAATTTTAGCATATCAAGTCAGGAAGTATCCGTGCGCCCAAATCAAGAAGCATCTATGCGCCCAAGCCAGAAATGAGCTATGCGGCCAAGCCAGAACTGAGCTATGTTCCAAAGTCAGAGATTACTATGCGCCCAAGCTAGAGAGTGGCTGACACTCATAGAGCAAATGCTATGCGCCCATCCCTATACGCCCACAGCAAAGCATTTGCACCCATATGGCTCCTCCAAAGGGAGGCGCATAGCCCTTTCCAACCTATGCGCCCAAGTCAGGATAGCTCCACGACTCGGTCAACATCCACGACCAGTCGTGCACCGAAGCAGGCGGCCATGTCAGTCTCTGCGAGCAGTCGTGCACAAAAGTATGTGGCCACATCAACCCCACGATCAACCCACGATCATGCAGCCTTCATGCTCCTACACCTTATACGCCCAAAGGAAGTCTATGCGCCCACATGCAAAATCAGTGTATCTTCTTCTGTAGACGCATAATAGCCGTTTTTAGTGCAAAATGACTATAAATAGGGGTCTTATACCTCTTCAAAAAGACAGAACGGAGAGCATTTTAAGAGCCAAATTGCTGCCCTTCTTGCCAGTGAGCAGAGAGTTAGCAATTTTCTTAGGTTTTCTCCCACTTTTGTAAATCGGAGTGTCAACGGAGTAAATGAGCAACTGCCGCTCGATCTCCATCGTCCCATTCTCCAAAATTCTTTTTGTACTCTGGGATCCTCAGCGCAGGATCTCTCAGGCGTACTCGATTTATGGTGCCTTGCACCAATAAGAAATGACAGTATTTTTTTTGTGTCCACAAAAATGACAACTCTGCTGGGACTACCTTTTTCTCTGATGAGAAGGTGGTGAAGGAATTCATACCGATAAAGTGGGGAGCACTCAGAAGATGTTGATCGTGAAGTTCGATCAACAGGCGTTCGAAGAGATACTCTCGATGGACGACTCTACTTCCTCGAAATCAATAAAGCGAAACAAGTCTCGCAAGACTTGGCTTCCGAAGGCTCGTGCTGCATATCCTGTCATTGTAGTAGAAGATATGCTACCGAAGGAGAACTCCGTCATGGGGGCGCATAATCCTTCCACAGCAGCTTCCAATACGAAGAGGGCACATACCGTTCCAGGCTCTACTAGCCCAGTGACTACCCTCTTTTGCAATCAACAAAAGAGTGTTCAACACTCGAGACTTGGCAAAGAAAAATACTACGATGCCAAGAATCAAAGTGTTCGACGCTCCGAACAAACTCAGCGAGGCTCGCAAACGAAGAAGGCAAAACTGGAAGAAAATATCACTGATTTCCAAAGCATACGCCCAGAGTTATGCGCTCAAGGCAGTATGTGGGTGCATAACTCTGGCCAGAGGACATCTGTCTTCGACAGGTTATGCGCCCAAGACCATGCGCCTTAAGCTATACGCCCAGGCTCTGATGACCTAGAGCCATGCGCCCAGGACTATACGCCTAGAGCTATGTGCCCTGGCTCTGATGACCCGTTCTATACGCCCGCATCTAGGAAGGCCAGGCATGCTGCCAGGACTTTAGGAAAGCATGTGCCCAAGGGAATGCTCAAGGGTCTATGCGTCCACAGCAAAAAGATAGGCCCCACCGCGTATAGCATGAGGCTGTCTTCAAGGTTATCGCGGAACTTAGGTATGCAGGTTTCCCCTGCACATGAACTAAGTCCGGATGTGCCAACTTCACTTACAAACCCATATGCAAAGCGCGACGATGCATGTGACATGGGGTTTAAGATAAAACTCCCTTCCGCCGATTTAAGCGACATGATAAATCATAAGCGTAAGGCGAGGAAGGATACTGTAATTCATAGCATACATCCGTGCACCAGTATTGCCATCAACTGTTGCTGCTCCAATACAACGAAGGTACCTCCAAGGTAGTCCGTGTTTCGACGACTGCAGCGCTTTGATGATGAAAAGCCGCTATGTGTTTCATCCAACATGGCTTCATGGGGTCCTCCTTACGGGAGCCCCAATCAAAGAAGGTGGACCACTAACCCAACATTTTCTCTCAGTTCTGCGAACAGAAGGAGAAGAAGTCTGCCAGCCAATAGCCAACGAGCTGTTACATCTGAAGGAGTCTATATGTATACACGGTCAAGGACGAGATTCCTTATAGATGGCAAATACTTTCAAGCCAGGGGTGATGATCCTTCAGCTAGGGGTAGTATTCCCTCAGAATCTGAAGCAGACGACCTTTACACCGGGGGTAGCCTTCCAGATGATGATGATCTCTTCGAGTTCGAAGGTGACTATCTACCTCCCCTGCCTGAAGACAAAGGTCTTTTCAACTCAGAAACAAACAGTATCAGCACCAGTTGTACTGTCTCCTCTATTCATCCTCGCATGTAGAGAGACCTAAAGAAGCCAGTGATCAGACCAACGAGCGACTGGAGAGTCTTGAAATGGCATTTGCCAAGATCACTGATATGCTTACCAACATCATGACAGTCCAAACTACTGGGGATGTTCCTCCACCTCAACCGAACATTTCAGCACACGCTAGTCCGGCTCATAGCAACAACCCTCATTCACTACAAAAGGAGTATCATTCTGTTGCACCTCCTCCAAATCCCGTAAATGTTAGGGGTGGTCCTTCGCCAACGACACTTGACAACCGTACAGTACCCGTTTCTCAATATCTGCTCAATCAGCAAGATGTAATTGATTCTCTTGTTGCCCGTCTCGATACTATCTCACACAAAGACGAGCTTCAGAAGATGGGAATATCTCAACCTTATCCTCCTGAATGGGAGAATTCTACTTGCCCTCCTAACTACAAGCCACTGACGCTAAATTCATTTGACGGGATGACTTCTCCTCGCCAACACATGACATACTTCAACACGCAGACTCTGCACTTACCAAGGGACGATCCATTCTTGTCAAAGCTATTTATCAGCACCTTGCAGGGGATAGCTTTTTGAATGGTTCTACAGTTTGTCTGATGGTTGCATTATTCCCTTTAAAGACTTGGAGAGGTTATTCCTCAACAGATTTTATGAGAGTGGCATGCATGTTAGTATGTCCACCCTCATCGAAACCAAGCAAAGGAGGAGTGAGTCTGTTATTGCTTTCATCGAATGCTTCAGGCGACTAGTATTGAAGATGTCCTTTGGTATACCAGACTCAGAGCTTATGGATACTTGTCGACATAACTTTCTTCCTACAGTGAAGTTCTGTCTGGGTATACATAAGTATTATACATGGCCCGCTTTCATTGGGGTTGCTGATGCTATTCAGATTGATGTTCCTAATCTGGAATTACTGGGGTTGAAGACACCTAAATCTGAAGACAAAGGCAAGCTCCGCCAAACTATCCCTATCCATGGGGGTAAAGGGAAAGAAGTCTTGAAGGTCAACATTTCCAAGGGAGCTTCCAATTCTCAGGGTACTCCGGACAAACCCAAGGAAACTTTCTCCTTTTACAAAGAAGATATTATTACCATTTTTCACACATTAATAAAAGGAAATAAACTAACATTGCCTCCACCATGGCGTCCTGCGGAGGGAAACCAACTCAACTATCCCAAAGTACTGTCTTTATCACCAGTACATACACCATTCTACCAAGGATTGCATCGTCCTGAAGAATAAGATATAACAGCTTATCGACAGCCAAGTTATCAACCTCAAAGCTGAAGACAAGGTCGTATCTTCTAACATGATCTCTCTTCGATTTGGTGACTTTCCTTCCACAGAAGTCCCAGATGGCGTAGTCCCGATCCCCAAGGCAGTATTGGAAGTTGTCAACCTACCACCAGCTCGTGACTCAACATCAACGTTGGTACCGCTCACGACAGAATATGGTAAGATCATGTGGGTCCATACAGACCTTGTGCAAGAAATAACACATGGTGTGGTGTCTTCCAAAGCAAAGAGGGGCAAGAAATACAAATCATGCCATATGGTGTCTTCTCCCATTTACGAAGTTCTATCAAGCGAGACGCGATCTGGGAAGGCTTACCTACGGACTTATGACCCCAAACAAGAAGACATAGTGCCTTCTCAAGCTCCTGCTGCCCCCACAAGTTCAGTAGCTGGTCCGTCTATGCCCTTAACTACCGACAAAGCTAAGCAGAAGGAGACACGATTTGACAAGTCTCTAAAGGCACTAACTCCCGAAGGCATGGATCGGCCTTACAACTTTGACATACTGGCACAGCTGCTAATACACCTGCCAGGTTGTCTTTGTTCGATCTACTGCAACTCTCCAAAGCGACAAGGAAAGCTTTAATTGAGGCATTACTACATGTCGATTCTTATTTCGCTAAAGTCAAAGCCCCCGCTGAAGATCCAGTCTCCTATCCTCACTGCCATAGCACTATAGAAGTGGTGCCTAGCATCACCTTCTCGCAAGAGGACATGCTACTAAAAAACAATCGTCATGATAGACCTCTGTACTATACAGGATATATTGGACGATTAAGCTAGATCAGATGCATATCGATCTAGGTTCCTCCCTCAGCATCATCCCTAGAAGTTTACTCCAAATTCTAGGGATCCCTCTGCACAAGCTATCTGC
Organism: Iris pallida; assembly: GCA_029216955.1. NCBI lineage: Eukaryota > Viridiplantae > Streptophyta > Magnoliopsida > Asparagales > Iridaceae > Iris > Iris pallida. Next base: position 28,953,242 of record JANAVB010003400.1, on the reverse strand, counting down.
AACCAATACAACTATCATGGCTTTTAATGCTGAAAGAAGCCACCCGCTGGGCAAAATCTGTCTCAAGTGCCAGATTGGTGATCTCCGAACATAGGTTTCTTGCTATGTAATCGACGCCAATGTGTCCTACATAGTCTTGTTGGGACGTTCGTGGATATACGAGAACATGATCGTTCCTTCTAATATTCACCAGTGCTTCAAGTACATCAACTGTGGTGGCATCGTGAAGACGGAGTTTGTCGATGTCGATCTTTTTAAGGGTATTGAAGCCTACTATGGAGATTCAGTACTTTATCAATCTCAGCCTCCCAAGGATGATGGCAACGAAGCTCACGATGAAGCTGAAGTTAATTCATCCATCAGCGACGGTCCCCTGGTTATCCAAGTCAAAGGACGTACTACTCCAAAAAGTACTCCAAAGCCTCTCACAATCTTGGTCAAAAAAAAAGAATCCTGATATTGTCAAACCATTGACCATCACTCTCCGCAAAACGACTCGGATGGAACCTGCTGAAGTCTGTCCTTCCAACCCTGATGAGTTACCCTACGAGATGAACTTGACCAAGTCTGTGCCTCCAGTTCCGGACAAAGATCCCTTCAATGAGTATATCAATACTCAAAATAATGTACCTTCAGTGGATGATGTTATCCATGAAGAACAACTTGCATATTTTCTAAGTAAAGGTTTATCTTTGAATTACTCCGATGTCTATCAATCTGTAAACCAGTACATAGATACGTTATATGCCCTAGAGCATGGCATAGGACCACATCTCTGTATGCCGATCACGACGTCTCGTCTGTAGAAAAAAGTCTGGCCAGAAGATATCCACTACTTCATCGTTCCAGCTAGAAAGAAGGGTGATGAATTGATCATCTTTAGTCGAATAATTGGCGAAAGAATGTTCGTTCTGGACTTTACTACTCCCAATTGCAACACTGAAGCTAACTATGATTCTGGAAAAATATAACTTTACAGATATAGTTGACAGGCTAAGAATATCATCTAGAACATAGGATATGATATAAAAAATGACTAGGGACTAAACTACGGTCAAAGACGAAGATTGCCAATAAGTCACTTTGCTCCTCCTGACAAACTCGAGAATTATTATCAACAAAACAGTGTTGGTTTGGGTTATGTTACTCCTCCAAAAACTCCGGAAGGATCAGACATCGAAGTAGATTATTGTTCTCATTCTTCTGATTCCTGCCTCTGGGATTCAGACTCCAGCATTGGAGACATGTTCAAAGCAACTTTATCCGTCAATATGGTGTCAGTTAACCAAATTGCAGAAGATGTCCAATCAATCGAGCTCGAATAATGGGCTCAAAAGATGGACACCAGGTGGGAGTTACATTTCGAACAACGTGAACCACCTACTGAAGACGAAGTCGTCCAAGTTAATTTGGGAGATAAATCATCTCTTAAACCAATCTTTATCACAAAAGTCGGTCTGGTGAAGAATGACAATCTCTTATACAGCTTATAAGAGAATATATTGACGTCTTGTATGGAGCTATGATGAAATGCTAGGCTTGGACCTTAAAGTTGCTATGCACCACCTAAATAACTCGTCTAAAGCTAAGCCAGTAAAGCAGCAGCAACGGCAGTTTCGACCAGACATCATGGAGGCCATCGAGTGTGAAGTCAAAAAGCTTATTTCAAGTGGGTTCATTCCTGAAGAACAACACCCTGGCTGGATCGCTAACATTGTTCCAGTCATAAAAAAGAACGGTAAAGTTCGAGTCTGTATCGATTACCGTGATTTGAACTCTGTATGCCCAAAAGATGAGTCCCTCTACCGATCACCGACGTAATGATCTACAATACTTACGGCTTCGAGCGGATGTCCTTCATGTATGGGTTCTCAGGCTACAACCCGATCAAGATGTTCCCCGATGATGAGAAACACACATCTTTTTGAACACCGTTGGGGGTATACTGCTATACGAAGATGTCCTTCGAATTGAAAAATACAAGGGCGACATACCAACGAGCTATGAACATAATTTTTTGCGATTATTTACGCAAAACAGTGGAATGCTACGTAGACGATATCACAGTTAAAAGTCATCTCAAGGACAACAACCTCCAAGATTTGAGAACGGTTTTCGAACTAATGCGTGCACACCAACTCAAGATGAATCCAACCAATTCTTTTCTGGGAGTCTCCAGCGACAAGTTCCTTGATTTTGTTATCACTTCAAAGGGTATGTATCTTGACTCGAAGAAAGTGAAAGCTATCCTCGATATGCGTCCTCCAAGAAATCTTAAAGAGCTACGTGGACTTCAAGGAAGGGTAGCCTACATCAGACGATTCATTTTAAATCTTTCTGGAAGGTGTCAACCGTTTACTCAGCTCATGAAGAAAGGAGTATCTTTCGTCAGGACTGAACAATGTCAACGCGCATTTGACGACATCAAGAAGTATCTCACAAGCCCTCCAGTGTTGGTGGCTCCGATAATTGAAAAGCCATTCTTGTTATATGTCCGCGCTATGGATTATTCCCTTGGTGCCCTATTAGCTCAAAAGAATGAAGGCGGCTATGAATATGCAATATACTACCTCAGCCGTACGATGGTGGGTGCCGAGCACAGATACACACCTGTGGAAAGGAATGTCTCACACTGGTATTTGCTATCCAGAAGACACGTCACTACGTGTCTTGGCAGACTATCCACATCATATCTAAAGTCAATCCTCTCAGAATACTGTTAACTCTATATGATATGTTGTTCGTCCCTCAGAAGGCAGTAAAAGGCCAAGTATTAGCTGATTTCATAGCCGCTCATTTGGTGCCAGAATCTTCCAAACTCTACGATGAAATCCCGGATGAAGTAGTGGAGTCTAACACCGCAACTGAGGAAATCCCCATTTGGCGAATGTTCTTTGACAGTACATCAAGAACATGACCTAAAGGAAATATTGTGGCCGGTGTAGGCATCGTGCTGGTATCACCCGACCATCTGGTTATACACCATGCATATTCTTTCGTGGAACCTTGCACCAACAACGTGGCCGAATATAACGCCCTACTGATCGGCCTTCAATTAGCAAAACAACTGGGAGTTGACTATATAGAAGCTTACGGCGATTCTAAGATAATAGTTAGTCAGGTCCGAGGGAATTATGAAGTTCATCACGAAGATCTCATCCCATATCACAAAGTAACAATCGAATTGGCTTCTACCTTCGCTGGATTCTTCATCGAGCACGTGCCTCGATTGCAGAATATAGAAGCAGATGCTTTAGTCGGTCTTGTTGCTTCCCTGACCATTCTAGTCAACACTCAGCATTCGATCATAGTGTCTGGTAGAGAGTTTTTCTGTGTGAAAGATCCTTGCATATTCATCACAATTACGCACAGAAACAAACGTTGACATTAAAGACTGGAGATTTCCTTTCATAGACTACGGTGTCTATATAATCCTCCCTGAGGACCCAAAGGAAGTAGTGTCTGTCCAAAGGTGATCCATCAGATTTTACTATGATACATCTACCAAAATATTATACCGACGCTCTTACGACAGGCTACTATTATGATGTTTATCAGACCCAGAAGCCAAACATGCACTCTATGAGGCTCACGACGGAATTTGAGGTGCACATCAACCAGGCCTCAAATTAAAAGATCGCCTCAAATGAATAGGTAATTATTGGCCCACAATGATAGTAGATGCTGTTGAATATGAAAAGAAGTGTAGGGCTTGTCAGTTCTACGTCGATTTCATTTATCAACCTTCAAAGTTTCTACACCCGACAGTGGCATCTTGGCCTTTTGAAGCCTGGGGTATGGACGTCATCGGCCCAATCAGCCTGCCATCCTCCAGAGGATATCGGTTTATCCTAGCTATAACTGATTTCTTCTCCAAATAGGTGGAAGCTATACCGCTCATCGAAGTAAAGATGTCAAACGTGATCGTTTCGTCAAATATTATGTTATCTACTGCTTCGACCTACCTCGCAGGATCATCCATGATAATGGGCCACAATTGTGAGCCATGCATTCTATCGGTTCTGCGATAAGAATCGAATTCAGAATGTAGCCTCTACTGCTTACAATCGAGCGGCTAATGAATTAGCAGAAGCCTTCAATAAGACTATCATCAAACTTCTCAAGAAATTCGTGTTTTTAAACAAGCACGATTGGAATGAGAAGCTCGACGAATGTCTCTGGGCCTATCGTACAACGGTCCGGACTCCAACAAGCAGTACGTCATTCTCTTTGGATTATGGGAGTGAAGCAGTTCTTCCCCTAGAAATCCTGATTCTCTCTCTTCGAGTAGCCTTAGCCAGTGAGTTAACTGCCGAAGAAAGTTACCGTCTGCGACTACAAGAGATGGAAGCGCTAGACGAAAAATGCTTATTAGCTCAATAGCGTATTGAGCTATACCAAACACGTCTTTCTTGAGGCTTTAATAAAAACGAGAAGGAAAGAATCTTTCAAGTTGGTGATTTGGTCTTAGCAATGAGAAGACCAATAGTCATGACGCACAAGATAAATGAAAAATTTTAGCCTTAATGGGAAGGTCTTTTCGTTATAGAATCAGTGTATTCTAACGGTGCGTATCGACTAACCAAGCCTGATGGTGACATGCTCATGATGCCGATCAACGACAAGTTCCTGAAGAAATATTATGTGTAATCTTCATGTACAACGTTCACATATACCCTGCTTTAATCATGTAAATGTACAGTACAATGTTTATGTAATTCGAAAAATTATCTAACTATTATCCGTATTTCAAGAGTCTTGGATACGCCATGGATAATAGGTACTCTAAAAAAGATTTTCCAGTGGAATTATCTTTATTTTGGACTCTGCCCAATTCACGACCCACACCCCAAACTTGGTCTTAGAAAAATAGTCACGTCCACATTACCTCTGAACTGTTTTCCGATAATTATTTCCCCAGTGGGATAATTAAAAAATATTTTGCCACGTCCATATAACCTCTAAGCAAAACATTCGTCAAAGATAATCACGTCCATATTACCTCTGAATTATCTACTCTTACCTAATGTTATATATCCGTCCACGTCCATATTACCTCTAGTCAGAAATAGAACATCCTCTGCTATAGCATTCTCATTACTTCTGCTAGCAGTTTCTTTCAACTTATTACCTATGTTCAAGAATCTTGAACATAATACAGATAATAAGTCCGCATCAAATTTTCTAGCGGAATACCTACAGGAAATATCCCTTCGTCAAAGATAATTACGTCCATATGACCTCTAAATTATTTACTGACTCCTATTTAAATGTTATATACCCGTCCACGTTCATATTACCTCTGGTCGAGGTATAAAACATTCTCTGCTATTACGTCCACATAACCTCTATTAGCAGCTTCTTTCAACTTATTATCTATATTCAAGAATCTTGAATATAAAATGGGTAATGAGTCCACATCCAATTCTCCAGCGGAATACCCACCAAAAATATCCTTACTACGTCAACATTATCTCTAGCTTTAATATTTCACAAACTTCATTCATGAATTTTAAAAGCCAAAAGATTCTTTATTAACGACGTCTATCAAAAGACAGATAAAAGAAAAAGATACAAGAGTCATGACAGCTAATTTAGCCTATTACAAAAGGAGATCTAAGGGATACACAACCGATTGATGCTATCCCTTAGAGCCGCAATCTCGGTCTCGGATTTGGCAGTAGCACGACAGCACGCTTCTTCTTATCGGGCAGCTTCATCATAGTAGGGGATCAGTTTCACATGCTCTCCCTTCAACTTTACCAGCTGTTCTTTTAATTGGTCTAAAGTTGTGGCGATCACAGCAGCCTGAACCGAATAATCCTTTTGTTCAGACACAATTGTCCTCAAGCTTGCCTCCAGTTGGGCAATCTCATTTTGGATCTGCACGATGTGATTATATTTCTCAGTGATTTGGGCGGCCAGCTTATCCTTTGAAGCAACACGAGCCTCACTAGCAGCGTTGAACTACTCATACTAATCAGCCAATTCGCTGATCTCTTGAGCAAGGACATCCTTCCTGTCCTGGAAAGTAGCCTCCTCCTTCGCGAGAGCCGCGACTAAAGCCTCGTCTTCTTCACGAAACAACAATGTTGGGCTTTATTGTTTGGCTTCCCTGAGTTTGGCCACGTAGTCCTCCAAGTCATTCAGAACCTTCTTCAGACCATTAGCCCGCTCCTCGTAGCGGACGATGCTCTCAAGAGCTGCAACTTGACATTCAGCAATGACCTTCGCAGGGCCAAAAGTGGCATTCCGGTTCAGAACTCCAGGAAGCTTTACTTTCATGATAGAATAGAAAGCTTTGACGACTTCCTGGGCCATCTCATCGTCTTCGGAGGAGGTCGTCGGGGAGGAAGCTTGATGAGGATCTTCCGTTCCAGGAAGAGATGCTTGACAAGAAGCTGAGCCTGACAAGAAAATAATATATGTATCAGCAATGAAAAAAAGAACCTGAAAGAGTACGAAAGAGTTATAATTTCGTACCTTCGGCTTGCTCAGTGCCAACTTGGACTTGGTCATCAGCCTTGGTTACCAGGGTGCTAAGGACAGGTCAAGGTTGTTCAAGGAGAATAATTTTAAGGCCCCGAGCAGCATCAGGCTGTATATCTTCTACGGCCCCAGATGGATCGGGAGCAGATTCAGTAACGACCACCTCAGGAGGCCGCTTAACCTCTCCTTCTGCAGCCAATATCAGGTTACAGACAGAGTCCTCCGTACCAGCAATCCCAAAGGAGCCAGGGATAACCTTTTTTTCTCCTCCAATGTCTTGGGATATCTCTATGCATGGTTCCTCCTCATTGTCTAAAAAGGAATACACAATGGCAGTCAGCCTCACGAGGAGGACGCAAAATCGTAGTCGAAAAATCTTATCCGAAGAGAGGTGCAAAGATAACATACCCACGGGAGGGTGAGCCGATTGGACTTGATTCTCATCAAACTCTTTTATTATAGCCCCAATTTCAGACATAGCCCCCAAAGAGATGTCGTAGGAGGGACTAGCTTTCTGGTCGCCACCATAATCCGGGTATTCTCCCTGATCATCCTTTGATTCAGCCTCCTTGACTGGTGAAGGCTGAACGTCGTATGGCGGTCGAGGACGAGGAGGGGACATTGTTGTCACATCCACTTCCTCAAACGAGGAGGTACCTGCCACAACCGCAACTTGTGATCCTGTACAAAGGATAAACGCAATGGTGAGAAAGCTTCTGACGGTTTGACAAAAACAGTTATAGAGTCTAGGAATGGATCTACCTCCTGAATGGTAACGGCCCGCGACGCCGTTCCACCTCTCCTAGTCTGCTGGGTAGATCTTCTTAAAGGAGGTGAGCCAACACCAGCTTCCTTGGCTCGCCTTGGGGCGACGGTCTTCCTCTTTCTCTTAAAAGTTGGCTCCTGGGCCAGTTCCGTTGAAGCTTTCCTCTTCAGTGGAAGATCGGGGAGAGCAGAATCATCTTCGATACCCTCCCTCGGAGGCACTGTCGGCTCCCTAAGAGTAGCTCCCTGTCATGGCGTTGCGGTCGACTTAACTGCTGGAGCGGCGCTCTCCTTTTTGTTGCCCTTTGGCGTCTTTTGGGCTCGCTTCGCAAGAGTGGGGCCAAACCTGGTCCCCAATATCAAACTTTGATCACGATCATACTGAGGATAAAAGGTATTAATCTGAGTATAAAATTTGGCAGCAGCATAAAGCAGGTGGGTCTCGAGCTTACCTTCGGGCAGGGTGAAAATTGCACCCATGCATCCGGCATTATAATAAACCCATGCACGTGCCCCCTCGATTAAGCTCCCTATCGACTCTAGATGCGGGCTGGGATTGCCCAAAAGAAGCTGACTGTACCCAATTTTTTGTACGAAATGGCTTGGCAAATAAAGCTCCAAATAGGTGTGATTCATATTCCTGAGCACTAGATGTGAAGGCCTAATAGACTGAAGCCAATGGAACGCGCCAGCAGTCAGGCTAGTCGTATGGGCTCCCTCGTCCACTAATGTATCCCCCGCATTACCACTGCCGGACAGAGGGAATACCCTGAAGAACTCATAATTCTGAAGAAAGCCTAAAGCCCTTCTGCAAGCGGGTACACCAGTGACGGCCCAGTCCGCATCACGGAACCTGCGAAGAAAGGCGTCTCCCACCAAAGAGTCAACCACCGGCCCAGTATTCATCAACTTGGGATAGTGCAGCAACAGCCATCCCATTAAGAAATAATAGGGGAATTATGTCCGGGCGAAGTCTTCTCTACCATCAGGCATCAACGCGTTCCCAATAAAATCTCGCAGGCCCTGTTGAATGGCGCAGACCATTGCAGGTAGCAGGGCGAGCCGGTATCTAAAAGCCAGCATTACAGCCGGAAGTATCATGCTCCGGCTCATCCTTTCAATAGACCCTGAACAACCAAGGACTACATAATCGTGGATCCAGATCATCAGAAAAGCCGCCAGCACGGCTTTCTCCGACAGCTTAAACTCAGCTTGCCGGAAGTAGTGGCCGACCGAGAATTTACCCTCAGGATCATTATTGTCCTCAGTATCCGCTGTGTCATAATCTGTCATCAAGTCCTCTATCTCGAACTTTGTTAGGGGCTTACAAATCGTAAAGGAGGCTGGATCCTCTCCTTCTCCTTGAACGAAGATATAGCTCGTCCAGGCTCTCGTATGAGGATTGGCCCCCTCAGTCCTTCCTTTCTTATTGATCCTGTGACAGATAAGGAAGTGGCAGAATAGCTCATTATATATGTCCATCATCACAGAGTTTTCCTTCTCCAGGTCTCGGAGTTCTTCGTCACAAGGCACATATTCTTCATACGGCTCTGTGCCCCAAGGAAGCTTCAATACTTCCTGCATCTCATGGAGAGCCAGGCCCATCTCCCCTCCCAGAGTGAAGAAAGTACCGGTGTGAGGGTTGTACAACTCCGCCAGAGAAACAAACATGGGCGAATTCATCTTTAGGCCATATTGAGTGGCTCTGACGGCATAAAGAAGGACGACAGCCTTTATGATGGCTTCATATGTTGAAAGCACCCATTCAGTAAGGTTACCCTAAAATAGAACAGGGTATCTCCAACCTTTCATCCGTATTTCCCAGTAGGATATGACACTCTTTGACATCATCAGATTATAAAGTGTGTCGGCAGCATAAGGATGAAGGTCAGTCTGGATGACGTTTATTATGGCACCGGGCTGCAGCCCCCTCGTGGAGTAGGACGTAGAGCCCTTGACACACTTAAAAGTATCCCTCTTCCGATCACCAGAGCTGAACTGTATCTTTCCAGAGACAACCCCATGAAGTTCAGGGGTTAGGTCCCATTTCATCTGTCACCGCACGGCTAGACCAGTGAAGGCCGACAGAGATTATTGGCGATCCATCGACGGCAACCATATCCTTTGATTGTTTAGCCTGACCACCAGAGGGTTTTTTATGCATATCGTCTCGCTGTCTTCAAATCCCAAGATGTCACCAAATAAAAAGTACGGCTTCTTAAAGCTCTGCGCCCCTCCAAGCAAGAGCTTTTCATCGTTTATCATCTTCTTCAGGAAAGTCTTATCCTGTTCGAGTATAGCGATCGTTTGAACCGAAGGCTGGTCATGGCTGATCTTGGCATGAACATTTCTAATCATGTTAGTTATGGGGCTTGTGCCGAGAACTTGGCGAACAGAGCCGAAAGGTATTCCACCAAGCTCCGAAATGACCATGTCAACTGCAAAGACAGAAGAAGAAAGTCAGACTTAGAATCTGCAGAAAAAAAAACTAAGTGATGGAGAAATCCTATGCGCTCAAAGGGTTATGCAACCAAACTGCCTATGGGCGCATAAAGTCCTCAAACACAGTGGGCGTATGACATTCAATAAGCATGTAGGCACATAACACACAACAGCGTGGACGCATAACACACGACAGTGTGTGGGCGCATACTTCTGTGGGTGCATATGAATGCTCACAGAAGCGTATTGCTTTGGGCGCATATCAATAGTTATGCGCCCAAGCAGAGAGTCTGAGCATCGCAAATTAACGCTTGAGACTTTGTTTTTGAAGCATAGCCTCACCCAGAATCGGGTCTTGGACTAACGGGGACGCTGTCAAAGGAGGAGAACCGCTCGGTGCAGCCTCCTTGCCCTTCGCAAATCACTTCGCAGCCTTGGGAGACATTATTCGTACAAAAAGGAGATGAAAGGTCTCTTGAATGTTTTTGAGGAAAAGAGAAGAATGAATTTTCTCTCTTCAAGGCCAATTTATAGGCATGGAGGCAAGGCTATGCGCCCACATAGAGTATGCACCCACTATAGCCTATGCGCCCACAAGAAGACTTATCCTTTGATATTATACGGCTACTACTTGCTGAGGTGGACAACGCACGAAGGTTGGACCTCTTGAAATTTCGATCCGATGAATTTGCCAGTTCAAATTTTCGAGGAAGATCTCAACAGCCATCTTTTTAACAGCCAAGCAAAATTCTATGCGCCCAAAGTAGGTGTTTGCTATGCGCCCAAACGGTCTCCCATGCTTCTTTCAAAGTATTTCGAACTTGTTCGAGTATCAAAAACTTTGAATGGGGTCATGTAGAAGCATGAAAATTTTAGCATCTCAAGTCAGGAAGTATCCATGCGCCCAAATCAAGAAGCATCTATGCGCCTAAGCCAGAAATGAGCTATGCGCCCAAGCCAGAACTGAGCTATGTGCCCAAGTCTGAGATTAGTATGCGCCCAAGCTAGAGAGTGGCGGACACTCATAGAGCAAAGCCTATGTGCCCATTCCTATGCGCCCACAGTAAAGCTTATGAGCCCATATGGCTCCTCCAAATAGGGACGCATAGACCTATTCCAACCTATACGCCCAAGTTAGGATAGCTCCACAACTCGGTCAACATCCACGACCAGTCGTGCACCGAAGCATGCGGCCATGTCAGTCTCCACGAGCAGTCATGCACCGAAACATGCGGCCACGTCAACCCTACGATCAACCAACGATCATGCAGCCGTCATGCGCCTACACCTTATGCACCCAAAGGAAGTCTATGCGCCCACATAGAAAATTAGTATATTTTCTCCTGCGGGCGCAAAATAGCCATTTAAGTACAAAACGACTATAAATAGGGGTCTCATACCTCTTCAAAAGGATAGAACGGAGAGCATTTCAAGAGCCAAATTGCTGCACTTCTTGCAAGTGAGCCGAAAGTGAGCAATTTTCTTAGGTTTTCTTCCACTTTTGTAAATCAGAGTGTCAACACAGTAAATGAGCAACTTCCGCTCAATCTCCATTGTCCTATTCCCCAGAATTATTTTTGTACTTGGGGATCTTCAGTGCAGGATCTATCAAGCGTACTCGATTTGTGGTACCTTGCGCCAATAAGTAAAGATAGCATTTTTTTCTTTTTTTTTGTTTGCCTCCATAGGGTCATCGAGAAGAATCCTATAAACAACATACTCAATATATGGGAATCTTTAATCTTTAGAATCAACACTCGCCATTGTAGGGCCGAAAAATTAAGTTGCGCCATGTATTTACTACTCAGAAATCAAGTTGCGCCCCAAAAATCAAGCTGCGCCACTAATAATGGAGCTCAGAGATCAAACTGCACCATTGATCAGGTTGCGCCATATATCAGACTGCGCCCTGTCATATTGTGCCAAAGTCTACGTAGCGTCTGACATTTAGTGGCCATCACTACCTGACAACACGGACAACTGACAGCACAGTAAACTAGGAAAATCTCTTCGAATCCCTCGAATTGTGCCGCTCGAGAAGAGTTGGTTGACAGCTATCCTGCACATCTTATGAGTTGCGTCTAGGCGCAATCTAAAACAAAATCCATAGTTGCGCCTAGGCGCAATGTGAATAACTGTTTCTCAAAAGCTGCCACATGTTCAGGCGCAATCTAATCAGGCACAGTTTAACTTGTTGACTGAAGCTCGTGCAACCTGCTAAATTTGAGACAATTTTTGTTTCCAAAGCAGGATAACATGGCGCACATGCCACTAATTGTCACGACCTGTACCCACTTTTCGGACGCGAGCTCATAAGCAAGCCAGCTACGTATCAAGCGGACTCCAGCCCAACTCGAAAACGTAAACGCTATCACAGCTAGGGTAAGCTGCCAAATCATGGCAAACAAATCTATATCTCAATCCACAATAAGACAATAAACATGAATGGACATATGGGTCGTAGTCTGCAGCCCACTAGCATATATGTCCGATAAGACTCTAAAGGAAATAACAAGAGTCTAAAACTGAATCAAGAAACAGGATAAATCATGATAAGGTATGAAAGTATGAGCGGATAATAAACACAATAACGATACCTGAATCCCGCAACCGTATCATCACATCTGTCATCCAGAACCACTAGCTAACTCCATGCAATCGCTAAACCTGAAGAGATCATCAGGTCCTTAGGGGACATAACAAGATACATAAAAACATGCCTATCTAGCAGTTTATCATACAATAAAAAAATACTAGAAATAAACGAGAAAAGTCCAATCAACACGAAAATACGACTATACACGACTGGAAGAACTACTACGCATAAATGAACTGCTAGAGGAGAACAAGAGAACACAAGTCACGATGTCAACGGATAACCAATAGAATACTCAAACCCTCGCCCCTAGTGTGGACTCACAGGTTTGAACAACTACTAACCCTCGCCCCTAGTGTGGGCTCGCAGGTGTGGAACAGATAACTACTAACCCTCGTCCCTAGTGTGGACACGCAGGCTAGCATCACCCTCGTCCCTAGTGTGCACTCGCAGGTGTGGAACATATAACTACTAATCCTCGTCCCTAGTGTGGACTCGCAGGCTAGCATCACCCTCGTCCCTAGTGTGGACTCGCAGGTGTGGAATAGATAACTATTAACCCTCGTCCCTAGTGTGGACTTGCAGGTTAGCTTAACTACTAACCCTCGTCCCTAGTCTGGACTCGCAGGTTAGCTTCAAGAATTTCAAGGTACAGTAGTTCCGTTATGATTCATTCATCCTATGACACGATGCGACTCAGTCCAAGTACAAGTGATGACTCGACACGACCCAAATCACGATACACAAGAGAACCATTCCAATATGAACTACAAAATTAACTATGAACAGGTACTGTAAATACATATATCCAATATGAACTACAAAATTAACTATGAATATGAACTGTAAATACATATATCCAATATGAACTTCAAGCCAACTACAAACAAGAACTATATATATACTAGCATGTACGATGTACAAATCTCTTGTCAATAATCAACTAGTAAAACTATATAATAATATAAATATGCATGTACATAAATTATAGAGGGAGACAAGGTATCTTGCCTGGAGGTTGCTGTAGTGCTCCGTCCCGTAAAGTCAATCGGAGGAATCGAAACGCCGACGGCGTTCGGACTTGGCCTTACAACGATGACGCGAAGACATCGCTCAGGTGGGGTAGTTTCGGTAAACTTGCCTCATCTTTTCCTTCACATAATAAATCGTGTTTTCAACTTGCACAAGTAGGCTTAATAATAAAAGAGACGAATCCACATAGCTAAGGGAATTATCTGGACGGATCAAAATCGAGTTTAGAACATGGAAAACGTCCCACGGTCTGATTAAAGTTGTTGCTCAGCGTGCTTTAAAAATGACACTCGATCCTCCGTCTCGCGGCTTGGGAGAAGGAAAAGTTGGTATTCGACACAAACGATGAGTTAACCTAAGTCATAGGCGTCGCCCGCGTAAATGCTCAATAAAGCATGCACGTTTCCACTACGCAAGGCTTGGCATAGTCTTGGCTCGTCCCTCGGGTTAAGTTGTAGGCTTGAGTAAGTTAGGCAAAGTTATGTCGGTCGACCTAAGTCATTCCAAGTGCCGTCCCGCTCGTTCTACGGTTGTCAAGTCAAATAGTCCCACGATCTCAAGGAACGTCATGTAACATATGACTTGGGTGATAGCATCGCGTAGGACGTAAGTCAGTTAAAGGCACGAGCCACGGTTGGCACGATGTAAAGTTAGCCATGGTCTATGGCACTTAAGGAACACGTTTTGTTCAAGTTAAGTTGGAAGGCTACGTAGTAGTCGTTCCCTCGAGTTCAAAGAAGTTCGAGGCAATCCCTCGGTTGGGAGCCTCGTGTCCTATCCACGTTAAGGTGTTTCGAGGCGGTTCTTCGGTTGGGAGTCTCGCGTTCCTATCCACGTTAAGTATTCGAGGCGGTCCCTCGGTTGGGAGTCTCGCGTTCCTATCCACGTTAAGTATTCGAGGCGGTCCCTCGGTTGGGAGTCTCGCATTCCTATCCACGTTAAGAAGTTCGAGGCGGTCCCTCGGTTGGGAGTCTCGCGTTCTCGGGGCACGTTATGCCAAGTGTGATTCGGAGCACGAGTTGCTAAGTATAGTTTCGGTCGTACCAACAAGTAGGACATGCATTTATATGAGTCTAGATGTCTCATAGGTACGTGGTCATTGGACACCTTGTCGACAAGGATTTCTGCCTAGACTGGTTATACGTCGGGGCACCGGGCCCAATCGTCCTAGGAGGTAGACGTTATAGCAGCGCATGCTTTTATTGCGTGGGTAGTCGGAGGCTTTCAACGGGGCTCGCTACCTGCGCTGAAGGACCCGCCGCCTACCTGAGCTATGTTCGCGATGGCTTGTCATGCCAGTGGCCTTTCATATAGATAATTGGCGTGCTAAGGGGCGAATCCGTATGCACGGTGTCGGTCATAACAAAGAAAGTGTAAGCACAGTATGCGTCGAATGGTGAAATGTGTGCTCGGTTGCACCAAGGTATTATAAAGCCTACAATTCGGCTATACGTAAAGACACGTGCTTCGGCATGAGATACAGCATCGTACTTGAGTTCTCAACACCGGTTCCACAAGTCGGGTTGGTCGTTGCGAGTTAAGTCGAGAAGGGCCGTAGGGAAAATTTGGTTAAATCATGTTGAGTTTCTGGGCACGACCTCGAGATGTGAGGCACTGCCACATTGTCATAACGCAAGTATAAGCAAGACTAAGCGAGGAGGCATTGTCTTAGCGATACGATAGCATGAATCGAGTTTATTGTACGAACGAGTCGTTAAGTCCCTGAGTATGGCACGAAAGGCAAGCACGAGACGAAAAGTTAACGTTATTGGAACGAGAAAGTCTAGCAGTAAAGTATGAGTACATTATTAGTGCAAGGCATGGTGGTGGTCTAGAGACACAAAATAGACCAAGGCGTCGGTCCTAAAATCGATCCTAAGGTAAGACTAGAAAGACAATCGTAAAGGAACTATGTTGCACAATGTAAAATAACGTGCGGGTTTTGTATGGGTGAGCGAGGAGCTCATTCCACCAGTACAGTTGAGTACTGACACCCACATAGTTTACATGTGCAGGCACAGGTAGAAGCTCGTGGCGCAGAGCTCGCTTGGATGCGTCGAGGCACAGAGTTCCTTGGCGATTCGAAGCGTGCAGTCGCATGAAGACCAGACTTATACGGGACATAATATATGGACATCGCCTTCCGAAGCTTCCGCTGGATCAAGATTTGTAATTGAGAGATGAGAGAGAGCTGAGTGAACTTGTAATGTGAGCTTGAGTGAGCATGAGAGACTTGTAATCTTGGCCTTGTGCCTCCAATGTAACCGTGGTTTCAATATCAATAAAGAGATCCTTTTGAATAACTTGTGTTTGTTCTAATTTTCGCTGCTATGTTCAATGTCTCTGTATGGGACTTTTGTGCGACGACCCCGTCGCAGCCGCTGAAATCGGCCGTTATGGAACCCGCCTTGCACGAGCGCAATCTAGGCTCGTGCGGCAACACGCCTTAGCGAGGACGATCGCTCCTATGGGAGCGGGGCGTGACATAATGGTATCAGAGCACGGCTCTACGTCCTTGGACTATCGATTGAATTCTTTAACTCCGTTGTCCGCAAACTCTGAATTGTGCTTTCGCAGCTTGATATCGTTGGTGCGCTCCCTCTCAAACGTCCCTCTGCATGTCCATACAATAAGTCTAATATTTTCGAAAGCTCGTACAAGCGTTCCGTCGAACGCATCGGTAGGCCATCGTCGAATACGTTGGTAGGCCTTTGGGCCGAACGGTGCCGACCTTGAGCTGATAGAAAATGCGTGCTAAAGTTAGCAAGTCGTATGCGTGCCTAATGAGTCTTACATTAGCAAATGAGCGTGAAAACTCGGAGTATAGTCCATACGGGATGGTTATGCGGCACAACTTAGTCCGCGTATCGCGCATCTTGACCTTTTGGTACAAACGAGTCACAACCGATATTAAGTACCTCTTGGTCAGGAGCAGAGATACACTTGGAGTGTATATCGGAAGGAATAGTGTGAACGACTTAGTGCGTCGATGCGACGTGAACGATTACGTTAGGGATTTGTCGAACGAATCCGAAACATGTCTTAGCGAATAACGCGAACGTGATTTGGACTAGATTGGATGACTCGAATCCCGAGTGGTGTATGGTTCGTCTTAGAAATCATTCGAGCAAAAGATTGAGGATTGCACGAGTATGAAACGCGGAAAACGATTGAATAGGTAAAATCGGATTGAAGGAAATTGATACGGATCGTATACGCAAAGTTAGCACGACAGGTAGATAGCGTGCATGAAAAGTTAAAATTTGAAGTTACCCAAATGACTCTGAGGATTGGAATGGATATCGTTCAATGATTGAGTTAGCAAGGAATATTACGAATTGAGAAAATACATTGGTCGATGAATTAAGATAGACGGATGAACGATACGTGAATTTGGGTTCGTCAAAATTGATGTTTTGAATGATTCGAGGGGTAATGATCAAAATTGAGTTTAAATGTCGAAGAGATTATCCAGTCGGACGATAGCATCATTCGTACGATTCAGAATTCGTTGTAAACGAAGATCGTCAGGTTACGTATATCAAAGACGATATGCGATAACTCGGGGGTAATCTGACACAGTGAATGACGATCGCGCAAGTATTATCGTTCCAAATGGATGCAATACTTAGGACTTTGGTTGAGACGAATGTTGGATAAAAGTGATCGTGTTTTGATGGTTACGTTGATAACCACAACGTCGACGGTCTTGTCTTGCGCAAGCGTAACTCTAGCCTCGCACATGCGTTGCGTCGGATTTGGGGCGATCGTTCCGCGTGAGCGCTGACATGGTGATTCATGTCACGGGAATGATCGAACTCGAAAATCAGGACGCGACAACTTTGATTGTTCCGACTTGTCGGTTTGATGCGAAGGAAAATTCGAGGATGTTAGGACTTGCAAGTATATTCGAATAAAACTTGAGGATTGTGTAGGTCCAATCCGTGCATCGAGAATGATTTAGTCTAGACCCAAAACAAGTGTTACGCCCGATGAGAATGATTATTCCGCGGGAGCGTTGCATGGTGATTTCATGCCCACCGTGGATAATCGGACTCGCGTGAGATCGGAGCGTGGCATACTGTTAAGTCAGACGACCTTGTGATCGATTTCGTGAATTGGAATAGATGATTCTGGAAACGTAAAATATGAATTACGATTTAGAGATGAATTGTGTCATAGCGTGCTTGATTTGAGAATGAATGATAGACGAACTAATGTCGAACGTGTTCGAAGAGATAGACTATGCGAAACGGTTTGATGAACGAACGATATTGATACGACGTGGAATTGGTTGAAATGTAAGTCATCGTAAGATAGTTTTACTAAACGACTCGGACCCCATGCGACGAACATTGGGATGTATGTAGGAAATCGATGATCGATATTTAAAAATCGGAGTGATACGAGCTTGGGTAGAAAATCCCGTACCAACGATTTAGTTTGACCTTAGGATGGGGTCAGTGTTGATATCGTTGTTTGGAAACTATGATTCCAGTACTGACGAAAAGACATAGCCTAGCGGTTAGGCAGACGTTCGAGTGCAAAGCGATAGGAGTTACGGAGGCACCACTCGCGAGCCTCGGCTAACATACACGTATATCAGGGACGCCCGAATATGTGCAAGATCTGACTCGAGTGGTAATGGCGGATTCTCTATCACGAGGCTTGGCTGAAATGCATGTATTTTGGGGACGCCTAGAATATGTGCACGATCCAACTAAGTGATACGTTGAATCAAGTGAGACTTGAGGAATGGAAAAGTGTCAAGGATTTTGAAATTGTGAGTTCGAAGAAATGTTGATGGTAATGCGATCATTGATTTGAAACGAGTTCGAATGTTTGTTGATCGATTGGTGTGCCTTGCGACTTAGTTAATGATAAGCACGAGCGTGGCTCGGAATCGAAGAAACGCGTAGGCGGAATGTGTACGATTAAGTCTTGGCTATAGAAATGGTAGGGTGGTTTGCCTTCAAGAAAGTCTCAAGGACGAGACTTGTTCTGAGTGGTGTATGTTGTAGTGTCCCGTCCCGCAAAGTCAAACGGAGGAATCGAAACGCCGACGACGTTCGGACTTGGCCTTACAACGGCGACTCGAAGAGATCGCTCAGGTGGGGTAGTTTCGGTGAACTTGCCTCATCTTTGCCTTCATATAATAAATCGTGTTTTCAACTTGCACAAGTAGGCTTAAGCTAAGGGAATTATCCCGACGGATCAAAATCGAGTTTAGAACATGGAAAACGTCCCACAGTCTGATTAGAGTTGTTGCTCAGCGTGCTTGGAAAATGACACTCGATCCTCCGTCCCGCGGCTTGGGAGAAGGAAAAGTTGGTATTCGACACAAACGATAAGTTAGCCTAAGTCATAGGCGTCGCCCGCGTAAATGCTCGATAAAGCATGCATGTTTCTACTACGCAAGGCTTGGCATAGTCTTGGCTCGTCCCTCGGGTTAAGTTGTAGGCTTGAGTAAGTTAGGCAAAGTTATACCGGTCGACCTAAGTCATTCCAAGTGTCGTCTCGCTCGTTCTGCGGTTGTCAAGTCAAATAGTCCCACGATCTCAAGGGCCGTCATGTAACATATGACTTGGGTGATAGTGTCGCGTAGGACGTAAGCCAGTTAAAGGCACGAGCCACGGTTGGCACGATATAAAGTTAGCCACGGTCTATGGCACTTAAGGAATACGTTTTGTTCAAGTTAAGTTGGAAGGCTACGTAGTAGTCGTTCCCTCGAGTTCAAAGAAGTTCGAGGCAGTCCCTCGGTTGGGAGCCTCGCGTCCTATCCACGTTAAGGTGTTTCGAGGCGGTTCCTCGGTTGGGAGTCTCGCGTTCCTATCCACGTTAAGTATTTGAGGCGGTCCCTCGGTTGGAAGTCTCGCGTTCCTATCCACGTTAAGTATTCGAGGCGGTTCCTCGGTTGGGAGTCTCGCGTTCCTATCCACGTTAAGAAGTTCGAGGCGGTCCCTCGGTTGGGAGTCTCGCGGTCCTGGGGCACGTTATGCCAAGTGTGATTCAGAGCACGAGTTGCTAAGTATAGTCCCGGTCGTACCAACAAGTAGGCCATGCATTTACGTGAGTCTAGATGTCTCGTAGGTGCGTGGTCATTGGACACCTTATCAACAAGGATTTCTACCTAGACTGGTTATACGCCGGGGCACCGGGCCCAGTCGTCCTAGGAGGTAGACGTTATAGCAGCGCATACTTTTATTGCGTGGGTAGTCGGGGGCTTTCAACGGGGCTCGCTACCTGCGCTGAAGGACCCGCCGCCTACCCGAGCTATGTCCGCGATGGCTTGTCATGCCAGTGGCCTTTCATATAGATAATTGGCGTGCTAAGCAGCGAATCCGCATGCACGGTGTCGGTCGTAACAAAAAAAGTGTAAGCACAGTATGCGTCGAATGGTAAAATGTGTGCTCGGTTGCACCAAGGTATTATAAAGCCTACGATTCGGCTATACGTAAAGACACGTGCTTCGACATGAGATACAGCATCGTGCTTGAGTTCTCAACACCGGTTGCACAAGTCGGGTTGGTCGTTGCGAGTTAAGTCGAGAAGGGCCGTAGGGCAAATTTGGTTAAATCATGTTGAGTTTCTGGGCACGACCTCGAGATGTGAGGCACGGCCGCGTTGTCACAACACAAGTATAAGCAAGACTAAGCGAGGAGGCATTGTCTCAGCGATACGATAGCATGAATCGAGTTTATTGCACGACCGAGTCATTACGTCCCTGAGTATGGCACGAAAGGCAAGCACGAGACGAGAAGTTAACGTTATTGGAACGAGAAAGTCTAGCGGTAAAGTATGAGTACATTATTAGTACAAGGCACGGTGGCGGTCTAGAGACACAAAATAGACCAAGGCGTCGGTCCTAAAATCGATCCTAAGGTAAGACTAGAAAGACAATCGTAAAGGGACTATGTTGTACAAAGTAAAATAACGTGCGGGTTTTGTATGGGTGGGCGATGAGCTCATTCCACCAGTACAGTTGAGTACTGACACCCATATGGTTTACATGAGCAGGCACAGGTAGAAGCTCGTGGCGCGGAGCTCGCTTGGATGCGTCGAGGCACGAAGTTCCTTGGCGATTCGAAGCGTGCAGCCGCGTAAAGACTAGACTTATACGGGACATAATGTATGGACATCGCCTTCCGAAGCTTCCGCTGGATCAAGATTTGTAATTGAGAGATGAGAGAGAGCTGAGTGAACTTGTAATGTGAGCTTGAGTGAGCATGAGAGACTTGTAATCTTGGCCTTGCGCCCCCAATGTAACCGTGGTTTCAATATCAATAAAGAGCTCCTTTTGAATGACTTGTGTTTGTTCTAATTTTCGCTGCTATGTTCAATGTCTCTGCATGGAACTTTTGTACGACGACCCCGTCGCAGCCGCTGAAATTGGCCGTTATAGAACCCACCTTGCACGAGCGCAATCTAGGCTCGTGCGGTATCACGCCTTAGCGAGGACGATCGCTCCTACGGGAGCGGGGCGTGACAGTTGCACGCAGATCCAACAAATATATAGTCAACTGATAAGCCACTGAGTCCAAGTCATCCTAACTCTCCTCGAAAGCTGAAACAAACATTGCCAACATTCTCAGAATAGTCATATTAGCTAGGATTGCCTGTCTTTAAGTCTAATTCTGGACACAGGGGCAAAACGGTAATTTTAGGCCATAACGGTGTCCGCCGTTGGACCGCTTTACATCGAAAAAAGTGCCAGAGCCAATGGTCTCTAAAGGCGTCAAACTATATGTCTACGAATTTTTTTTGATGATACGAACCCAACGGTATGTCCAGTTTTGGATTTCGGTGGGTCGTGCACAAAATCGTCCATTGGATCGGATCGTGGGGCCCGTAAAACGGCGATCCAATCAACTGGCTCAGAATTGGACCAAACTTGGCATATAGGACCAAAAAAACGATATGATCCTGTTGGCACAAGTTTTTTCTCGATTTGACGAATGTACACAAAGTAATTGAAAATTTTGCACAGAGGCCGATACGATGAATTTCGACGGATACGGATCAAATTCGTCGCACACACGCAACCAATTTGAATTCCTTCAAAGCCCACACGACCAAGAAGTCATTATGCACCTTTCGATGCCTTCGATTCGCGACCACGTCGCCCGGATTGGCGGAACGCAAGTCGTATCGAAGGATTTTGTGTTTTCAAAAAATAGTTTTTCGGCAAACTTCGGGATTCAATTTCTCGACACGTAGTCGATGATTTCCAAATCCACAAAAAGGGTCATGAACTCCTATATGTTGTCTTTAATTGTGTTCAAATAGAATTCGAAAATTCGTCATGGATTAGCAGATATTTGCCTTCAAATCTGCGTGTCTGGGTCGATTTTGTTATGTTCTTTGGACTAGTTTTTCGTGGTTTTGTGATTCGATTTCTTCTCGAATCCCATCCAGTTCAGTATGAACCAGATAGCAGGGCTCCTAGACTCTCCAAAAGACTCTCCATAATAATTTATGGCTTCGAAAGCTATTGAGTGAATAGGGAGAAAATGGTGTTCGAAGTAGCATACTTCGCTGTGTGTTTTCAGAACAGTGGGCTCTGTTTAGAGCGGCTGACAGCTTCGGCCACGGCGAGTTGGCCGTCGACGACGGTCTGCAGTGGCGAGGTTCATTCGCGGGGGAGGTAGGCGACTAACTTCCGGGGTTGGTAGTCTCGAGAGTTTCTTGTTTAGGGTTTCGATGTTCCAAATTTCCGATATATATATACATACGTATATAGGTCGGGTCTGCTCTGCCTTTGGGAGGACTCAGCTGTTGCTGGGTTGGGTTTGCTTATGTCTTTGGGCCGAGCATGGGGGAGAAAAAGGGTTTGTTTGGTTGGGCTGCGTGGGAGTTGCTGGGGATATGATGCTACTGCTGTTTGTCTTTCCTATTTAGCACATATTTATATCTATAAATAGAAATACCTATATACATACGTATGCATATATATATATATATATATATATATATATATATATATATATATATATATATATATATATATAGATATATATTATATATAAAATATATATATATGCATATATTTACACACATAGACATGTATATTTATCTATACATACACGTATATATCTATATATAATATATATATATATATATATATATAATATATATATACACATCCATGTATATATATATTATATAGAATCTATATATATATATATATATATATAATATAATATATATATATGCATATATATTTACACACATAGACATGTATATTTATATATACATACGTATATATCTAATATATATATATATATATATATATATATATACACATCCATGTATATATATATTTATCATATCTATATATAAACATGTATATGTGTATATACATATAATATAAATATATTTATATGCCTATATATCAAATATATATTATATATATATTATATATATATATATATATAATATATATATCTATATTATATATATCATAATATTTTTTTTTTTTTTTTT
>JANAVB010003400.1:28851856-28915686 GCA_029216955.1 Iris pallida | reverse complement strand
AAACCTGATTTTAATAATTGATCAAACTATGTCTGGATAAAAATGTAAGTCAATTCAGATGTTATCTACGACGTTTTGGGCATGCTCAACAATGGATATCTACGATGTTCAAGACTGAAGCCGTTTGCCATTCCAAATGTATTTCTGTCAAAGCAATGTAATTTTCATTTATTGAGTCTAGGAATACATTGTACACCAAGTCGTACTGGCAAATAGGCTATCCGAAATTTTTTCAAAACCACCATATCCTTTTACAAATGACCTATGCTTTTTTGAAAAATATCCTTTTTACAAAAAGCTTCTGAAGGACTTTTCAAAAAGCCAAAATGATTTTTCTTAAAAATGAACTGGCAGAACCTAGTAGAACTCGGCCTGAGTTCGGCCAGAATTCGGCCAAGATGAAAGTTAGTGAACGTTTGATTTTGAACTTGGTCACACTTCAGTTGCGGTTTGTTACAAAGAGTTCTGTCCGAATTCTGCCCGAATTTTGTCAGAGTTCTGTCTTTGGAAAAACTATAAATAGAGAAGCATTTCGATCATTTCAAATCACCAATTCACTTTCAGTCTCTTCTCTTCTTAAGCTTACATTCTTCCAAAGAGTTCCAAAAAGCTTTCATTTTCAAATCCCAAGCCAGTTACAATCCTCTAGTCGATTTGCCAGTGCGGTGCGGTCTAGAAGTTTCAAGAGCGATTGTAATCAGAGGCTTGATAGAAGATTCAACTCTTCACAATTGAAGTTGGTCGAGTTCATCGTATCAAAGCTCACGTCTGTAGAAGTTGCAAGGACTTCGTATGAAAACTTACGGGATTTTCCAATAGTGGATTCAACTGGAAGCTAGAGTTCTTCCGACTGGACTAGTCCTCAGAAGAGAGAAACCAGTATAAATCTCGTGTTTGCGTTTGCCCTCTGATCACTTTTAATTTCTGTCATTTACTTTATAATTATTTTATATCTGTGATCTAACTACTAACAAGATTTTTAATTAGCAATATTCCGCTGCCTACTCTATTCACCCCCTCTAGAGTATTCTGCTTTACGATTTCGTTCCTACAATTGGTATCAGAGCAGGCTCTCCATCTAGAGTTATTATATTCTGATCGCAACTGTTCCTACAATTGGTATCAGAAAAGGTTATACGGGTAAAGCAAAGTAAAATTACAGTTATATTTAATTGTTATATAGATCACAACATTACACATGGCAATTGTGAAATTCACAAGTGAAGGCCAAGCCACAAACAGACCTCCACTGTTTGATGGCACAAACTACACTTATTGGAGAACACGTATGCATTTCTTTCTGAAATCTCTTGATTTTGACTTATGGTCTGTAGTTATTGATGGCTATAAAAAGCCACCTCGTATTAATGTTGATGGTATTTTAGTTGAAAAACCCCATGACAAATATACAGAGGAAGAAAAGAAAAAGGCCAGTCTTGACGCACGTGCTATTAACGCTTTATTTTGTGCTTTAGACAGAACTGAATTCAACAGGGTGTCTACTTGCACAACATCAAACGAAGTGTGGAAACTTCTCGAAGTAACCCACGAAGGAACAACACAAGTCAAGGAGTCAAAGATCAGCAGACTTACTCAGGAGTACGAGGCATTAAAAATGAAGCCAAGTGAATCAGTCACTCAGATGTTTACATGATTCATGGATATTGTAAATCCTCTATCTTTACTTGGCAAGGATTACAGTAACCATGAGAAGATTCGCAAACTTCTACGAGCCCTTACAAAGAATTGGATTCCAAAGGCTACAGTAATCATTGAAGGGAACGACCTCTCAACAATGTCTCTAGAAATACTCATAGGTAAGCTACTAACTCACGAGTTAGTACTTCAAGACTTTGAAGATGCTACACCAAAGGAGAAGTCAGAGAAGACGATCGCTCTCAAGGCTCAACATAGAAGAACCATCAAAGATGATTCTGACGACAGTGACTCCGACTCTGAAGATCAAGCTCTTCTGGTAAGAAAATTCAAGAAGTTCATGAGATTTAACAGGAGAACAAAGGACAGCAAAGACAACAACAACAATGAGGAAGATCCTATTTTCTACGGATGCAGGAAAAAAGGACACATGAAGAAAGATTGTCCCTCAGCATTATCATCAAAGAAAAGCAGCAAATATGACAAAGGCTACCTGAAGAAATCTACATCAAGAAAGTACGCCAACACGAGCATATGGCATGAAAGTGAAGCCAGCGACTCAGAAGATGAACAATCAGATGACGCTGCAAATATATGCTTGATGGCTTGTGATCAGGTAATTACTAATCCTCTATTTGATCCTTATGATGATTTCACCTTTGAGCAACTAGGAGAGGCTTTCAGTGAACTGTTAGATGATTACAGGAAACTGTGTAGCAAATATGAAACCTCTAAGAAGGTACTCAAAGAGTACAAAGGTGAAATATGAAGACTTACCGACCTACTAGATCATGTTAGAGATAATGACTCTTCAAATGAGTCTGGTGAGCTTTCTTCTATTAAATTATTGTTACACGAGACTGTTAAGCTATCCAAAGAAAAAAGACCAAACTATTATCCAGTTAAAGGAAGACCTATCTAAGGAGAGAAAGAGTCTCCAGTGTGCACAGGTCAGATTAGAGTCACTTACATCTGACTATACTAAATTATATGACACTTCCAAAAATTTGGAAATTAGTTTAAGAAAACGGCTTGAAGTTGTTGCTTCCTATTCTAACACGTATCAATTACCGAATCATCGGAACACGCCCAACACTGTCAGACCAAACCATACCAAGACTATGCCCAAGAAGACTAATAGGCATGCATTCTTCTATACTAGAAAACCAAAACCTACAAATCATGCACCTCACACTACTTTCAACAGTCAACATAATAAATGTCATTATTGTGGCCTCATTGGTCACATATCTTCTGCATGTAGAATCAGAAAGTTACTAGATTTAAACGTTTATGCATGGATACCAAAAATTAACCAGTCAGGACCCTATAAGAAATGGGTACCAAAAGTTTCATCTGCAAATATTTTTTGTAGGTGGGACACCCTTCACAAGCTAGGAGCAAATGGATCCTCGACAGCGGTTGCTCACGGCACATGACCGGTGACGCTTCATTATTCGCAACACTGTCGAAGAGGAATAAAGAAGGATATGTCTCCTTCGGTAATAATCTAGGAGGGTACAAAATCGGTATCGGTGACATTGGTAAGGCTCCCTATCCAGTGATTAAAGATGTTTGTCTTGTTACCGAGTTAAAACATAATCTGCTCAGCATAAGCCATTTAGTTGATCACAGTTATGGTATTAACTTCGTAAAAGATAAATGTACTATAATTGATAGTTCAACTGGTAGTACTATATTTGAAGGTATTAGACAATATATATGTATTCTATTTGTTAGAAGTTGCTAACACAGCAGGTAGATGTTTGATGGCCAAAAGCGTTGAGAGTCAACTATGACATATGAGACTCGGTCATGCAAACATAGATACAATTTTAAGACTATCTACGAAGAAGTTGGTATGCGGCTTACCGGATATTTCTTTCAAGAAGGATACAGTATGTAGTGAATGTGAAAAGAACAAAGCTACCAAATCTGCATTCAAGTCCAAGAACGCTGTAAGTACCACTAGATCTTTACAATTGTTACATATGGACTTATTTGGACCCATCAGAATTGCTAGTCTAGGTAGTAAGTTATATGCATTTGTCATTATAGATGATTTATCTAGATATACATAGGTTTATTTTCTTGCACGCTAGAACGATGCATTATCAGAATTCGTCACCTTTTGCAAGAAAGTACAGAATGAAAAAGGGTTCATGATTACTCGCATTCGTAGTGATTATGGCGACGAATTTGATAATGCAGAATTCAAACAATTTTGGGACACACACGGTTATCTGCATGAATTCTCTTGCCCTAGGACTTCGCAACAAAATGGAGTTGTGGAACGTAAGAACAAAATTCTATCTGAAATGGCTAGAGTTTTGTTAAACCAGTTTAGTCTACCTAGATACTTATAGGCTGAAGCTGTAAATACAGCATGCTATATTTTCAATAGGGTTCTAATTCGACCTATATCGAAGAAGACTCCCTATGAACTATGGTTTGATAGAACACCAAATGTTTCTTATTTCAAAATCTTTGGTTGTAAATGTTTTATTCTTAATACTAAAGCTAATTTGAGTAAATTTGATGAAAAGGCCGATGAAGGTATAATTTTAGGTTATACAGTAAAGAGCAAAGGATACAGAGTCTTTAACAAAAGAACCATGATCATTGAAGAATCTGTTAACGTCAAGTTTGATGAACTAAATCAACACTTAGACGATGACAATGAAGACATAATTGTACCAAGTACAGCTACTGCAAAACCTTCACACAAAGATACATAACCATCACATCAGGCATCAGATGAACCTCCAAGCAAAGAAGCCGGAACTAGCAATCTTGAGACTACACCAAAAGAGATGAGATTCTTGGCTAATCATCCAAAGGACTTGGTAATTGGTGAGATTACCAAGGGTGTAAGTACTCGTTCCTCTAATAAAGATATAGCTTCTTGTGTTGCTTTTGTCTCGCAGTTTAAACCTAAAAATATTGATGAAGCATGTAGTGATAATTTTTGGTTAGATGCTATGCAAGAGGAATTAAACCAATTCGAACGGAATCAAGTTTAGGAACTTGTTCCCAAGCCCATTGATCATCCGGTTATTGGCACCCGATGGATATTTTGAAATAAACTGAACGAGAATGGTTTAGTGACTCGTAATAAGGCTCGACTCGTAGTGGGTATCGACTACGATGAGACGTATGCCCAGTTGCGAGATTAGAATCCATTCGCATATTATGTGCATTTACATGTTTTCATAATTTTAAGTTATTTCAAATGGATGTCAAAAGCGCATTTTTAAATGGTTTTATAAAAGAAGAGGTTTATGTAGATCAACCACCCGGTTTTACTAATTTCAAATTTCTTTAATATGTTTTCAAGTTGAAGAAAGCTTTATACGGTTTGAAACAAGCCCCTCGTGCTTGGTACGATCATCTAAGCTCTTTTCTACTTGATAACGATTTTTCAAAGGGAAAGGTTGACACTACTTTGTTTATAAAATCTTTGAATAACAATATTCTTTTGATTCAAGTCTATGTAGATGATATTATCTTTGGTTCTACTGATGAATCTCTTTGTCAAAAATTTTCAAAGTGTATGCAAAATGAGTTTGAGATGAGCATGATGGGAGAACTGAAATTCTTTCTCGGACTGCAAATCAAACAAACCAATAATGGGACGTTCATAAATCAAGCAAAGTACACAAAGAATCTATTAAAGAAGTTTGACATGGAAGGAACAAAGCCACTTAGCACTCCAATGGCGACTTCAACCAAGCTTGATATTGATGAACAAGACAAACCTGTCGACAAACGTAAGTATCGAGTTATGATCGGTAGCTTACTGTATTTAACTGATAGTCGACCAGACATTATGTTTAGTGTTTGCTTATGTGCACGTTTTCAAGCTAATCCTAAGGAATCACATCTGTGCGCAGTTAAGCGTATCTTCCGATACCTTAAAGGCACTTCTTCTGTCGGCTTATGGTGTCCCAAAACTACGTTATTTGACCAAATCGGTTATTCTGATGCTGATTTTGTCGGATGCAAAGTAGATAGAAAAAGCACTAGCGGCACATGTCATTTCCTAGGAAAAGCTCTAGTCTCTTGGTTTAGTAAAAAGCAAAATTCTGTTGCATTATCAACAACCGAGGCTGAGTATATCGCCGCAGGACGTTGTTGTGCACAAATTTTGTGGATGAAACAAACTTTAGAAGACTATAGATTGCATTTTTCACACATACCCACTTTCTGTGACAACACTAGCTCTATTAATTTGATTAAGAATCCAGTATGTTACTCTCGTACTAAACATATCGAGATTCGACATCACTTTCTTAGAGATCATCAACAAAATAGAGATATAGACCTTGTATACATAGACAGTCAGAATCAATTAGCTGACATACTAACAAAACCTCTAGCGGAAGATCATTTCAATTATTTACGTCAAGAATTAGGCATTTTAGATGTCAATAATATTAATTAATTTTGTTTTATTAATTAATTTATTCGATACTCATAAACTGTTTTTGAGACAAGCTTAAAATGAGATTGTCTGTCACTACGACTACGGTCGAAGCGTAGCGGTACTTAAGAGTTTCCCGGTGAACCTTCGTTAGCTGGGACAGTACTCCTACAGCTAATCTGAGACAGATGCTGAGTAAAGGATATTAATTTATAAAATAATATTAATTATATTATTTTGAGATTTAAAATTACTAAACTCTGAATTAAACATTTGAAACAAATTAATAAAAAAGATGTGGCCCCATTTCTATTATTTTTTGATATATATATATATATATATATATATATATATATATATATATATATATATATATATATATATATATATATATATATATATATAGCCAGGCAACCCTTGGCAAATTCGACCCGAGTTCGGTCCGAATTTGGCCAGAGTTCGGCTGGGTATATATATGTACCAGCCAGAACCCGAGGCCCCCATCTTCTTCATTCTTCCAAACATCCTCAAACAGCAGCAGTCGTGCCTCCAAACCCTAGCTCTTCTCCACCCTTGTTCCTCCAATCCGTGTGGAGATTTTCGTCCAAACTATGGATTCGTACGGAGAATTTCGTCCTCAACAGCATAAACAATTCTTGGAAGGTATAATTCTTTCTCTCCTCAACTTTTCAATTCTTAGGGTTTCTAGAATTTTGGAAAAGAATGCCTAAGTTCAATCCCTTCAAGAGGAAGAAGACTAATGCCAGTGAAGAGGCATCGTCTTCGGATCCGCATACGGATTGCCTCTTTTCTCCGGTCCAAACGGACGACGGTGCATCGGACGAGTTATACTTTAAAACTTCCGACCAAGCTTTATTATGGTATGCCGATTTTATTATGCGTACTTTTTGTACCGGTTTACCGATCAAATAGACTATTTCCGGATCACCGTCCTTACTTTGAGGCATTTAGGTTACAACACTTTGTTACCTTATAATTTTCTATTGCTACTAATGCCATTAGATTATTCTATTGTAATTTCATGTTAGGCACTTTCACCACGAGAACACGTGTCGGAGGGATCGATATCGAATTTACTGATGAAACGTTAGCGGAAATCCTTGGTATTCCAAACGAAAGTGTCCCGCTCGATGACATCACTGATTTTGATTTCCCCGATGCTACAACTCTTGTTAGTTTAAAGAATGAGCTTTGTGCGCCCGCACGCGCTCGTCCTAGAAAGTTCAAGGCTAATAACTTGAACTTATTTGACTTCGAATTACATCGCATCATCTATTCCACTTTACTTCCAAAATCCACTTCTAAAGATGATGTCACTACACTTAAGCTCTCTGCTCTTTATCACATTCTTAAGGGGATTCCTTTTTCTGCCCCTAAGACTATCATTCAGATGATGGGAAGATGTCGGGAAAGAGACCGCAACCAATCTTATGCGATGATCATCCCTAACATCTTTCAAAGATTTGACATTGACCTATCTACTTGTGCTGTTGACCCTGAACCCAAGTTCCTCAAACTCTCTCCTCACAGCATTGCCACTGTTCCTCCACCTACTGCACCTGCTCCTCCTGCACCTACTCCTACAACACCTGGACCTCCTCATTCCTACCCTATGACATTTGAGGGTATTCATTAGCAAATTTCAGATCTGCAGTCGTTCTATGTTGACACTTCCAGGGAACGTGAGTTCCGTGACGTGACTCAGTTCCAGGCTATTTCCAACTCCTTCGTCGATCTGAGATTTACGCAGACGGGTCACTCTGCTAGCTCTCTACCTCGCGATCCTTCTATTTCTGGATACCGCGTTGATGATGAGGCGATCCACTCTCTGTTCCAGCCAGGGAACGCCTACGATTGGTATCGTACTACTGGTGCCACTCCTCATACCTCTGGCGCTGGTACTTCTGGAGCTGGTCCTTCTGGACATGCTGGTGCTGCAGCAGCTGACGATGATGATGAGGATGATGACTTTTCAGTTGTTATGACTTTTGAGACTGATACTTTTGTCTTATGTTTACTTGGAAATGCTCCGACTTTCCAAGATTTTATCAGTACTTTTATTTTAGTTATTATCAGCACTTTTTTAGTTATTATGTGACTTCTCATAGACATGGTTTTTATTATGCCTCAGTTTGGCATTTTAGTTTATCATTCAGCACTTTATTTGTTTCAGTTTTATTCTAGTATTACCTCTCTTTCTGCTTCATATTACAACTGCCTGGATAAATAACATGCCTGTGTTGTGTATACAATATCTTTTTAACTGTTTCTACCATGCCTGTGATAAATGTTTTCTATATATTTTTTTGTGTTTCTTCACTGTGTGTTACTTATGCATTTATTGCGGGAGAGCTTTCTCTTTTGCAATTATTTTGCTAAGTGACAACGGAAGAGAAATAGATCTAACATCTTCATGAATACAGGCTATGAATAATTTCTTTTGATACATTTTTGAATTGATCCAAACTTAGATGTTATATCGGCAAGGTTTGTCAATTATCAAAATGGGGGAGATTGTTGGCCCATTGGTCATGGTCAAACCTGATTTTAATAATTGATCAAACTCTGTCTCGATAAATACAAGTCAATTCAGATGTTTATCTACGATGTTTTGGACACTGCTCAACAATGGATATCTACGATGTTCAAGACTGAAGCCGTTTGCCATTCCAAATGTATTTTTTTCAAAGCAATGTAATTTTTCATTTTATTGAGTTTAGGAATACATTTTACACCAAGTCGTACTGGCAAATAGGCTATTCGAAATCGTTTTTCAAAACTATCCTATCTTTTTTATAAATGACCTACGTTTTTTTTTTTGAAAAACATCCTTTTTATAAAAAGCTTCTGAAGGACTTTTCAAAAAGCCAAAATTATTTTTCTCAAACATGAACTGGCAGAACCCTAGCAGAACTCGGCCCAAGTTCGACCAGAGTTCGGCCAAGATAAACGTTAGTGAACGTTTGATTTTGAACTTGGTCACCCTTCAGTTGCGGTTTGTTACAAAGAGTTCTGTCCGAATTCTGCCCGAATTCTGTCAGAGTTCTGTCTTTGGAAAAACTATAAATAGAGAAGTATTTCGATCATTTCAAATAACCAATTCACTTTCAATCTCTTCTCTTCTTAAGCTTACATTCTTCCAAAGAGTTCTAAAAATCTTTCATTTTTAAATCCCAAGCTAGTTACAATCCTCTAGTCGATTTGCCAGTGCGGTGCGGTCTAGAAGTTTCAAGAGCGATTGTAATCAGAGGCTTGATAGAAGATTCAACTCTTCACAATTGAATTTGGTCGAGTTCATCGTATCAAAGCTCGCGTCTGTTGAAGTTGCAAGGACTTCGTATGAAAACTTGCGGGATTTTCCAATAGTAGATTCAACAGGAAGCTAGAGTTCTTCTGACTGGACTAGTCCTCACAAGAGGGAAACCAGTATAAATTTCGGTGTTTGAGTTTGCCTTCTGATCACTTTTAATTTTTGTCATTTACTTTGTGATTATTTTTATATCTGTGATCTAACTGCTAACAAGATTTTTAATTAGCAATATTCCACTGCCTACTCTATTCACCCCCTCTAGAGTATTCTGCTTTATGATTTCGTTCCTACAGATATTTTATACATATATACAGTCATTATATATAATTATTTATTTAAATACTAAAATCTATAATTAGCATTATCTAGGGATTTATATAAAATGCATCGTGTACAATTTATGAACATATTCATACACAAGTATATATATATATATATATATATATATATATATATATATATAT
This sequence comes from Iris pallida, assembly GCA_029216955.1. NCBI lineage: Eukaryota > Viridiplantae > Streptophyta > Magnoliopsida > Asparagales > Iridaceae > Iris > Iris pallida. Next base: position 28,905,812 of record JANAVB010003400.1, on the reverse strand, counting down.
ATATATATATATATATATATATATATATATTTTGCCTGTGTAATTACCAAAGTCTAATCATCATTCTTACAGAAATATTATCATATTTACAAGAATAGTAACCTAATAGCAAGAATATTTTATGATATAAATTATACATATATAACAATCATTTAAAAAATGCTTTCTAATTCTCTAAAGTAAAATGCCAAGACAATATACATCTATATGGTCGTCTCTGAACATACTACCCGACTACGTGGGCTTGGACTTGGTTCGGGTCCGGTCCGGACTAGTTCGGTACAACCGGACCTTCTACAAGTCAATAAATCTAGACAATAAATAATTAAAACATCTTTAGAGGTTAGGTCGCAACTTGGTCTGGTTTTCCTAGTTAGGACACTCCAATGGCTTGGCATTCCCCTACCATGGCTAAACACTAGTCAAAGCACGCTACTGCACTATCCGTGCCATGATTCCTAGTCGTCTTGTACCTCAAAACTCAACCATGACTATAATCATCTACCATAATAATTAACTTATAATTATTTAAAAAAATCTAAAAATCACCATTTAAATTAAATAAATAAATAAATAAAAATTTCAAAAAATTTCCGGGAAGGTGAGCTACACAAATCTTTCAAGACGTGTCTAATATCCTGTACACGACCACGCGCATCTCAATCACATGATGCCACGCGTCTAAATACAGTTAGTACACGACTGATAACTAAATGAAAGTTGGCGCAACATGAGGTTGGCTCAGCCCAATGTGGCGTAACCCAGCCTCGCGCACATCGGAATAACTTCTAAAACAGTTATTTCTAGAGCTCTATAAATAGAGTTTCCAATCATTATTAAAAGACGGGCACAGAGATCAAGAACTCTTGTAAAATTGTTGCTGCATTCTCTAGAGGCTCTAGTCTTCAAGTTCACATAGTCCAAGGGATAAAGTGGTCTTCTGATCAGATTCCTACAGTTGTACTTCCCTAGAATTCAAATTGTACTCTTGTACTCTTTTTAAAAGTTTGTAACAGAACAACTTTTTGTTTTTGCAAACAAAATGGCAACTCTGTTGGGGACGACTTTCTCCTCCGACGAAAAGGTGACAACTCAATGTGATACTGTGTCGATCGGCCAGACGTAGAGGTCTCTGGTTGTTCAGGTCAACCAGACAGTCTACGAAGATATGATTAACACCAAGAGCAACAAGCGCACTGTGTCTATCACCAAAAACAGGACTGTGTGGGCTCCTAAGTCTCCCACGGTTGCTGTTGCCCAGGTGCAACCTGAGCGCTCAGTGGCTAAGGCACAATCTGCCTCAGTAGTCCACGCGTAGTCTGCTTCTGTTGCCCATGCACAACCTACTCAGCTTGCTGCCAAGATGCAGTCTATTTCCCCTGTTGCCCGAGCGTAACCTACTCATCTTGTTGCCAAAGCGCAACCAGTGGCCCCTGTTGCCCGAGCGCAACCTACTCATCTTGTTGCCATGGTGCAACCAGTAGCCCATTCTGCTATGGCGCAACCTATGCATCCTGCTGTCCAGGCGTAGTTTGCACACCATGTTGCTCTAGCGCAACCCAAGGGAATTAGTCTTTTGGCTATTCCTTCTTTTTCTCCAGTTCTGAACTTGGAGAAGCAATGTTCTAGTACTAACACTAGACAGAACAAAGGGAAGGGACCTTTAACACTTTCTTAACTCGCGCAACCTGCGCCTAAGACGGTTCAACAACAAAATGGAGGGAAACGCTTCTTAGCTAACCCTCTACAAAATAAAGGAAAGCACCCTTTGGTCTTTTCTAAAACTTCTTTGGTCCATGACTCAGAGGAAGATATATCAGATTTTATTCCTTTAAACAAAGGTATTCGGATCTCTGATATCGAAAAGAATACTGATCAAAGAGGCATCTTGCCTACCCCTATGGGGTCTGGTCAAGATCTTCCAACCTTGCAAATTTCAAGATCTAAGCTAGGAAAATTGATGGTGTCATAAACAGAGACACTTGGAGCAGAATTTTCTGAGTTACGCGCTTATCTCAATAGGCGTCAACCAGTATCAACTTTGGTGAAACGAAGGAACCCTATGGCAAAGGCCAATCTGTACTAGAAGCCAAAGTTTGAAAAGAAAGACCCAACCACTTATGCTAATGAGTTGAGTACATCTTTGTACAGTCAGGGAACTAAACATCTAAAGAATAGGAGGCATGTTTCTAACATCATTAAGGAATATGTTCCTCCTACTTCTTCCAGTCCTGTAGTGGTGACTGATCTCCGAGAACGTCTTACACAAAGACGGAAGATCACAAGGATGTCTCCTTCATCTCTGAATCACTCTTCATATCGCCACTGCCTTCATGAAGTCATCATCAAGTGTTGTTGCCAATCAGCTAGAAGATCTGTCTTCGATCGTCTGAACTATGCTTCAACTTCTGAACCGCTAATAGAAGATGAAGATGAGCTATTATATACTTATGTTAACATAACTTCTCAAGGCACTGGGGGTTGGAAACGTCTAAGACACAATGCGTCCCGTAATCCCAGTCAGCAATACATAGATCGGATTCATGCATCCATTGAAGGGGTTTTTTAGTACATCAGATCAAGAAGTCGAAACTTGAACCAAGGTGTCTTTAATCAAGAAGATCTCCCCTTCGCTCATCTAGGAGAAGACTCTTTTTCGGTGTTTGAGGCAGATAGTGAAAGTTTTAAACAAAATATCTCGTCAATAGCAGCAAGAGAAGTGACGACATATACCATTATAGAAGATCAAGATGCTTCTACTTCAACCAGTCAGGAGCAACGAATTATTGCACTAGAGGACAAACTGAAGACCATGGCTGAGACGGTCGTAAGTATGTATACTATAATCGTGGCTCAACATACAGCCACCGGTTATAAACCCTGCTATAAATCCTGAGCTTATAGCATCTTTTGTACCTGTTAGTCTGGGGGTACCACCTCCTCAGGTTGCTTCTATACCAGTTCAAGCTGATCCCAGTTAGTCTGGGGTCGGGGGTGGTAATTACCACGTTGTTTCTCCTTCCAACAATTCTAACCAGCCTATCAATTTCCTAACATCAGGGGATGCTAATGAGGCCATGAAACTCTTACGCACTCAATTTGAGGCCTTCAAACAGAAGGATGGCCTACAAAGACTGGGCATAAAGCAGCCATATTTGACAGAATAGAAGGAGGTTCCATTCCCTCCTAAATATAAGCTCCCGACCATTATGCTGTATGATGGTAGCACTTCTCCAAGTCAGTACATCAATCACTTTGAAGTGATAACTGACTAATTACAGCCAAATGATGCTCTCCTTACCAGAGTGTTCGTCAGTTGTTTAGCCAGCGCAGCATACGATTGGTATCATAGTTTGCCAGATGGCTGCATAACTTCTTTTGCTGGTTTCAAGCAAATATTCTTGGAACGGTTTTATGAAGGAGTCAACGACATGACGATGTCTGCCCTCATTAAGATTAAACAAAGGCACAATGAATCTACGGAGAGTTTTAATGAAAGATTCCACCGAGAGGCATTTAAAATGCCTTTAGGAACTCCATCTGCTGTAACAATAGACACCTGCAAATCAAACTTGTTGCCTATTATCAGTATGTGGATGGGATCTACACAGTTTCAAGATTGGCCTTCTTTCATTGTGAATGCCAAGGCGGCAGAAGTCAGTGTCGAAAAGTTCAAACAGTTAGGAGTTCAGATAACCCATCCTAACCAAGATGAACATTCTACACCCGGGGGTAATCGCCAGAATAACCGTAAGGATAAAGAAATACTGGCCATCAATCTCAAGGACAAGGAGTCTTTGGCTGTCAATGTTACTCAGAAAACACCCACTCTATCAGTACCACCGCCGAAAATAACTCATCCAAAAGAAGAGTATTCATTTGATGAATATGATACTGTAAGTATCTTTCATTGCTTGATCAAAAGCAATAAGCTTCAACTGCCAGAGGCAAAACGGCCAAAAGAAGTAGGTAAAACTGATCACCCTAAATATTGTGTTTATCACAGATTTATATGGCATCCAACCAGAGCATGCTACGTGCTCAAGGGAAAAATTCAGGAGTTGCTTAACTCTGGAGCATTTACTCTGCAACAAGACGAGAAGACGGTGACAGCTAATGTTGTTTCTGTACAGTTTGGTGACTTTCCACCACAACTTGTGCAAGATGGTGTTGTGCCTATTCCAAGAACTACTCTCGAGATCGTGATTCTTCTACTTTCTCAAAATGAGAGTCTTGTTCTGCTATCAACTGACAGAGGGGAGATCATATGGATTCATCCAGATCTGGTAGCAGATTTTGAAGCACATTCCTCTTCCAAGCAAAAGAAGCACTCCAAAACTAAATCCAAGAGCTACAACATGGTATCCTTCGAACCAGTAGCGGAAGAAGAAATTCTAATTGGTACTAGATCAGGGAAACCTCATCTTCGGGAATATTGTAAAACTCAAAAGAATTCTGCCCCATCTCTTGATGCTCCTCCTATATCATCTTCTCCTGCTGAGAATATACCATCTACATCCCTGCCGGTGGTTGAACCAACTCCTTCTAAACCGACATCAGCAGACAAGGGAAAACAACCTGTCCCTTTGACAAAGCATTGAAAAAGTCCTCGTCTCTTGGAATTGAAAAGCTATATAATTTTGACATATTGGCTCAATTGGCTAATACTCCAGCAAGATTGTCAATCTTTGAACTCTTACGTCTCTCAAAAGAAACTCGAGAGACGTTAAGTGAAGCTTTGATGCAGGCTGATGCTTGTCTTACTTTTCTCAAGAAACCTGAAAAGGAGCCAGTCAGCTGTGCACATTGTCATAGTGTATTTGAACTGATGTCCAATATTAATTTTACACAGGATGATATGTTATTAGAAGACAATCGTCATGATCGTCCTCTCTATTTTATGGGGTATGTGGACACCGTGAAAGTCGATCGTATTCTGATTGACCCAGGGTCTGCTCTTAGTATCATGCCGAAGTCTTTGCTAGATGCTTTGAAGATCCCAGTGCATTACCTTTCTACAACTATCACTACCATCTTGGGGTTCAATCAAGGAAGAAGTGAACATTTGGGGAAGATACGCCTAAAACTTCAAATTGGCAATCTTCGTACAAAGGTAACTTTCTATGTAATTGACAATCATGGGTCATACAATGGTTTGTTAGGAAGACCATTCCTCCATGAACACAATATTGTACCTTCTACTCTCCACCAATGTTTAAAATATGTGGATGGTAATGGAGAAGTCCAAAAAGAGGTTGCAGATCTGAATCCTTTCAAAGGAGTTGAAGCATACTACAACGATTCTCGCATGTACAAAGAGGAATTCATGAAGGTGGTACTAGCAATGGATACAGATGAAGAACAGAAAAGTGTGTCGAATGATACTCTGGTGATCCCGGTCAAAGGACGTACTTCTTGTCTTCATTCATCCAGATCACTGACCATCTATCTTCCTTCCCATGAGAAAAAGCTTCATGGTGATAGTCAGGAACAAAGGGAGCTTACCTCTCCTGAGCCGTTCGTAATCGACCTTCGTCGTAAGAAGCCCCCTCCTCCTTCTCGTTCTTCTTCTCCTCTTGTCATCAATCTGACTAAGCCTGCTAAGGCTAAAGTTCTTATTGTAAATGATGGTGTAAAAATTAATAAAGCATCTCCTTTACAGTATACTGACGTCTCTTACTATACTCAGTGTTATTTGGATATGCTAGATAGCTTTAAACCACCGACAATAGAAGTCGTATCATCTCTACGAAATGTGGTATCCTTGGATTCAATACAACAGTCGTACTTCTTAGTACCGTCTCGAAAGAAAGATGAAAGGCTTATATTCTTCAATAAAAGAGAGGAACCAAAAATTATGCTCTATAATGATAATAGAGATGATACAGGAAGGCTACAATTACGTCGCTATAGTCCACAATCCAAAGCCATCATCCGTAAATTGGGGTATAATTTTAGAACTGGCCTCAACAACGATAAAGGAAGAAGAACTCTCATTCATATCTCTGTTCCAAAAGAAAAATCACAACAATACCATAGTAAAATGAAGTGGGGACTAGGTTATACTTCACCACTTCCAACTCCTGAACCTTCTGAATCTGATGAAGAAGAACGATCTAACTCTTCTGATTCTATCTCATAGGATTCTGATACCAGCATTGGTCACGTTTATAGGGTGATAGTATCTTCTAACATGGTGTCTGCTGAATTCTCGGAAAATGACGAAGATGACATTGAAGAAGATCCTGAAGTGGACCCTTGGGCACAAAGGATGGACAATCAGTAGGAACTTCATTTTGAACAACGAGAACCACCTACTGAGGATCAACTAGTCCAAATCGATATTGGAGAGAAGGGCTACTCACGACCAATCTTCATTGGTAAAAATCTCTCAGAAGATGATAAACAAGGATTAATTAACCTTAGTCGTAAATATATTGATGTCTTTGTCTGGAGTTATGAAGATATGCCAGGATTAGATCCTCAAGTTGCAACTCACAAACTTAATATCTTGTCGAATGCCAAGCCGGTCAAACAATAACAACGACGATTCAAGCCTGAAATGATGGATGCAATTGATGATGAAGTCAAAAAGCTTATAGCTTGCAATTTTTTCAGAGAAGAACAACATCCTGACTGGGTGGCCAATGTTGTACCAGTTCTGAAGAAGACCGGAAAGGTTCGAGTTTGCATAGACTTTCGGGATCTCAATGATGCTTGCCCTAAAGATGAATTCTTTCTCCCAATTACTGATGTCATGATTGACAACATATGTGGATTCGAACAAATTTCTTTCATAGATGAATTTTCTGGATATAATCAAATCCGGATAAATCCTGAAGATGAAAAACATACTTCGTTTCATACTCCTCGTGGAGTGTACTGTTATACAGTCATGCCGTTTGGTCTTAAGAATGCAGGTGCAACTTACCAGCGGACTATGAGTACTATCTTTCAAGATCATTTGTGAAAGACTGTCGAATGCTATGTGGACGATATTGCTGTCAAAAGTCGTCTAAAGGAAGATCATATTCAAGATTTAAGAACAATTTTCAATCTAATACGCCAGCATCAACTCAAATTGAACCCCACCAAGTCTTTCTTGGGTGTCTCTAGTGGCAAATTTCTCGACTTTGCCATTACCTCTAAGGGTATACACGTTGATCCCGAGAAGATCAAAGCCATGCAAGAGATGCGTCCTCCACGCAACCTAAAAGAGCTACAAGGATTCCAAGGTCGACTTGCTTACATCAGGCGGTTCATTTCAAATTTATCTGGACGTTGCAGACCATTTACTCAATTAATGAAGAAATGTGTATCTTTCGTTTGGACGGAAGAATGTCAACGAGCATTTGATGACATAAAACGGTATTTAATGAGTCCACCGGTTCTTGTACCACTGATCTTAGGAATACCTTTCTTAATGTATGTCCGGGCAATGGATCATTCATTGGAAGCTTTGCTAGCTCAGAAGAACAAGGAAGGTCATGAACAAGCCATCTACGGGTTAATCCTCTCCGGGTCTTAATGACAAAGCCAAGTTATAGTCCGGTGGAGCTGAGCATCGTTATAGTCCGGTGGAGAAGGAATGTTTAGCCTTAATGTTTGCTGTGCAGAAGACAAGACATTACATCATAGGCCAAACTATTCATGTCATATCCCGAGTCAATCCTCTTCGGGTCTTAATGAAAAAGCCAAGTACACTCAATTCCAGGCTTGCCACATGGTCCATATTATTAGCACAATATGATATGGTTTATGTTCCTCAAAAGTCTGTGAAAGGTCAGGCACTTGATGACTTCTTAGCAGCTCATCCTGTCCCTGAAACATCTAAACTCTATGACGAGATTCCAGACGAAACATTGGAATCAAATATGATCTCAGAAGAGTTTCCTACTTGGCGGTTGTTCTTCGATGGAGCTTCTAGAATTAGACCTGGAGGTACTCTTGTTGCTGGAGTAGGAATTATTCTCGTTTCACCTGATGGATTAGCTATTCAAAGGACTTATTCTTTAGATGAATCATGCTCTAACAATGTAGCAGAATACAATGCCTTGCTCGTCGGACTCCAATTAGATAAACAATTGAATATTGAATATCTCGAAGTATATGGTGACTCTAAGCTGATTGTTAATCAGGTTAGAGGCATATATGAAGTCCGACACCAAGATCTGGTACCATACCATGAAGTAGCAATCAGAATAGCTTCTTCGGTCAAAGGGTTCTTTATCAAATATATATGTCGCACATGCAATACAGAAGTTGATGCCTTAGCTAACCAAGCTGCAGTTTTGGCAGTACCAGCCAAAAGGCAACAAATGGTTGTTATCTCTAATAGAGAACTATTTTGTGTTGAAAACAACCACAACATTGAATTTAGCAATCTAACTGAAGTCAATGTCATTAGTAAAGACTGGAGAACACCTTTCATTGATTTTACAGTACATAACATATTGCCAGAAGATCCTAAGGAAGCTACAAGTATTCGTCGCTGATCGCTTCGATTCTATTATAATCATACTACTAAAACTATCTATTGAAGAACTTTTGATGGGTTACTCTTGAGATGTCTTGCTGGTGATGAAGCAAAACAGATATTACGTGAAGCTCACGATGGTGTTTGTGGAGCACATCAGCCTGGTCCTAAACTTCAGGATCGTATTCGACGTATGGGCTACTACTGGCCCTCTATGGTATCAAACGCTATTGACTATGCAAGGAAATGCCGTACATGACAAATTCATACAGATTTCATCAATCAACCGTCGGAATTTCTTCATCCGACTACTGCCTCATGGCCCTTCGAAGCTTGGGGCATGGATATAATTGGCCCTATCAATCTTCCTTCATCTAAAGGGCATCGGTTCATTTTGGCTATAACCGATTATTTTTCTAAGTGGGCAGAAGCTATACCTTTGGCTGAAGTTAAGACTAGTAGTGTCATCAACTTCATCAAACATCATGTGATATACAGATTTGGTGTCCCTCGCCGAATCATCCATGATAATGGGCCACAATTTATCAGCCAGAAGTTTAATAAGTTCTGTGATGACAACATAATCAATAATGTTGCCTCTACGGCCTATAATCCTACGGCTAACGGGTTAGCTGAAACATTCAACAAGACCATTATGAAACTCCTTAAAAAGTTGGTCTCTATTAACAAACGTAATTGGAGTGATAAACTTGGAGAGTGTCTATGGGCATATCGCACTACTGTCCGTAACCCCACAGGTTCTACACCTTTTTCTCTAGTATATGGATGTGAAGTTGTCTTATCTTTAGAGATTCAAATTCCATCATTGAGAATCCCCATTGCTAATGAGCTTACTATAGAAATTAATGATTGTCTTCGACTTCAAGAATTAGAGGCGCTCGACGAGAAAAGGCTACTAGCTCAACAGCACATCAAACTTTATCAAGCCCATATTTCAAAAGCTTTCAATCGCAAAGTCAGAGTACGAACATTTCAGGAAGGCGAGTTAGTTCTTACAGTCAGATGTCCTATGGCAATGACACATATGAGCAAAGGCAAGTTTGAAGCAAAATGGGCAGGGCCATATGTTGTAAATAAAGTTTTCTCAAATGGAGCTTATCAATTAACATATATGGATGACAGAGTTGCTATGATGCCTATCAATGGCAAATTTCTCAAGAAATATTATGTATAAAGGCAAAATTTACTTTATTTCAGAGACATGATGTAAATAAAAGTTCATTTATTCAAAAGCAGAATGGAGTTACATAATATTAAGGACGGAGAAGAGGCCCCGATCCTTCATGTTTAAATACATAGTTCGCCAATAGTTCAAACATCTCATCGTCTGAACTCACAAGAAACTTGCAGGCAGCCATCCTCAATGCCTCTTCTTTAGCAGTCTTTCCAGGCTCCACTAGCTTGGAAATCAAGTCCTCTCCTGGTGCAGGAGCAGTAGAGCCTTCACCACTTTCTTTCTGAGGAGGTACTAGAGGCTCAGTAGGTGGTGTCTCGGTCTTTCCTTCAAGCTTCGGAATGAACAAATCTTTGGAAGACATTTTATACAGAGAGGAAGGAAAGTGACGATATCTACGAATGTTTTTGTTCTATTTATAGACAGAAAAACCAGATAGTCAACCTCGAGAACTGATGCGACTTTTTGAATGAAGCCCAACTGTTCATTCATTTATAACTGTTCATTCATTTATTCTCTTCCTCAAGAATCAAAGTGACTGTTCATTCATTCAGTGTCATTTTATCAAAAATTGAAGTGACTATTCACTTCTCATAATAAGAGTTCACATTCTCCATACTTCTGAATTCTGTTTATTTATATCAGCAACTTGTCACATCCACATTTCTCCTTGATTCTATTTTCCTTATCACCATATCAAAATCAAATCATAAAGAAGAGAAAATCATTCTTTATTCCTTCTTTAAAAACACAGATACATCTTAATGGAAATTTATTACATTTCGGATTTTTATTCTAAAATATAACATGAAGGTCTATTACATCTTTGGATCTTCTTATTTGTTCGTGCCAGTTCCTTGTCGTCTCGACTTGAAGCAACGAGCCAGACAATGGAATCAACTCTGGTCTTCTCTCTCAGAAAGACGAGAAGAGAACCACAGAGTACAGTAGCTCAAAGATAAGCTGCTGTCAATACAAGTAGTGGAGAGAAGACATCCCGCCAGGAGAACTAGGAATGAGATCACCCTTGTGATACGATTCCTAATTTTGTCTCTCTACCATCCAACTCTCATGTATAAAGGCTCTTCCTACCATCTGAGGAAGACCCTTCTTGAACATGAAGAGTCCTAAGCTGTCTGATTTGAGTGTCAGAATCACATGAGCTATCTGATGTGGGTGTCAGAAGAATGCTCTTTACAGCATCCAGGTCGCCGATGCCAGTTTTGAAGAAGCTTGTCAACCAAACTTCTGAAAATATGAGCAAAGAAAGAAAAGTTAGTAAAATCTATTAAAATTGCACGCCGATCAACATGGGCATCTCAATAGTGTGCGTTGATCAACGGGCGTATATTAAAACTGTGCGCCGATCAACAGGCGCATCTCAACAGTGTGCGCTGATCAACAGGCATATATCAATACTGCACGCCGATTAACAGACACATCTCAACAATGTGCGCTGATCAACAGGCACATATCAAAACAGTGCGCCGATCAACAGGCACATCTCAAACAGTGTGCATCGATCAAATAGGCGCCTATCAGCAGTGCGTGCCTTTGATCGAAGCTGAACACTGGATCACAGTTCGTGCCTATTCTCAGAAATAGTTAGCGCATATCAACAACGTCTATAATATGTAAATCAGTGCCTATCTTCAAAAGTGGCACAAAAGAAAAATGCTCATACCATTGGTTCTTTGTTAATACTTACCAACTTTTGAAGGCACAGCATGCAAACGAATAACATCGGGACGAAGTGGCACAAGTGAACTTATGGATAGTAAAATCTTGTGAGAAGCAATTTGTTTTGAGAAAGTATGAATGTCTCTTTCGTTTCTGGTTATCCTTTTAAAAGTGTTGAAGATGAAACATGCACGTCATTATAGGAGTCTATTTCGGGAAAGAACTAAACAATAGGCGCGTGAAACCATGTGATGGCTGTCATGTGTCTCTCAAATAAATTAGTAAGCATTGAAATAGCCAATGGAACACAGCTACGTGCGCCATTTGAAATCATAGCCACACAATATATCAGAAATTATAGATTTCATTACATAAAGATGGGTAGACTCCTACAGACAAGGACACAAGAAAAAAGAAAAAAAAGTTGGCACGCTTAAACATTATTCTTTTTTCTTGTCTTTATCGGTCTGACGAAGGGCGGCGTCTAATTCTTGCATATTGCGGATCCCCGAGCGACGCATCAGATTAATGAATCCTTCCAAATCGCCGCACTCTTCAGAGGATAGCCCACCACTCGAGCGATTGAAGACTGTTGGGTTTGTAGGAACGAAATCGTAAAGCACAATACTCTAGAGGGGGGGTGAACAGAGTTGGCAACGGAATAATGCTAATTAAAAATATTAGCAGCAAGATCACAGAATAATAATCACAACTAAATAATGTAAAGGTAGAGATAAGAAAGCAAACGTAAAGACAGCGATGTATACTGGTTTCCCTCTGTTGAGGACTAATCCAGTCGGTAGAACTCTTGCTACCAGTTGAATCTACTATTGGCAAAACCGCAAGTTTTCTTACGAAGTCCTTGCAACTTCTACAACGCGAGCTTTGATACGAAGAACTCGTCCAAATTTAATTTTGAAGAGTTGAATCTTCTATCAAGCCTTTGATTACAATCACTCTGAAACTTCTAGACCGCACCGCACTGGCAAATCGACTAGAGGATTGTAACTGGCTTGGGATCTGAAATTTGAAGCTCGAGAAAAACTCTTTGGGAGACTGAAAGCTTTAGATAGAGAGAAGATTGAAAGTGAATGAGTGAGTTGAAATGATCGAAATCCTTCTCTATTTATAGGAGTTCCAAATACAGAATTCTGGCAGAATTCGGGCAGAACTCGATGAGGAAATCTCGGTCAAATCCGCAACTGCAGGAGGACCAAGTTCCAGAGAATTCAAAAATCAAAACGGCCACTAACCGAACTCTGGCCGAACTCTGGCCGAGTTCTGTCAGGGTTAGGTTAGGTTTTTAAATTAGTTTTTGGGGATTTTTGAAAACCTTTTTGAAGTTTTTGTTAATATAAATGTTTTTCAAAACTAAGGATATTTTTAAAAATATTTTGAAATCATTTTGGAATAGCCTATTTGCCAGTACGACTCGGTGTACAACGTATTCTTAGACTCAATAAAATGAAAAATACATTGCTTAAAGAAATACAGACTCGAACAGGCAAACATTGCTTCGGTCTTGAACTGAGTAGATAGCTGTTCTTGATCATGTCCAAGAGTCCGAGATATCCTGACTAGCTTCATATATCCAGACAGAGTTTAATCAATTATTAAAATCAGTTTGACCATATGACCAATGGGCCAACAATCTCCCCCATTTTGATAATTGACAAAATATGAATGATATAACATCTTTGCTTGGAATAAAAATCAAAAATAGTAAAATTGTTCATATTCCTGCATTTTCTCAAAAAGAATGTTAGATCCTATTTTCTTCCCCGTTGTCACTTAGCAAAATAATTGCAAAAGAGAAAAACTCTCCCGCAATCAATGAATAAATAACAAACAGTGAAGAAACACAAAATAAAAATTATAAGAAATGATAGAAATAGTAAGAAAAATAGAATGACATCATAGGCATGTATTTGTCTCAGGCAGTTTATAATATAACAGAGAATTAATAATAGAGAATTATGTCACAGGCAGTTTATAATATAGAAGCACATAAAGATGCTATAAATAAGTAAATAAACTGATGTGAAACATAAACTACGCATCTCATAAAGATAAAAAAGATTTCCAAGAGACATAAAAAAAATATCCAATACAAGTCCTCAAATGAAATACTGATAATAAAGTCTAAAGATAGATACTTGGAATGTCGGAGCATTTCCAAGTATACAGTAGATAACATCTAAGTCTAAAAAATCAGCTAACATATCACATCTCCTCCTCTTCCTCCTCATCATCATCATCAGCATGACCGGCATGTCCAGAAGGACCAGTTGCAGAGGTACCAGCTCCAGAAGGGTAAGGAGAAGCGCCAGTGTAAAACTCACCGACATAGTCTCGAGGAGCACGATCAGAACGGTACCAATCATATGCGTTACCGGGCTGAAAGTAGGCATGAACAACCTCATCCTCGCAGCTGTAACCAGAGAAGGCTGGATCTCTAGGAATAGAGCCGACAGAATGTCCAGTCTGGGCGAATCGAAGATCAGCGAGAGAATTCGCTATCGCCTGATAACGAGTGACATCGCAGAACTCACGCTCGCGAGCCATATCCGTCATCGAGGCGTGCAAATCCGAAAGGTGCTGGTGTATGCCCCCAAAAGTCATGGCATACTGCTGAGTAGGTAGAGGAGGTGGAGCAGTAGCAGGAGCAGTAGGAGGAGCAGTAGTAGTCATACTACGACGAGATAATTTCAGAAACTTGCGCTCAGGGTCTTGAGTACAAGTTGACAAATCAAAATCAAAATGCTGGAAGATGCGTGGGAGAATCATCGCATAAGAGAGATTTCTATCTCTTGCACGACAACGTCCCATCATCTGGATAATGGTCTTAGGGGCAGAAAATGGAATCCCCTTAAGAATGTGATACATAGCCGATAATTCAAGAGATGTCACATCATCCTTTGAAGTAGACTTTGGAAAGATAGTGGAGTAAATGATATGGTGCAATTCATAATTAAACAAGTTCAAGTTGTTTGCCTTGAACTTTCCAGAGCGAACTCGATCAGGTGCACAGAGTTCCACTTTGAAACTAGTAAGTGTCGTACCGTCGGGGAATTCAACTTCAGTGATATCAACAAGCGGTTCACCTTCGTTGGAAATACCAAGGATTTCCGCTAAGAGGACATCATTGAAATTGATATCTAGTCCGCCAACACGAATACTTACGTCAAACGTGTTTAATATGATATTGCAGTAGAACAGTCTAATGGCATTAGTTGCTACTGGGAAACAAAGTTTAACAAAATATTGTAACCCTAATGCCTCAAAATAAGGGCGGTATTCTGGAAACATAGTCCACTTGATGAGAGCGCCTGTGCATATGGATCTCATGGAGAAGTCTACATACCACAGTAGGGCTTAATCTAGGGTTTGAAAGTAAAATCCGTCGAACGCGCCATCGCTAGATTGGACTGGCAAAAAGAGGGAATCCGTAGGTGGATTCGAAGATGAACCTTCCTCACTATGATTGGTTGTCTTCTTCCTCTTGTAGGGGTTAAATCCCTTAGGTGCCATTGTGCAATAAAGTAAAATGCACAAAATTGAAAGGAGGAGAAATATGAAGTTATACTCCCGAGATTCGAATATGTTGTAGAGAACAACGAACTCCGCACGAATCCAAGATTTGGATGGATTTCACCACGTAGATAGAGAGAGAAGGAGTGGTAAAGAACTAGGGTTTTAGAGCTTTTCGCGCGGCTGCTGTGCTATGATGGTGGATTTTAGAAGCAATAAAGAAGAAAGGCTCTCGGGTTCTGGTTATATAACCTGATACCTTCAACCGAACTCGGGCCGAATTTGGTCCGAAGTCTGGCCGAATTCGCCTGAGGTTGGTTTGGAACACTTTCTTTTTGATTGGCTCATTTCAAAGATTTAATTCAAAGATTAGTAATTTTGACATTCAATTAATATAATTAATGTTATTTTATAAATTAAATTTTGTTACACAGCGACTGTTTCAGATTAGCTGTAGGAGTACTGTCCCAGCTGGCGGAGGTTCACCGGGGAACTCTTAAATACCGCTTCGCTTCAACCGTAGTTGTGGTGACAGACAAACTCTTTATTGGCTTCTTTCTAACACTGATTTTGCGTATTGAAATATAATCATAAAACAAATTTAATTAACATTATTGACATCCAAAATTACTAATTCTCGACGTAAATAATTGAAACGATCTTCTGCTAGAGATTTTGTGAAAATATCAGCCAATTAATTCTCAGTATCTATGTACACAAGGTCAATATCTCCATTTTGATGATGATCTCTAAGAAAATAATGTCGAATCTCGATATACTTAGTACGAGAATGGCATACTGGATTCTTAGTCAAATTAATAGTGCTCGTGTTATCACAGAAAATGGGAATGTGTGTGAAAAATAAATTATAGTCTTCTAAGGTTTGTTTCATCCACAAAATCTGAGCACAACAACGTCCTGCGGCGATGTACTCAGCCTCTGTTGCTGATAGGGCTACAGAATTTTGCTTTTTACTAAACCATTAGACTAAAGCCTTGCCTAAGAAATGACATGTGCCACTGGTACTTTTTCTATCAACTTTGCATCCAGCAAAATCTGCATCCGAGTAACCAATAAGGTCGAAGGACTTAGTTTTGGGATACCATAAGCCAACAGAAGAAGTGCCTTTAAGGTATCGAAAGATACGCTTAACTGCGCACAGATGTGATTCCTTTGGATTAGCTTAAAAAACGTGCACACAGGCAAACACTAAACATAATATCTGGACGACTAGCAGTTAAATAAAACAAACTACCGATCATATCTCGATACTTACGTGTGTCGATCAGCTTGCCTTGTTCATCAATATCAAGCTTTGTTGAAGTTGCCATCTGAGTGCCAATAGGTTTGACATTGTCCAGATCAAACTTCTTTAGCAAATCTTTTGTGTACTTGGCTTGATTTATGAATGTCCTATTGTCAGTTTGTTTGATTTACAGTCCGAGAAAGAATTTTAGCTCTCCCATCATGCTCATCTCAAACTCATTCTGCATACACTTGGAGAATTCTTGACACAGAGATTCATCAGTAGATCCAAATATAATATCATCAACATAGACTAGTATTAAGAGAAGCTTGCCACTAAAAGACTTAATAAAAAGTGTAGTGTCAACCTTGCATTTTGAAAAACCATTGTCAAGTAGGAAAGAGCTTAGACGATCATACCAAATGCGAGGGGCTTGTTTTAAATCGTATAAAGCTTTCTTCAACTTAAAAACATGATCAGGGTTTTTAAAATCTGTGAAACCCAGAGGTTGTGCTACAAAAACTTCTTCTTTTATAAAACCATTTAAAAAAGCACTCTTGACATCCATTTGAAATAGTTTGAAATTATGAAAACATGCAAATACACATAACATGCGAATGAATTCTAATCTCACAACTGGGACATAAGTCTCATCGTAGTCGATACCTTCTTCCTGATTGTATCCTTGAGCTACGAGTCGAGCCTTATTACGAGTCACTAAACCATTCTTATTAAGTTTATTTCGGAATACCCAACGGGTGCCAATGACCGGATGATCAATAGGCTTGGGAACAAGTTCCCAAACTTGATTCCTTTCAAATTGGTTTAATTCCTCTTGCATAGCATCTATCCAAAAAGTATCACTACATGCTTTATCAATAGTTTTGGATTCTAGCTGTGAAATGAATGCAATACTAGAAATAATATCTCTACAGGATGTACGAGTACTTACACCTTTGGTAATATCACCAATTACCAAATCCTTTGGATGATCAGCCGTAAATTTCAATCTTTTCCGCAGACTCTGAAGGTAGTTGGTTCCTGGATCTTCTCTAGGAGGATCAGCTAGTGCCGAGCTTGGTTGAGAATCAGCTGTTGTTGAGCTTAGTACAGTTAGATCTTCGTCATTGTCATCGATAGTCATTTGATTCAGTTCATCAAAAGTGACGTTGATTGACTCCTCGATGATCATAGTTCGTTTGTTGAAGACTCTGTATCCTTTGCTATTGGCCGCATAACCTAAAAATATACCTTCATCGGCCTTTTCGTCAAACTTTCCTAAATTGTCTTTTGTATTAAGAATAAAGCACTTACAACCAAATATTCTAAAATATGAAACTGATGGAATTCTATCAAACCATAACTCAAATGGAGTCTTCTTCGATTTGGATCGAATTAGAACTCTATTGAGAACAAAATAAGCTGTATTGACAGCTTCAGCCCAGAAATATTTGGGTAGACTAAACTGGTTTAACATTACTCTGGCTATTTCGGATAGAGTTCTGTTCTTACGTTACACAACTCCATTTTGTTGTGGAGTCCTACGGCAGGAGAACTCGTGTACAAAATCGTGTGTGTCACAAAATTGCTCAAATTCTGTATTCTCGAATTCGCCACCATGATCGCTTCTAATACGAGTGATCATGTAACCTTTTTCATTCTATACTTTCTTGCAAAAGGTGACAAATTCGGACAATGTATCATTCTTGCGTGTCAAGAAGTATACCCACGTGTACCTAGAGTAATCATCTACAATTACAAAAGCATAAAGCTTACCTCCGAGGCTAGCAACTCTGCTAGGACCAAATAAGTCCATATGTAGCAATTGTAGAGGTCTAGTGGTACATACTGCATTTACTGACTTGAAAGTGGATCTGGTAGCTTTGTTCTTTTCACATTGGCTGCATACCGAATCTTTCTTGAATGTTATGTCCGATAAACCGCGTACTAGCTTCTTCGTGGATAATCTTGAGATTGTGTCCATATTTGCGTGATCGAGTCTCATATGCCACAGATGACTCTCATCACTTTTAGCCATTAAGCATCTACCTGAAATGTTAGTTTCTTCCAACAAATAGAAAACATATATGTTGTATTTCCTGATACCTTCAAAGATAGTACTACCAGTTGAGCTGTCAACTATAGAACATTTGTTTTTGCCAAAGTTGATGCCATAACCATGATCAGCTAGATGACTTACGCTGAGTAGATTATATTTCAACTCGGTAACCAGACAGACATCCTTAATCACAGGATAGGGAGACTTACCAACATCACCGATACCAATGATATACCCTTTCAAGTTATTACCGAAGGAAACATAACTTCCTTCTTCTTCTTTGACAGTGTTGCAAATAATGTAGCGCCACCGGTCATATGTCGTGAACAACCGCTGTCGAGGATCCATTTACTTTTAGCATGTGAAAGGTGTTCCACCTACAAAACAGTTTACAGATGAAACTTTTGGTACCCATTTCTTTTAGGGTCCTGAAATGTTAGCTTTTGGTATCCATGCATAAATATTTAAATCAACAAGCTTTCTGATTCTACATGCAGGAGAGATATGACCAATGAGGCCACAATAATGACATTTAGCATGTTGAGTGTTGAAAGCTGAGTGGTATGCATGGTTGGTAGGTTTAGGTTTTCTAGTATAGAAGAAAGCATACCTATAATCCTGTTTGGGCTTAACCTTTTGGGGTAAAGGTTTGATAGGGTTAGGTCTGAAAGTGTTTGGCTCGGGAATGTTCCGATTTTTCGGTAAGTGACACGTGTTAGGGTAGGAAGCAGCAGTCTCAGGCTGTTTTCCTAACCTAATTTCCAATCTTTTGGAAGTGTCGTACAACTTAGTATAATCAGAAGTGAGTGTTTCCATTCTGATTTGTGCACTTTGAAGACTTTTCTTCTCTTTAGAAAGTTCTTCTTTCAGTTGGTCAATAACCTTGTCTTTCTCTTCAGATGACTTGGTAGTCTCGTGTAATAAGAGCTTAATAGAGGAAAGCTCACCAGACTCACTAACATTATTTCTAACCTCAGCTAGTAGGTCGGTAAGTCTTCCTATTTCACCTTTGTACTCTTTGAGTACCTTCTTAGAGGTCTGATATTTGCTACGCAGTTTTCTGTAATCACTTATCAGTTCACTGAAGGAATCTCCTAATTGCTCAAAGGTGAAGTCATCATATGTATCAACTACAGGTTCAGTAGGTACCTGATCGGATGCCATAAAGCATACGTTTGCAGCGTCTTCTGATTGTTCATCTTCTGAGTCGCTGGCTTCACTTTTATGCCATATGCTGGTGTTGGCATATCTCCGAGATGTTGATCTCTTCAGGTTTCCTTTTTCATACCTGTTGCTCTTCTTGCTTGATGATGAGTTTGTAGGACAATCCTTCTTCATGTGACCCTTCTTCTTGCAGTCGTAGCAGATGGCATCATCTTGATACCAGTTGCTGCTGCTATTCTTTTCTTTGGCTTTCTTCTCATATCTCATAAATCTTTGAATTTCTTTGCTAGGAGTGCTTGATCTTCAGCATCAGATTTACTGCTGTCTGAATCACCTTCAGCAGCTTTTCTGTGCTGAGCCTTGAAAGCTATCATCTTCTCCTTTGGTGCAGGCTCTTCAAAGTCTTGTAGCTCCAGTTCATGAGTGAGTAGCTTACCCATGAATACTTCGAGGGACATAGTTGTGAGGTCGTTCCCTTCAATGATTGCAGTAGCCTTTGGAATCCAGTTCTTGGTAAGTGCTCGCAGGAGTTTGCGAATCTTTTCATGGTTACTGTAATCTTTGCCTAGGGAGGACAAAGGATTTACAATATCCAAGAATCTTTCGAACATCTGAGTAACTGTTTCGTTGGGCTTCATCTTGAACACCTCATACTCTTGAGTAAGTCTGCTAACTTTTGATTCTTTGACTTGAGTCGTGCCTTCATGTGTGACTTCAAGAAGCTTCCACACTTCATTAGCAGTTAGATACATTGTTAAATTCAGTTTTATCTAAAGCACAAAATAAAGCGTTAATAGCACGTGCATCAAGACTGGCCTTTTTCTTTTCTTCCTCTGTATATCTATTATAGGATTTTTCAACTAAAACTCCATCAACATTTATACGAGGTAGCTTTTGATAGCCATCAATAACAATAGACCATAAATCAAAGTCAAGTGATTTCAAGAAGGAACTCATCCATGTTTTCCAATAGGTATAATTCGTACCATCAAACAGTGGAGGTCTGTTTGTGGCCTGGCCTTCACTTGTGAATTTCACAGTTGCCATGTGTTGTGTTGTGATCTATATAACAATTAGTTAAAATGAATAAATAACTGCAATGTTACCTTGCTTTACCTGTAACACCCGCTCTGATACCAATTTTAGGAACGAAATCGTAAAACACAATACTCTAGAGGGGGGTGAATAGAGTTGGCAGCCGAATAATGCTAATTAAAAATGTTCAGCAAGATCACAGAATAATAATCACAACTAAATAATGTAAAGACAGAGATAAGAAAGCAAACGCAAAGACATCGATGTATACTGGTTTTCCTCTGTTGAGGACTAATCCAGTCGGTAGAACTCTTGCTACCAGTTGAATCTACTATTGGCAAAACTGCAAGTTTTCTTACGAAGTCCTTACAACTTCTACAAAGCGAGCTTTGATACGAAGAACTCTTCCAACTTCAATTTTAAAGAGTTGAATCTTCTATCAAGCCTCTGATTACAATCACTCTGAAACTTCTAGACCGCACCGCACTGGCAAATCGACTAGAGGATTGTAACTGGCTTGGGATCTAAAATTTGAAGCTCGAGAAAGACACTTTGGAAGACTGAAAGCTTTAGATAGAGAGAATATTGAAAGTGAATGAGTGAGTTGAAATGATCGAAATCCTTCTCTATTTATAGGAGTTCCAAAGACAGAATTCTGGTAGAATTCGGACAGAATTCGGGCAGAACTCAATGAGAAAATCTCGGTCAAATCCGCAACTGCAGGAGGACCAAGTTCCAGAGAATTCCAAAATCAAAACGGCCACTAACCGAACTCTGGCCGAACTCTGGCCGAGTTCTGTCAGGGTTAGGTTAGGTTTTTAAAATTAGTTTTTAGGGAATTTTGAAAACCTTTTTGAAGCTTTTGTTAATATGAATTTTTTTCAAAACTAAGGATATTTTTAAAAACATTTTGAAATCATTTTGGAATAGCCTATTTTCCAGTACGACTCAGTGTAAAACGTATTCCTAGACTCAATAAAATGAAAAATACATTGCTTAAAGAAATACAGACTCGAACAGGCAAACATTGCTTCGGTCTTGAACTGAGTAGATAGCTGTTCTTGATCATGTCCAAGAGTCCGATATATCCTGACTAGCTTCATATATCCAGACAGAGTTTGATCAATTATTAAAATCAGTTTGACCATATGACCAATGGGCCAACAGGGTTTAAACTAAAACAGTCTAGAAAGTTCACCGCCCTGAATACCGGGTCAGCTTCCAATAAATAAGTCGAAGGCATGGCGTCAGGTTTCGCTTCAGGAGACTCAATTTCGGTGACAACATTGGTCTCCATCTCCTTCTTCTTAGATGCCATCGAAATTACAGAAGTGAAGAATAAAGTACAAAGATCAACCCCTACATATATATCACCAAACTGACTCTTCATATTCCTCATGGGAAACTGAAAATGATCAATGAAACTCGGAAAGACGAAGAGGAGATTGAGTGTTTTCGAGAAAGAGATTTAATTGTGTTGACCAGGCGTTGACTGGCGCAACTTGACTCAGTCAAAACTTTTATAAATTCTAAATATTTCAAAACTTTGAAATGTTTTTAAGTTTTGAAAACTTTGAAGGGGGTCTTATAGGGCCTAAAAATCAAGTTGTGCCCCTAAAATCAAGCTGCGCCACTAATAATGGAGCTCAGAGATCAAACTGCACCATTGATCAGGTTGCGCCATATACCAGACTGCGCCTAGTCATATTGCGCCAAAGTCTACGTGGCGTCTGACATTTAATGGCAATCATTACCTGACAACACTGACAACTGACAGCACAGTAAACTAAGAAAATCTCTTCGAATCCTTCGAATTGTGCCGCTCGAGGAGAGTTGGTTGACAGCTGTCTTGCACGTCTTATGAGTTGCGCCTAGGCGCAATCTAAAACAAAATCCTTAGTTGCGCGTAGGCACAATCTGAACAACTGTTTCTCAAAAGCTGCCACATGTCCAGGCGTAGTCTAATCAGGCGCAGTTTAATTTGTTGACTGAAGCTCGCGCAACCTGATAAAGTTGAGACAATTTTCATTTCCAAAGTAGGATGACGTGGTGCACATGCCACTAATCTCTCAAGACGTGTCTACTATCCTGTACATGACCACGCGCATCTCAATCACATGATGCCACGCGTCTAAATACAATTAGTATACGATAGATAACTGAATAAAAGTTGGCGCAACATGAGGTTGGCGTAGCCCAATGTGGCGTAACCCAGCCTCGCGCACATCAGAATAACTGCTAAAATAGTTATTTCCAGAACTCTATAAATAGAGTTTCCAATCATTGTTAAAAGATAGACACATAGATCAAGAACACTTGTAAAATTGTTGCTGCATTCTCCAGAGGCTTTAGTCTTCAAGTTCACATAGTCCAAGGGTTAAAGCGATCGTCTTCTGATCAGATTCCTACAGTTGTACTTCTCAAGAATTCAAATTATACTCTTGTACTTTTTTTAAAAGTTTGTAATAGAACAACTTTTTATTTTTGCAAACAGCCATTGTTGAATAGCTTTGATAAACATCTAAACTGTTCTTTGTGCAAAATAACTCTTGACCAATCACTGTGATCGACTTCTGGGTGTTGACAGGAGTAGCAAATGAGATTGTCAAACTAGCAAGAGCATCTGCTTACGTATTCCTTAATCGAGAGACATACTCGATAAGAATCTAGAAAAGGTAGCAGTTATCTCAAGAGTTGCTTGGTCATACAGAATGAGATCTTCATGTTTGTAACTCCCCTTTCCGGATTTTTAAAAATTACTATTGTTATTTGTGTGCAAAATAAAATTCCCAGTTCTGAAATCTTTCCTAAATCTCTAACCCTAATTTTGTCAGGCTTCCTTAAGGCGTATTTTAATTAGATGATAGAGTTTATTATTTAATTATATATTTGAATTTCTATGTTGAAATTATTTGCTAAATATTAAAATATGTGACTTAAATTATTAAATATTATCAAATATTTATTTTTATATTAGTTTTATGATTTCAAGGAAATATATTCGTTTTAAAATAAGTTATTTGATGGCAATAGATATTATTTCGTAATAATTAATTATTTGATATATTTGAATTATATGATTTAAAAATCGTCCGATAAAATATTAAGCAATACTTTAAATTATTATCATACTTTAAATGGATTAGATATGTTCAAAAATGATTGTTTCGGATTTAGATTTATGAGAAGACTATCTATTAGAATTTAAATAATTTGATTTTATTTGGAGAATTATAATAAGATTTCTTAATTATCATTCCTATCAACTAGTTTAAATTCACATGCTAGTTATATCTTTTAGAAGCAAATGGGTTGCCAATATTTATATATGCTTTTTGAATTCATTCCCAACCAATCCCTTCATCAATCCTCCGCCAACACCAATTCCCTTAGCCACCCTTCGCTAGAAAATTCCCAGAACAACACACCACTCACGCCGACCATTCTCAACCATCACCTCTTCCTGTGTCCATGGCACCCTCACCATTCGCCACCACCATCTGTCAAAACCGACCACCACAGAAGTCACCTTGTCCGAACCCGTGTGTTCGTGTCCTGATTCATCCCCTTACCCAGTTCTTTACACAAATACAAATTCTGTGTCCGACATCAATTAGGACACACCCACAAAAGAAAAATCAAAGCCAAAACTCCCCCCATCACCACCACTTACCACCGGCACAAGCGTCGTGATGTCCCCAATCTGTCGCCGCTACACGTCCTGCGGCCAACGCCCCCGTTCCAGTGCCCCTCTCCAGTAAAGCATCACCGCACCGGACCTTTGCCAAGCTCTGACAAAACCAACCACTGGCATTGCTTTCACCGCCACCCCACTCCTCTCTGTCCCAGCGTACAGGCCGACGCCAACCCCGTGTTCAACATCACCTGCAGCATCTTCCTGCCAACCACGTCGTCCTTGGCCATTCGGCAGACACCGTCGGATACCATCTTCTGACCCAGCCACTTCGCTTCGCGAAGACAACCGTGCCTTCGTGACTGCTGTGCAGGCCCATCGACAATCGACGAGTCTTTTTCTGTGTCGGAAAGAGACACCTCGAGCATGTCCATAACAGTCTCGATGCCAGCGCTTTTGACGGGAAGGCCAGAGCCGTGTGAAAAGTTGCGCTATTGACGGAACCCTGATGCCACCAAAGACCCACTCGAGCAGCCACGACTCCGCGCCTGCAGCTTTGTCCTTATCCCCCGCCCTCGTATTTCTGTGCTACAGTGCCACTGCTGTGCCGTCGAGATCCCTGGCTTACGGGACTGGACGTCGTGCTACCGTGGCCGAGTTTATAGCCGAGCGGCGCCCCTGTCGAACGGCGGAGCCCCTCTCCTCCAGATTCGGTCGACCGCGGCCGGTTCCTTTCAGCTGCAACCTCATCGAGGTCGACCCTGCCTGTACGAGCGAACCCTCCTCCACGGGCGGCCGCCTTGCCAAGCACCCCTAGCGTAGCCGAGCGCCCCACCATAACCGGTGCCACAACCCACAAGCTCTACAGCTGGAGAAGCCCCGCGAGCGGCCGTGCCTCCCGACCGTTGCCACGCCGAAGTCGAGCAGCCGCCCACCCCAGTGAGCCTCTCTTTCACTCTACTCTCTTTTCTCTAATAGGTTCTCTCTCTCCTTTTCTGTGTGTATTCTCCTTTTTATGTGTTGTTCTTTTGCTACAATAGCTGAAGTGAAGAACAGATGGCAACTCTAGAGGGGGTGAATAGAGTTTATAGAGATAATATCCAATTAAAAATTCAACTCTATCACAAACAAAACTAATCAGAGTAAATGCGGAATTTAAAGTGAGAAGAAAGAGAGCATACGCAAACACAGCCGATTTTAACCTGGTTTCCCTCGTAGAGGACTAGTCCAGGCCTGACAACTCTAGCTCAGGATTAAATCCACTATTTGTGAAATAGTAGTTTACAACCCGTGCCTTTTCTTCAGAAGAGCACGTCAACTTCTTACAAAGGATCGCAGTGGCGATTGCTTGGAATTTTCCAAGCGACTTCTTCAACTCTTGCACAAGACTTCTAACTGAGAGATGCTGAGCACTCGAGACATAGGATGCTTGTGGCTAGTAGATGGGAAGGGGATGGCTTATTTGAGCTTTAAGAGAGTAGAGAAGAGAAGATTGGATGATTTGAAATGAGAGAATTCTTGGCCTTTTTATAGGGTTTTTGTAGGCAGAATTCGTGTAACGCCCCACCACTTTTTTTTTCTTATCATATCTAAACTTTTTAAATATATATAGATACATCTATACATCTATATATGTATATATCCGTACATATACCACAATTTATTTTAAAACCAACTAACAAATTTAATATTATCTATCCAAATATTTAATATATTTAAACATATCTACATATATATAAATTCAACTAACAATAAATCAACTCAAAATAATAATATCTTAATATAAAAAAATGTTTAATAATTTTCACAAAATAACTTTAATAATAATAATTTTATAAAATCGTCCCAATGGGTGAACTCATACCATACACCCTCACCCGGGTCCAAAAATTGTCAATTTTTTGTAAAATATTATTTTATTAATAAAATATAGATTTTTGTACCCAAAGTCAATAAATATTCAACAAGTTCAAAATATTTGTACATACACAAAATATTCCTATATGGCCACCTTAGTCACCCCACATGCTCAAATGGGCTTAAAATTTTGTTCGGGCCCTGTTCGGGCTGAATTGGCCAAACCGGGTCATCAAAAAAAAATAAATAAAACCATAAATTATATAAATTTATTTTTTAGTCTAATAAAATAATAAAAATAATAATTAAAAAATAGGAGTTTTACATCCTACCCAACTTACAAGAATTTCGTCCTCGAAATTTAGGATTAATAGGGTAGATAGGGTTGAGGGATAGGAAGAGTTCATCAATACCAAAATGCAATTAAATTTTTGGAGGAGGCGATAAAACGGCGTTCAACACCACCATGCAATAGAAAATTGTGGAGTCGATATATACAAAAATATATCATGGTTATGGAATTGAATATGGGTTGCCAATGAAGGTAGCAAAATTTCAATAATCCAATTTGGAGAGTAATAAGGAATTGAGTAGATCAAGGAGAATAATTTAGACCTTTGGGAGATGTGGTTCCTAGAGAGAAACTGGAGACTAATCGCCTCGGTTGAGAGTTTGATTTAAGTGAATGATTAGAATCATTCTCGAGTGCTCGAGAACAATTGCAAGGGCACGATAATAATGAGGAGTAGTTAAAGGCGAGGATATAGCCACATGAGTCGGTCGGTGGCTATCTACATTTGAGTATAATTAACCGATTGGGCAACCATAGATGATACCTTGAGTCTATCTTAGCAAGTACAGTGCCTTGTCTTTCAAAAATAAGTAAAGACAAGAACAACAAAGGTTTCAAAGACGGTGTTATATATTGAGTACGAATTGTGGGGTTCATAGGCGGCAAAATAATTCAAAGAGAATTGTCACGGCGGTCGCAGATGAGACTCTAAGGCAAGTTTAACTATGTCTCCATCTGTATAGAATAAGTTATGATAAGCGAACCAAAGTGCAATAGGTTGATCAGACCATCATGCACCGGTTCTGATTAGACAATATGTTAGTGGGTGCACCCAATAAAATATGTCATGATCAAGCTTGATAACGAAATAAGCTTGCAAAAACTAAAGCTAATTTAGCAGCATGAGATTGTCAAAATATGCGTAATGGAGGTAATGATGAAGGAATTTAAATAGTCCAAGATCTTTTAAAATCGAGTCTTGCCCGAGGTGTGGGCCTATACAGTTGTCCTAGTTTTCTTCATTTATGGCTTCGTAGACTAGATAAGGTAGGGTCCTCAAAATTTAGAGTCTAAGTGAACTTACCAATGTGGTTCACAAGGAAAAAGGTTTGTTAGATGGCGAGGTATTCTACCCAACTTACAAGAGTTAAACTAATAGTATCATAGGACAATGGGTCAAGCAATCAAGATAAAGTACAAATTTAAGCATTTAAGGAATTTAGTAGAACACAACTCACATATCGGGTCGAAGGAACTGAGTCGAGGTTGAATCCCTATCCGTGGTCGAAAAATATATTGGTGTCATGGTAAGGATTATAGTTTAGCCATTTTGATTAGAAGGTCATATCATGAAAATAGTGTACAAGGAGACGTGTTTTAGTGGGACATGATATATCTACATGAAGGTGGACTTGTCTAGGTCTTACACATGAAATTTGTTGGAAGGAAAAGTCTAGTGTTGTGCTCCAAATATCCAAGTCACGGTATGGGACGCCAAAAGATCTAAAATAGAAAGTGGGAGTTCACGAGGTGATAATTTATGCACAAAAATAAAGAAGATCAAGTTAAAGCATGAGATAAAATTAATTAAAGAATCCATAAGAATAATTTAGGAACATAATTTCGGGGAGAATATAGTCTCCTAGATGAATACAGTTAAGGAACCATTATCTCATTATTTAAATTGCAAATGGGTTAGAAGGTTGCAATTAAAAGATCTAGAATTTGAAGGAAGGTCGAGTAAGTCAAAGTGGAGATACAGTCACATAGCTGGGTAGATGACTAACAACACTTGTGTATATACTACTATCATGGTCATGAGTGACATGGCAATTAGTGTGGAGTACATCTATCTAATTAGAGCTATCTTGATGGCCTACCATTTAAAATTTAACTCCAGTTTCCTCCAAAAGTTTCAAAAATAAATCACCAAAATTTGTATTCACTCCAAGCCGTTCAAATTCATCATAAAAATTTAAATCACTCTCATAAATCTCAAAGTAAAATTTTATCACGTTACTACTAAACTTTTTCAAAATTAACGTTTAAACTCAACTATTTAACTCAAGAGTTCATAATTTACGAATCCATAAAAATTTCACAATCAATCAAAAATTTAACACCCTAACATTTTCAAATAACTCATAATAAAACTCTTAGCATATTAAAAGCAATCTCAAAAATTACGCTCAATGCTCTTATCAATTATAACTTCTATTCATACTACCTTATACCAATATAATCAAAAATTTAAATGGTAACTTTGTTTGATCAATCAAAACAACCTTATCGCATCATTAGTATATTTTTATTTTATTTCAAAATTTGCGATATTAGCAATCCGACATTAAACTAAATTTCCAAATAATCTTATCAGTCAAAATCTTTTTTTTTTACCAGAAATCTAAATAGATCTGTAAATTCTCAATCACATGACACAATTTAAAATAAGAAAAAAAATTCTAAAAATTTGTTTTCAATTATGGTAAACCAAAATTTACCATCATTACTTCCACTTAAATTTTAAAATTTACTAAACACGAAAATCGTAAGTTGTACAACTCAATTTTAAATAATTTCTATGGCCATTTTTTAAAAGCTAAGATCATTCTCAATTCAAATCTATAACTGTTCGAAGGTGTATAACTATAATATACAATAATCATAAACATCAAAACTCAAAAATCAAATAAATTGTATATTTGTTCAAAGATGTATATCTATCACCCAAAACTCATAAATATCATAACTCGAAAAGCAAATCGATTTTTATACTTGTGCAAAGATGTATAACTATAACCCAATAAATCATAAACATCAAATCTCAAAAGCCAATCAATTTCTTAAATCAATGGTATAAAGATTCTAGCTATATATATATATATATATATATATATATATATATATATATATATATATATTTTATATATATATATATATATATATATATATATATATATATATATATATATTCTTCCTGTAGTATCAATCCTATGATGTTTACTATTTAGAAATCTCAAGGTTAAAACTTTCCGTGGCAATATCCTACTTTACAAATTATTAATCATTAAATCACACTTTAAAAAAAACTTTTAACTCAATTAGTCTTAAATGTATTCCAATTGCCAATATAATCATTCTAGCCATGTGTTTGACCTATGAGCATATACTAGTGTAGTCATCTTCCGAGTTGATACTAAGCACGAAAATAAGAATCGATGGTAGAAAGGAATCAAGCAAGATGCAATTCAAGGAGGTCGAACAAGAGTTCAGAACTTGAAGCCAAGGGGAGGGGTCAATCTGTATGGATGAGATTCCTAAATTCTAATCCTATGTTGCAGGCTCACATCGGTACAATTACGTAACCAAAGTGACAAACTTGACCTGCATGGGCCACCACAAAAACATGTAACGCCCCAGTCCCAAAATACGTAGGACTAGGTACATCGACATGCCAGCTGTATACATACGAAGTATACTCCAATATATGGAAACCTCATATGAATACATAAGCTGTAAAATGCAGTAAACCAAGAATGATCTAATCTCATCCAAAAATAAAGAATAAAAGATATCATATAATCAACTGTAATAAGTCTTTGAACAATACGTTGGACGGAGACAAAGTCCACTACCAACAATCTCAAATAAAAGGTACAAGAAGGAATAGATGAAATAACAAGACTAGCCAAGTGCAATCATCTTTGAAAGGATGGAGAAGATCACGGCCTCGACTAGAACACCTGCAATATCACAGAAGCACACACACCTGGGGAGATAACCAGGTCCTCAGAGGGACGTAACAAGATACATGAAGAACATGCCATATGAACTGAATATAAATGCACCATAAAATAAAGATAAAGTAAAAGTGTCCAAACCATAACACGGCTCAATATCACATCATCGAAACAGTAGGCTACCCCTACAACCAAACAAGGACAAGGGATAATTTACTATTCCGCGATGTGTCATTTTTCTGTGCCATGATTGGAACAAGAAATTTGCTAAGGTCTCCTAACCTTTCTAGTAGGCAATTTAGAAGACATATCGATGTATGGGCAAGTGAAGGCTGACTCCCCCAGGACAAGTAACAACTCATAACTCGCACACGTCAAGTACCAATACTATCAACCGGCATAACTCGAGGCTAGCGGCCCACGTGACCCATCAGTCCACATAGCTCGAGGCTAGTGACCCTCGCGACTCGACTACCGTAGTACGCAGTTACTACAGCTTTTGGATTTGGGGTAGCCCATACATTTAACTGTCTTCTCCCTCCCAAGGTTCCTAACAAAAGGTAGTTCGCTAAGCCTAGGTCCATATGCATACAAAAGACAAGAAAGAAAATAATTGAAACAAAATAAAGTGAACAAAATAGCAAGTACTGGATCCAACTGAGAACTAATAATAAAATATGCAGTAAATAAATACATAAAGGTGCATCTAATTATGAACAATAAATAAGGCAAGGTATCTTGCCTGCGGGTGGTGCGAGAAGCAGCAAAATCCAACAATCAGAATCATCAACACGAAAGTCAAAATCCACAAGAGGCTCCGGATGCTGAAACAAACATCACGAACGAGTTTGGAATATAAGATATGCCTAAGAAATGCCTGTCCAAAAGTTAAATTTTGGAACGGGGGCAAAATCATAATTTCAGGTCAAAACGATGTCCGCCGTTGGACCCGCTTTGTACCGAAATACACGCCAGAATTGTCACGACCCGCACCCACCGTGAGGGTACGAGTACGTAACAATGCCCAGCCTACACCGCAGTGTCGGCGGTAGAACGCTGTTCTAGGTCATGAACTATAACTAGCATAATATGAATACTCTCCATAAGGAGGCCAACACAGAGGTACAACTCAATCACAATCTAAGGTAGAATGATAAAGATAGATAAACATGAAATCCAAAAGAGATACAGGAGATAGAAGTCTAAGTGTCTAAGATACATAATCCCAGAAATATATCTCAAAACTCAAATACAGTAATCCACAAGTAAATACAACTCCAGACAAAATAAAATAACTATCTAAACAACCTCTACTGTGTCTCCTCTAGGCTAGCAGGCAACCTCCAGGCTATCTGTAAAATTTATCAACAGGTCCAGTCAGGACATGAGCGAGCACAATACATCTGACGCAGATCATAACAGGTTAGAGAATATAAACATGCAAGAGAGTACGATACATGAAACTAAAATAAAGAACATGATGTAAACAGAGAGAGAACTGTAATAAAAATATCTACTATAAGTAGAGAGCTACCAGTGACTAGTGATTTAGAGTACAAGGTCGACATGTGAACGGCTGGATTTGCACATGACTATACTAAAGAGGCGCACATGGCTATACTACTTTGGAATTGTTCACATGGCTATTTATACTCCCCCATACCCCAATCAATACACAATGATCCAAACAAGTTATGTTACGTACATGGTTTTCACATGAAGCCCATAAATGGATGCATATATAATATAGGTTATACTTGAGATACATGGGAAACATGACCGATTCATGAGAGCACATGAGAGTACACGAGCATGCATGAACGAGCATGATGTACATGAGAAACATGAATAACATGAGAGCGAGGAATACATGATGTACATGAAACATATGACATAATGTATCCGATGCTCCCGAGGGGGATAACATCTCAATGTAGGGATCCATATAGTACCAATCCGTGATAATATCGTGACAGCATCAAATAAGGTAAACTAGAGCAGGAATATAATTCTAAGCAAGTTATGAAATGATCAGAGAATGTACTCGCCTGATATCTGAATATCCAAGGTAAAGATACTGTCCGAGGAGAGGTGTCTGGCTCCTAATTAGAACAGCACAAGTCACAACATGTCCAGAAGGGTAATATAAAGTACTACAATACATTCTACATGAATCTAGGTCAAACTAGGCTAAAGTCAACCCTTGGTCAACTCTGGTCAACTGCACTAGTCAAACTAGGTCAAACTAGGTTATGTCCTAACCCAGCAAGTCTTACTAGGCCTAACCAAGACTATCCTAGCAAGCACACATCAATACAAGGCTATACAAGCCAACATACACCGAACTCTATATAGCATGCAATTATTCAATACTCAAATAGGCAAGAATTCACATTGGATATACACTAGGTAATCTATTACTTTAAACTATATATGTCTACACATATATACACATGCATATATTGGTATTCAACATTAGGTCTATAATCATGGCATTTCAAATGGTTATATAAACTTATATATTACAACATAATATGCTAACATATATATAATATACATACATAGCTAAGTTAACTGTATTCATAAATACTTATTTAAGAGGCTATGTGTGTGTATGTGAACATGGCAAAGGGGCAAGTGAGGGTTAAATGGGCATACATAGTGTATATATATCAAAGAGTGTCAAAGTGTAACTGAACAATGTGTCAAGTGTGATAGTGTCTACATAGTGTAAGGGGTACATGAGGTAATATAGGATTTGTGTTAACATAGAACATTACATCTCATTAACTTGTATATTGCATACATTACATCTATTATTATATTACATTCATGCTTGCATTCATTCATCATTCATTTATTCTCTTGCACTACTATATGCACCATACATTACATACTATGGAACCTACATATTCATTACAAGCCATACTTATACATGCTTACATTAGATAGGATACTTACACCTCATACATCATTTATTTAAACATTTACTCATGCTTGCATTCTCTATTTAATTACATAATGCATATTAACATGGGTTAAAATCAAATAAAACATTATATTACACACAAGGGTGCACAAAATGCATATGCCGAATAGTAACTACTACTAATAATCAATACTGTACCATCTCAGCATGAATTAAAATCTAGAATTAAAGTATGTTATATATCTATGTGTTAGCTTTCTGAAACTTCAAACGGATCACATTTTCGTTTCCGGAAAATCCCAGAATTGCGAAAACACCGAGAACGCGTTTGTCTTTCGTACAGCTGACACTCAAATAATTCTCTAGAAAGTTACAGAAAGAATTAGGCCTGTTAATATATGTTTTTGGAAATCTAACTTCAATACGCTTCTTTTAAAAAAACAGGAGATTAAACCGAGCTTTGAGCTAGAAGTTATGACATTTCTAAGTTAGGGCTGAAATTAAAAACGTGGATAAAAATCATGACGGATTTAGGTAGTTTGAGACAAAAGAACACAAGTATATAACATAATATATCAAGAACTCACTCCCTACACTAATATATATATATATATATGAGACACTATAGAACACATCTCCAATACAAAAATATGAGATTAAACATGTAATAATTCATTCATACATAACAACAACACATAGTGTGTCCAAATTTGGGATTTTCCCCACATGGACACAACTACAACACAAAGGACACTTCTATGACCTCCAAATGGACACGAAATGGACACAAATGGAGATACAACTATGGGGTTATTCCTATGGGTTCAAAATAGACCAATATGCATGAGGAAATGAAAAGAAGAAGGGATTTATACCTCCCGGTAGATCGAATTGAAGAAAAGCCTTCCCGGAGCGACACCGACACGTAGAGATTCCAAAAGAACATGAACGAGCTTCGAATCCTCCCAAACTTGGGTAGCTTCCTCCTTGGCTAGAATGGAGAAGGAAAGAAGAAGATTTGGTGGCGAAATGGAAGGATTTGGTGGAGAAATTGCTAGGGATTGCTCTCTAGGAATTTGGGGAAGAACAAGAGAGAGAGTGTGGATGAGAATAATGAAATGAACTTGAGCCTATCCTCTCCCAAAGTGGCTGGCCATATGGGGCTATTTGTCCTATTATGGTAAGGTCCAAAATGCTCCCACTAACCTATTCTATGAGTATTAGAAAAGGGCTAATTGGTTGGGGCTAAATTAGTCATTCTAAAGTCTCTAATCACACTAACCTTATCCATAATAATTAGTCTAACCTCTAACTAAAATATTTCTATCATGTGGACTAAAATTAATATCATGTGGGCCATGTCTAACTAGTGTGTGGGTCCCACTAGAGTCAAACTACCCCCGGGTCCCCGTTTCAAGTCGGATTGAGTTGAAATTCGAACCCGACTCAAATAACCCCAAAACAATATCATAAATAATAAAATAAATTTCAACCCCAAAATAATATCATAAATAATAAAATAAATTTTAAAAATATTTAAAAATATAAAATGACAAAAATACCCCTGTTTCTGAAAACTGGGGGTGACAAGAATCTACGGTCTCTAAATTCGTCAAACTACATGTCTATAGATTTGTTTTGACGAGACGAACCCAACGGTATGTCCAATTTTGGATTCCGGTGGGCTGTACACAAAATCGTCCGTTGAGTGGGATTGTGGGTCCGCCAAAATTGCGTCCCGATCAACGGTCTCAGAATCGGACCAAACTTGGCTTACAGGACCAGAAAAATATTTTGAGTCCAATGGCGCAAGTTTCGTCGCGATTTGATGAGTGTGCACAAAATAATTGAGAAATTTCGAAAAGCCCGATACGCAAAAATCGATGGATACGGACCAAATTCGTCGCGCACACGCAACCAATTTGAATTTCGTCAATTCTCGCACGTCCAAAAATTCGATATGGACCTTTCGGTACTTTCGGTTCGCGACGGGGTTGCCCGATTTGTCGGGACGTACCTCGTACGGGGTTTTTAATGTTTATAAAAACTGATTTTTTGAGATATTTAATTTAATTAAAAACTAAAATTTATTGCAGAGTAAATAAATCTATTTGAAGTGATGATAGAGGGTCATGGGGACTTTCTACACGAATTTACGGATCTAAAAATGGATTTAAATTGACAGAGAAATTGATTGGGGAAGTGGGATACCTTAAAGTGGGAATCTGTTGTTGTTTGTTGTTGTCGCCGTGTCGACCGTGAGGCGGGACTGCCATCCCTCCGGCGAGGCTGGGCACGTACGCCGAGGAGAGATACGGGGACAGAGGTGAGAGGAGGAAGAAAGGAAGGAGAGTGGAGGAGGAGAAATAATTAAGGATTAGGGTTTTATAGTATATATATATAACTATATATTATGTAGCTTATAAAGGGGGTCCGCCCTTAAATGGGTTACTGTTGTTAAGGGGGGTCGGCCACAAGCTTGTAAAGGGGCACACAAAGCATGGTGTCGGCTACCACTCAGCGTGTTGTGAGTGGTCCTTTGGTTATTTGAGATTTCTCATCAAATCTCAACAACATATATTTATATATTAATATTTATATGAGAATATATTATAAGGATATATGCATGGCATATGCGCATGTTGCTGTAGTTGTTGTTGGTGGTGGGGGTCGGCCCCACCACTTTTTTTTTTCTTATCATATCTAAATTTTTTAAATATATATACAGATACATCTATACATCTATATATGTATATATCCGTACATATACCACAATTTATTTTAAAACCAACTAACAAATTTAATATTATCTATCCAAATATTTAATATATTTAAACATATCTACATATATATAAATTCAACTCACAATAAATCAACTCAAAATAATAATATCCTAATATAATAAAATGTTTAATAATTTTCACAAAATAACTTTAATAATAATAATTTTATAAAATCGTCCTAATGGGTGAACTCATACCGTACACCCTCACCCGGGTCCAAAAATTGTCAATTTTTTGTAAAATATTATTTTATTAATAAAATATAGATTTTTGTACCCAAAGTCAATAAATATTCAACAAGTTCAAAAATATTTGTACATACACAAAATATTCCTATATGGCCACCTTAGTCACCCCACATGCTCAAATGGGCTTAAAATTTTGTTCGGGCCCTGTTCGGGCCGAATTGGCCAAACCGGGTCATCAAAAAAAATAAATAAGACCATAAATTGTATAAATTTATTTTTTAGTCTAATAAAATAATAAAAATAATAATTAAAAAATAGGGGTTTTACAATTCGGCCAGAATTCGGGTAGAAAATTTTAAATATTTGGCCGTTGGACAACTTGCAACCAGCTAACCCTAAAATTTAGGTTGCTGATTTTTAGGGGACAGAGTTCGGCCCGAACTCTGTGTGGAGGCAGAGTTCGGCCCGAACTCTGTCTCCAGAGTACAGAATGATTCTAAGGGACAAATGGGCTTATTTCTGGATGATGGAGTTTATGGATTTTTGGGTAGGCTTTTGGTCAAGTCTCAAGAGCTCAGCATGACACAGTTTACAACAGTCTAGACTCAATAAAAGTATAAAATACAGACTCATATATAACTGTTTTGCAAAGACTGAGCTGTCGTCTGACTTGAGCTTGATGTAGACGTCGTGTGTCGTATTGAATTATTACAAGTATTATTTAGTCAATGTTATCGATATTTGGTTGACTGTGACTTTGTGTCAACAATCTCCCCCATATTGATAATTGACAAAATAATAATTGTATATTCAATATTCATACCTGGACACAGTCAATGACAAAAGTATAGCTCCCCCATAATCGGTGCCGAGCTAAATAAGATAGCTTCCCGTAAACAATGCGTTGAACCTGTTGGCCTGATAAGGAACATCTCCCAAAAGCACCAAAAGCAGATATATACAAAAAAAAAACGAATAGAAAGAATATACATGTCTCTCCCCCTTTTGGCATTTAGCAATATAAGCAAGTAATAATGGGCAAACACACCAAAAGAGAAAAAATGGCATATTAACGAACATAACGAGCAGAGAGTAATAGAACTACGATAATCATAAGAGTTATCACTAAAACATAAAGAGTATATGACAAACCAAGTACATAAATCCAACTAAACAACTGAAAAACTGGAAAGCATAAAACATAAACTATGATCAACAGCAGCATCATCAGGTAGTAGCCATCTCTATCATGGAGCACGAGAAGGCCCAGTGGTGTCGGAAGGATCAGTGAAGGAACGGCTGGGGTCCACAAAAGCAGCATCCGGATCCAGGTAGCGCATGACCCAAGGATCGTCAATGCGATATCCCTCGCGACCGGGATCCTGCTCCATGGGAATGGGCATAGAAGGATGACGAGACATGGAATACCGAATATCGTACAGCGAGTTGCTGAGGGCACTCATCTGCAGGGTAGTACGGTAGTCCATCTGAGTCCAGCGATCGTCCTCTAAGGTGAAGCGATCTCGGAGCATGGTCTGGATGGAGTCAAGGGTAGCAGGAGGAGGTGGCGCATCCTGTCCAAGTGGAGGGGCGTCGGGCTCCTCATCATCAGAATGCTCAGATGTGGCAGGAGAGGCTACGACTGCCTGAAGTCGTCGTGCCTTAGATAGGAAGGCAGGAGCAGGCAAGAAAGGACAATCATCAAGAGGTACATGGAACGCACGAAAGACCATAGGAAGATATAAGGCATAAACCAAGGCTCGTGGTTTCTTCCTACAGTTAATCATCCAGTCCATCATGGTACGTGGAAGATTAAAAGGAACACAAAAATGAAGATGATAAATAGCAGATATTTTAAAATAGGTAATTTCATCGGTAGAACCCGCTTTGGGTAGAATGGTGTTGAAGACAATCCGATGAAGTTCATAGAAATATGGATTTAGATATTTAGCAATAAGCTTGCGAGGACGTGTGTTCGGAGTACACAAGTCGTCCTTGAAGCTTTCAAGGAAAGTTCCGTTGGGAAATCGAAACGACCGAGCTTCAACAAGCTTTTCCCAAGAATTGGGCTCTTGAAGTTCAAGATATTCGGCTAAGTCAAAATCATCAAATGAGATATCAATACCCGCAACACGTGAATAGATGTGAGTATCATCATGAGTCAAGTTGCAGTAAAACATCTGTATGTCACTACGATATATGACCGAATTTGTTGTAACAAGTTCGTCAAGGCAAAGGTCATTAAAGAGTGCATCATATTGAGAGAAAATTGTGAAGTTTATGGGGTGTCCCGCAAACACCGGGCGTGTCCGAAAATCACTAAACCATTCTTTGGATGCGTCTAGTGATATAAAAGTCGGTCGTCATAAGTGTTTGGATCACGTGGACGTGAAGGGTTGAACAACGGATGAGGTGGTTGTTGTTGTTCAACGGGTTGCTCAACGGGAGGAGGAGCATTCGACGAGGACGCTCCCTCGTTCCGAATTCTCTTCCCACGGTTGAGCAAGCGAGGAGCCATAGCACAAAGTAGAGAAAATTGAAATAGAGAAGAAGAGTAAGTTATACCTCAAATAAATGATGAACAGTGAAAGAGAATTGGAAAATAGCCCTTCTCCTTGAGTTTGGGAAAGAATGGAGCACTATAGAAAAGAAATTAGGGTTAGGGTTTTGAGAGAATAGTGGAGGAGAAGTGGAAAAGGTGGTAAGAAAGAAGGAGGAGGAAGAGAAACCGAATATAAGGGAAGGGTTTCTCTTGGTCGGAGTGAATCAGGACCATTGGATCAAGTTGTGATCAACGGCTGGAACTGCCCCCGATTCTGGAACAGGGAGGCCGAACTTGGCCTGAACTCTGGTAAGGGCAGAGTTCGGCCCGAATTCTGGGTCCTTGTCCCAGAACTGAAATCAGGCTGAAAGGATGAAATATTGGTTAAGTATGGGAAACCCATAAATGATTAAGAGATTCAATAAACCAGATAGTATAAGTAGAAGGATAGCAATATGAAATTGAAAATTAGCATATCAGCAGGTGATAAATCAAAATGTACCGTATAATAAACAAGGAGTTATATCATAATTTAATATTTTGAATTTGCCATGGGTTAGCTACAGGGGCCGGATCCCAGCTAGCGGTAGTCCTGAGGACTAGTGCACCGTGTCGCTTAGGCTTTTACGCCTTGTTGCCAGAAGGGCCCTTTCGGCTTGTACTCATAGCAAGTTCATCATAATAGAATCACAATATAATCGATATTTATGCAGGTGTATTTTAATTTATGACGGCTTCATCTAAAATTCCAAGTTTACGACAAAGGAAATTGAAGCGCTCTTCGGATAATGGCTTTGTGAAGAAATCCGCTAACTGATGATCAGTGTCAATAAATTCTAAGTTAATCGTGCCATTTTGCTGATGATCACGCAAAAAGTAGTGTCAAATTTCAATGTGCTTTGTGCGTGAGTGACAAATAGGGTTCTTAGTCAAGTTTATAGCACTAGTGTTGTCATAAAATATTGGAATATACATGAAAGATAAATTATAGTCTTCAAGGGTTTGCTTCATCCACATAATTTATGCACAACAATGCCCAGCTGCTATGTATTCAGCTTCTGTTGTGGATAGTGTGACAGAATTCTGCTTCTTGCTAAACCAAGAGACTAAAGCCTTTCCTAATAAATGACACGTACCGCTCGTACTTTTACGGTCGACCTTGCATCCAGCAAAATTAGCATCAGAGTAACCAATGAGGTCAAATGATGTTGACTTGGGATACCATAGGCCCACTGTAACTGTACCCTTAAGGTATCTAAAGATACGCTTAACTGCGGTCATATGTGATTCCTTAGGATTTGCTTGATATCTAGCACACAGACAAACGCTAAACATTATATCAGGGCGACTAGCAGTAAGATAGAGTAGACTGCCTATCATACCTCGATACTTACGTTGATCTACGGGTTTGTCGCTGTCATCTGGTTCAAGCTTGGTTGAAGTAGCCATAGGAGTGCTGATTGGTTTGACATTATCAAGGTCGAATTTCTTCAG
This sequence comes from Iris pallida, assembly GCA_029216955.1. Lineage (NCBI taxonomy): Eukaryota > Viridiplantae > Streptophyta > Magnoliopsida > Asparagales > Iridaceae > Iris > Iris pallida. The sequence continues at coordinate 28,865,967 of JANAVB010003400.1, read as the reverse complement.
CATGTCCTTTGTATACTTTGACTGACAGATGAAGGTTCCATTTGACATTTGTTTGACTTGCAGCCCAAAAAAGTAGTTGAGCTCTCCCATCATGCTTATCTCAAACTCGGTCTGCATACAATTCGGCACAAACGGTGTTCTTTTTGAATGTGATGTCGGGCAAGCCTCTAACTAGCTTCTTGGTCGATAGCCTGGATATGGTATCCATATTGGCATGACCGAGATGCTGGTGCCATAGTAGTCGTTCATCTTTATGAGCAAATAAGCATCTACCTGCATTGTTAGTATTTCCAGACAAATAGAAAATATAAATATTATCCACTCTTACCCCTTCAAAAGTAATGTCTCCCGTTGACCTATCATAAATAAGGCATTTGTTTTGTCAAAAGTTAATGTCATAACCATGGTCAGCAAGATGACTGATGCTGAGCAAGTTATGCTTTAACTCGGTCACTAGGCAGACATCCTTTATTACGGGGGAGGGAGGATAGCCAATAATACCATTACCTATAATATAACCTTTTAGGTTATTACCGAAGGATACATATCCTTCTTTCTTCATCGATAGTGATACGAAAAGATGTGCGTCTTCCGTCATATGTCGCGAGCATCCACTATCGAGAATCCACTTACTCTTAGTTGAGGAGGGAAGGTCCACCTACATCAAGAGTAGATGTGACCTTTGGTACCCAAGTTCTTGAGGGTCCTGAAAAGTTAGTTTTTAGAAACCATGCATATATCTTTCTATCTACTAATCTTCTAATTCTACATTGTGGTGATATGTGTCCATGTAAACCACAATAAGTACATATAGCATTCCTATTTATATTAGGAGCATGCTGATGATGTCTATAATGAGGAGAAGTATGATGATTAGCATGGTGATGATGACTATGCATAGATTGATGTGGAGTGGCATGGTGATATTGTCTATGTGGAACATCAGAGTAATATGGAATAGCATGGTTATAGTGTCTATATGGAGCAACATGGTGATGATGCCTATATGTAGAATGATGTTGATTGGGTCTTTGTGCAACATTGTGATGATTGTATCTATGTGTAGCATGATGATTGTGTATCATATGAGAGTTATTTCTACGTGTATGTGGTTTGTGTGTTTTATGGAAGTGTGTGTACATGAAAGCATGGTTACGTGTTGTAGGTGGATGACTAGTATGAGAAATGTTATGCTTTGTCTGTGTCTCATGTAATTGGGTTTGAGGTTGAACAACCTGTTTTCCCAATTTAGTCTTTAATCTCTTAGAGACAGCCTGCAGTTCAGTAACCTTAGCATTTAAACCATATATCTTTGTCATAGAAATCTTGTGTCTACTCTTTTCATCAGCAAGCATCGTGTTGAGTGTTGTGATTTTTTGTGGTTGTTGCTCAATACGTGCTTCGGCATCATGAAGGCTTAGTTTAAGCTTAGACACCTCATCTGTGACTTCCGTGGGTGAAGTGTCTCTAATATTATCAAGCAGTAAAGAAAGTCTTCGAATTTCGACTTCATGACTTTTGATTTTGTCCTTGGCATGTTTGTATTTACCAATGATCTTTTTGTGATCATCGAGTAAATCGGTGAAAGCATCGCCAAGTTCATCAAAAGAGAAGTCGTCAAGAGTTTCGTTTGATACCTTGTCGGACGTCGCCATTAGGCACACATTAGCCGCATCTTGAGGAGAGTTCTTCTCTTCCTCGGAGTCACTAGCTTCGCTTTTATGCCAAATGCTTGTGTTGGCATATTTCTTTGAGGAGGTCTTCTTGTATGGCATCTCATAACGGTTGCCTTTCTTTAAGAATGGACAGTCTTTTCGGACGTGTCCAGTCTTCTTGCAACCGTAGCAGGTTGGCTCTTCTTCGCCATCTTCTTGTGGTTCCTTCTTTCTTCGATTGAAGCGAAGGAATTTCTTGAAGTTGTGGACCATAAGAGCTTGATCATCGTCTTCTGAGTTGTCGTCATCCGTCTCTTCGGGTTCAGCCCTCCGTCGGTGAGCTTTGAGTGCGATGTCCTTAGCCTTAGGAGCAGGCTCTTCGAAGTCCTTGAGGTCAAGCTCATGAGTCATTAGCTTTTCCATCAAGGTCTCCATGGACATGGTTGTGAGATCATTTCCTTCAATGATGGCTGTCACCTTAGGGTTCCAAATTTTTGGTAGCCCCCTAAGTAGCTTGCGAATCTTCTCGTGATTTGAATATTGCTTGCCGAGTGAAGACAGGGGATTGATGATGTCGAGGAATCTTGTAAACATTTACGTGATCGTCTCGTTTGGCTTCATCTTGAAAGCTTCGTATTCTTGAGTGAGACGGCTTATCTTAGATTCCTTGACTTGGGTGGTTCCTTCATGCGTCACTTCTAGGAGTTTCCACACTTCGTGAGATGTGGTGCATGTAGATACCCTGTTGAACTCATTCCTGTCTATAGCACAGAATAAAGCATTAATAGCTCTCGCGTCTAGACTTGCCTGTTTCTTCTCCTCGTCAGAATACTTGTCATGTGATTTCTCAACAAGATCACCGTTGACAACTATTCTGGCGGGCTTTTTGTAACCGTCAGTGACGACAGTCCACAGGTCAAAGTCTAGCGACTTGAGATAAAAGCTCATCCTTGTTTTCCAATACGTGTAGTTAGTTCCATCAAATAGGGGAGGCCTATGAGTGGACTGTCCTTCACCGTGATTGGAAATCAAGGATTGTGTGGTTGCCATGGATCAGCTCTAGGATGTAAGTCCTTGTAAAGAGAACAGAGCTCTGATACCAATTGAAGAACAGATGGCAACTCTAGAGGGGGGTGAATAGAGTTTATAGAGATAATATCCAATTAAAAATTCAACTCTATCACAAACAAAACTAATCAGAGTAAATGCAGAATTTAAAGTGAGAAGAAAGAGAGCATACGCAAACACAGCCGATTTAACCTGGTTTCCCTCGTGGAGGACTAGTCCAGGCCTGAGAACTCTAGCTCAGGATTAAATCCACTATTTGTGAAATAGTAGTTTACAACCCGTGCCTTTTCTTCAGAAGAGCACGTCAACTTCTTACAAAGGATCGCAGTGGCGATTGCTTGAAATTTTCCAAGCGACTTCTTCAACTCTTGCACAAGACTCCTAACTGAGAGATGCTGAGCACTCGAGACTTAGGATGCTTGTGGCTAGTAGATGGGAAGGGGATGGCTTATTTGAGCTTCAAGAGAGTAGAGAAGAGAAGAGAAGATTGGATGATTTGAGATGAGAGAATTCTTGGCCTTTTTATAGGGTTTTTGTAGGCAGAATTCGGCCAGAATTCGGGTAGAAAATTTCAAATATTTGGCCGTTGGACAACTTGCAACCAGCTAACCCTAAAATTTAGGTTGCTGATTTTTAGGGGACAGGATTCGGCCCGAACTCTGTGTGGAGGCAGAGTTCAGCCCGAACTCTGTCTCCAGAGTACAGAATGATTCTAAGGGACCAATGGACTTATTTCTGGATGGTGGAGTTTATGGATTTTTGGGTAGGCTTTTGGTCAAGTCTCAAGAGCTCAGCATGACACAGTTTACAACAGTCTAGACTCAATAAAAGTATAAAATACATACTCATATATAACTGATTTGCAAAGACTGAGATGTCGTCTGACTTGAGCTTGATGTAGACGTCGTGTGTCGTATTGAATTATTACAAGTATTATTTAGTCAATGTTATCGATATTTGGTTGACTGTGACTTTGTGTCAACATGAAGGCCTACGGGCCAGCATTGGGAATGAGTTAGTGTATTTGATTTCAATGAATGGTTTAATTAATAAGTGTATTTTGATTTGCTATTAATATAATTATATATGTAATTGTTTCTATACATGTATTAGTATAATATTATTTTTACTGTTATTTTTCCTATTGTTATCATTAATGTTATTACTTTTAGTATTATTAAGTATTTCTATTTTTACTATATAGAGTGGAGTGGCAGTATCAAAAGTATGATTGTATGGGCTATGGGGCATTGGAATTGGGCCTAAATGTTAATTCTAAATTAATGTTTTGGCATGAGCCAATATTTATCACTATTTTGGGTTTTAAATTATTTCAGTTTTAAATATGGGCTCTAATATATTTATTTTCCCATATATTCATAAGAATAATTTTGGGTTTAATTTGTATAATCTATTTTGGGACCAAGATTTATAAAAATATTTTAGGTTATTTTATTAAAGCTATTTTCGACTTAAAATTAGTTTAGGTTATGGTTCTAATCGATGGGCTTTAAGCCATATATTATATTTGGGCCTTATTTATACGACTATATTTTTTCTATATATGTATAAGTTTTTTGTTAGATAAAGTTATACCAAAATATGTGGGCTTTAGTAATGATCATATTTTGGGCTTGGGCCTGCTAAAGAAATTGATTATCTTTTAAACAATTTGATTATGGATCTTTTTATAATTTTGTGATTTGGGCTTTAATATAATAATGGGCTGATTTGTTGGGTTTTTACTTAGTTTAAAAAAATTGCTAATAAGGACTTATATTCATAAAATAAATGTTTTCTTAAAAAGGGCTAATATTAAATATGCTATAAATATTTTCTAAAGCATATATGTATTAAATAATTATATTAGAAAATCTCTTAGATCGTTAGATTGTCATTAAACATAGCTAATTGTATTCATACTTCCTTATCAACCCTAGACAATCGGGCTATATTGGACCCAATAGAATTGTCGGTTTCACCAGCAAAGGACCTCAGGCAAGTACACTTTCTGATTGCTTTTCGATTCATAGTAGTCTATACATTTCATGTTTATACATATGTCTTGCTGCTTGTTGACACGCTCGTCACACGGAATAGTCGGGAGAGAAAATATTTTAATAGATATGTGGACTACCCATAACTATCCCCCGTGTCTTTTGTGGAGAATAACAGCTGAACACGACACGTGCAGGGTGCCGGATTTACCCCCTAGCCGTTCACATATCGAAACGGATATTTCAAATCACATAGATAGTTGTATTATATTTGTTTTTCTTTGTCTTTCCACCATTTGCCATGTCATCAGTACTTTCTAGTTTTTATCTCATATGTTATTTTTATGTCTTGTAAATTCTATTGTGTTTTCATATTGCCGTCGGTTTGTGTGCTTGTTCCATTCCTGACTGAAAACTAACGTTTTTTAGTTTAGCCGTGGATTCACTTAGCTTTGGAAGATACGGGTGTACTTGCAGACATAAACCTAGAAATACATAGCAGTGGTATTATTTTTATTAAATGTGTAAGAATATTGTATTTTTTTCCAATATAAATCTTAAAATTGTTGTAATAAATCTTACAAATGTGAATGAGCATTAAAGTTGTTATTTTGTGATTTTGAGCAGCATGACCGTGATAGCATTCTACCGCCGACACTGCGGCGTAGGCTGGCTTGGACACGTCTCGTATCCGAAAAGCGGGTGCGGGTCGTGACAATGTTGAACCTCATATTCTCCTCGAACTTGACTAACTATTAGCTTGGAGTCGCAATAAGCTTCCAGATAGTCTACCCCCAATAAGTAGAGTATTGTACTCTACAACATTATTGGAACAGGGCTCCATAAGAGAATAGGTATGGTGGATCACAATATTATCATGGGCTACCAAAAATTCCCGTACTCCTGCTATGATGTCATCTTTGGGACCTATTCTTGATGCCCCATCGAAGAACATTCACATAGACTCCTACGTTGTTGTGTTAGACTCCAGTACTTCATCGAGAATTTTATCATAAAGTTTAGAAGTTTCTGCTATCAGATGAGCAACTAAGAAATCAGCTAAAGCTTGACCTTTAAGTGCTTTCTGCGGTATATACAACATGTCATATGGAGATAGTAACATTACACAAGTAGCAAGGCGAGAATTAAGTGAACTTGGTTCGGTCATGAGAACCCTGAGAGGATTAACCCTGGATATAACATGAATAGTTTGTCCAGTTACATAATGACGTGTCTTCTGGATTGTAAAAACTAGAGCAAGACACTCCTCGACAAGATTATATCTGTGATCTGCACTGACCGTCATACGGCTCAAATAATAAATAGCTTGTTCATGCCCCTCACTATTCTTTTGAGCTAGCAGTGCACCAAAGGAATGTTCTATTGTGTGAACATATAACTTGAATAGTTTACCCACCATAGGAGCCACCAATATCGAAGAATTGGTTAGATACTTCTTGATATCATCAAACACTTGTTGAAATTTTTGATCCCAAACAAAAGAGACTCCTTTCTTCATCAAATAAGTGAAAGGGAGAACGTCCGAAAAGATTTGAAATGAACCTACGAATGTAGGCCAACCTCCCTTCTGGATCATGTAGTTGTTTGATACTTTTGGGGCTGTATTTCTAGCATAGCATTAATTTTGTCAGGATCAATATGTATCCCTTTTGAAGTTTTGACAAACCTCAAAAATTTGTTGCTAGAAACTCCAAAAAATGACTTTGTAGGGTTTATTTTAAGTTGATGTACACACATCAATTCGAACACCATTCTCAAGTCTTGAAGTTGATCGTCCTTTGAACGACTTTTGACTGCAATGTCATATACGTAGTTTTCCACAATATTTTGTAAATGTTTGCAAAAATTATGCTCATGGCACATTGATATGTAGCTCCAGCATTCTTTAAACAAAAGGGCATCACCGTATAACAGTATACCCCTAACGGTGTTCGAGATGACATATGCTTCTCAACGTCTATGAAAATTTTGATTTAATTATAGCATGAAAATCCGTCCATAAAGGACATACGTTCAAAGCCACAAGTATTGTCAATCATAACATCCGTGATCGTTAGAGGAAATTTATCATTTTGATTAAGGTCTTGATAATCAATGCACACACGAACCTTTCTATTTTCTTTATAACTGGGACAATATTATCATCCTAATCAGGTTGTTGTTCTTCCCAGATGAATCTACTATCCATGAGATTTTTTACATCAGTTACAATAGCATCCATAATATCTGGACAAAAAACCATTGTTGTTGCTTTACCGACTTAACATTAGAGAGTATGTTAAGGCGATGGATCGCAATTCGTGTATCACGCCCGGGCATATCTTCATAACTCCAAGAAAATATATTATCATACTCTTTAATGAGCTAAAAAAGAGAATGCTTATCTTCTTTAGGTAGACTTACTGATGAATATTGGTTTAGGTTATTCTGAGTCACCTAAATGAACTTGAACCATATCATCTTCAGTAGGGGGCTCCCGTTGTTTAAATCACATTTCCCATCGAGTTTCAAGCTGATGTACCCAAAGGTCGACTTCAAAAGGCTCAATGAAAAAATTATCATTATTCATTTGATCACCAGATATCTTGTTGGCTGAGAAAATATCCCTAAATATTGCTCCCATACTGTGATCTGAATTCCATGCTGAAGAATCAGAAGAATGAGAATATGTTTTACTCTCTTCGTCTTTTGAAATCTCTGGAGTTGTTTGGGTAGTTACGTACCCTAACCTGGAGCAAGTACGATAATGATAGTCTTGTGGTTTCCTTTATGGAGTCGGGATATGCTGTGGGAGACGTTGGCCTTTACCAAAGTTAAGGCCTTGCTGACTATCTAAATCATAGCCCATCTTTTGAATGATGTTCTTCGCTTGAGGAGTGCACCGGTAAAATTGCATTCTACCGGTATTTAGTTCGGGATCATCGATTAAAGCCTCCTTAGAAACTTCAGCTCGACCAAAAATTATCGGTGTCGTCGATCGCCCTATCTGGTACTTCATAATACGAATCCTTGTGTGACAGACATGTATTACTATTTCTAGAAGAAACATATACACGCATTGATAGCTTTGTATCGGTGATAATTGAACACAAAGAGTCTATAGTTTTAAGACTAGTCTTAGGAACACCAAAATAATCAAAAACAGAACCTCTTTTATTAGGTATGTACATAATTTTTTATTTTGGGAAAACATCCTCCGAAAGTTTAATACATTGAGGTTTATTTACAACATCTACTCTTGCTGCAATCACAATATTAGTCAGATCGATCACCAGGGGCTAATTTGGTTGAACTGGACACTTGCCTCAACGAAGGTCAATTACGAGCGGCTCCTCTTTCTTGGTCCTCAGATCAACCACCAAAGGCTCTTCTTTTTCAGTGCTTGTTTTATTCTTGCACAAGTCAATGACCATAGGTTTATCACCCCCATTATGAGCTACCTGTGGAACTCTGGCAGAATTACCTTTACCAGGAATCTTAGGCGAGTTGATGACCAATGGCTCTGTGACAGGCTTCTTCCCTACAGTACCTTTCAAATATATAACCAGATACTTTTCAACAGGATATTTCCACATAGGGCCTTTTAGATATATAGCCAAGGGTTCTTCTGAGGCTGGTTCGGTAGAGACTTTTTCTAGATTTCTGTCAACATCATGTCGATTATCACTACAAAAATTCATCGATTTAGCGACGGCTATATCCGTCCAAATCCGTCGGTAAGTGTAATTACCGACGGATGGTCGATGAATATTGGTTAAAAAAGGTCGTCAGGAAAAGCCTCATCGTTAACTACAATCCGTCGGCAAGTAGTCGCCCAGCGACGAATTAGCGACGGACTGCCGTCAACCATACTCGTGCAGTTTGCCACGACTCGACGACGGATTACCGTCAAATCACGTATCAAAAGAAGTAATGATGTATCACTTACCGACAGAAAAATCCGTCGCTACTTGGTCGGTAAATGCGTATCAGAGAGTTTCTAATATGCAAAATCTGTCGCCAATCAGTCGCGAATGGTCGCTAAGTTTTGACAGAGCCGCGACGGAATACCGACGGAATATCCGTCGACACGGTTCTGTGAATTATTCATATTTCCCGAACATTGGCGACGGCTAATCCGTCGTTACTCCGTCGTGCGTCGTCGCTAGATCGTCGCCAATCGGTCGGCATTATAGCAACGGATTATCCGTTGCCAATGTTTTACCGACTACTAGCGACGGTATACCGACGTAATATCTGTCAGTCCTATCCTGTGAATCTTTTATAATTCCAGAACCTTAGCGACGGATAATCCGTCTGCTTTTAGTCGCGCATTCCGTCGCTAACTGGGAATCCCCCAGTTAGCGACGGATAGCCCGTTGGAAATTGGTCGCCCGTCCGTCGGTATTTGGGAAATTTTTGAAAAAAATAGCATAAAACTGGGCATTCCCAATATACACAATTCCAACATAAAAAACACACAAACAATTCCAACACACAAATAAACACACAAAACACAAATAATCCCAAGCATTCAAATTATTCAGACAAATATTCAATAGTTAAACACAAATATTCAATATTCAATATTTAGAAACAAAATAATCCTAAAAATACAAAGATCAACGACGAGGGTTGCGATCATCTGCTTGTGGTGGTACTCCCTGCTGCGACCGTCTCATATACTTCTCTACCAAGTACGGCGGCAATCCCTGCAAGACATGGCTTGGAAGATGGCACAGCTACTCTGGCATCATCATGTCAAGGAGGGCCATGAAAGTAGGAGGCGGTACGATAGGGGCAGTAGGGTCAAAAGAAATATGCTCGACGGAAGAAGGACCGAGAGCACTGGAATGACCGGCAGCACGAGTAGAAGAACGCAGGTACGTGGACAACTGCGTCCGAATCTCCGACACCGCCTCGTTCAGATGCGCAAGCTGGGACCTCACATCATCGTCTGTCGGGGCCGCAAGAGAAGGCGGGGGAGGTGGAAATCTCGGAGTCGCCAAGTGCAAATTAGCTAGGAGCCGACTCCATACACGCGCCCTTTCCTATAGCCGCCGACGGTATCTACGAATAAGTCATCGTAGTAAGTGGCCGTAGAAGAGAGCGTCCTGACAGACGTCATTTCGTCGACATCCTTGGTAGCAGATGGCTGAATCCGACTAAGGGCCTCACGATACGCAGCTTATGAAATGAATGTGTTTATTATACTATAAGTTTACCTAAGTTATAATCTAAATCCTATGTTACCCTAAGTTATAGTCTGAATCCTAAGTTTACCTAATAAGTTATTGTCTGAATCCTAAGTTTACTTAAGTTATTGTCTGAATACTTATAATTTTAACATAAATCTCATAAACGTAAGTATTTACATCCGTCGCCTTGGCCCTTTCGTCGACGAAGCTTCCGTCCTTCCGTCTCTTGTGGACATGCTGGAATACATCGTACATGGTGATCGAGTCAGCAGGTCTTCCCTCCTTCAATGCCTATTGGGTGTGCATATAAAATATTCGTAGAATTTAATTAATTAAATATATTAATAGTACCGAATTAGATAGTGAATGAATTTGCGGTATCTCACCAGATCTGCAAGCGTCGCTGCGTGGGGCTTTGATCCCCCCATATGTAGCCCCGAGGCCCGTCGGTTTGCTTTCGCTTTTTCTGATTTCTCCTTGAAGGTAGGAGCATCCATCTTCTCCAAGAGTTGCTCATAGTAGTCCTGTCGAATCCACTCCTTCTTCGAATGCGCCATTCGAAGGTCATAAACTGCATCCCTGATCTTCTTCTCGGCGGCACTTCTATAGGTCCTGTGGATCGCCTCCTCGCGATGGGGTGGCCACCAGAAGGTCCTCTACATACAAATTCATTTATCACGATATTAAAAAAATAATTGATTAAGGAGTAATTAATAATTAATCACAATATATTTTTTTTTAATTAATCACAATAATATATATATATATATATATATATATATATATATATATATATATATATATATATATATATATATACCCTCATCTCGTCGAGCCAGCGGTACTACAAGTATAGGGGCACCTAAGAAAAATTAAGGTAGAGGCTATGGTAGTTAGCCCGGATAATCTGTCCTAGAAGCCTGGTAGCATCCCACGAAAAAAACCTACAATGAAGCAACGACTGGATTATTAACTTGAACAAATGAAACAAATTTATTAAATAAACTTAAATTTACTTACGTTTCACCCGTGGGCCATAACTCTCGTCGGAACTCGCCCATCGGCCTCTCTGGTGGCGTCGGAGGATCCGCGACTCCGTTCATGTACTCGCCAGTCACCAGATGTAACTGAATGTGGGGGTACTCTGGGGCCCACTGTCGTACAGCCATTGGTTGATCTGCTAGCGGATGTAGACCCCATCGACGAATGTGTCGATAGCCCCTGGGTAGATCGACGGCGGGATGAGTCTATGCCCGGGGCACTCTTCGGGTCGGGCTCGCTAGATGGGGACACAGTTTGGGAAGGCTGAATGCGACCACGACCACGACCACGACCACGACCACGACCACCACCACCACCACGGCCAGTACCACCAGCACCACCACGGCCCGCACCACTAGCACGACGAGTGCTAGCCATCAGCAGGGCGACGAGTGACGCCGCGAATACAAGAACAACTATGAGAGCCATCTGCAACAAGAATATGCAGAAGTTTAAACTGAATTCATATAAATTAGTTATAAGTGCTTTTATGAGGTCAAACTAAAATTATGTAATTGAAAGTGTTTTTAATATATACTGATATTTAATCTAATCATCGTCATCGTCTTCGTCCTCTTCCTCATCCTCGTCCTCATCCTCATCATCGACTTCATCTGTATCCTCATCCTCATCAAGTTCTTCTTCTTCTTGTTCATCCTCATCCTCAATAGTTGGGACAAGATGTCTCTTTCTTTCCTGGTTGATAGCTAAGTCTTGTGTATCGACCTCTTCCTCCCATCTATTTTCCTCAATAATATTTTCAACATCTATGGTATACGAATGTTGTACCAAGTATTGGGACTTTTCGATCTGGTCCTCTTGGTATGCTGGGTCTCCAACGTTGAATGTATTTCTAGATTTAATCTTGCATACTGCCCACCAGTCAAATCGATCTCTACGACGCCTTGGGTAGCTTGTATAGTAGACTTGAACAGCCTGACTTGCTATCGCAAACGTGTCGGACCCTCTATACCTTCTGCGATAATTTATATCGACGAATCTAAATTGTTTATCGATTCTCCAACCGATATTTGGTGTCGTATCGAACCACTCATATTTTAACATCACAATATGCATATCATATGGGGCACTATATTATAAATCTATAATATCCTGAAGCACTCCATAATAGTCAAAGTCCAGCTCGTCGTCATAGATGGTGTCTCTTATGCAAACACCAGAATCCTTGGTACTGAAGCCGTCATTGAGAAATTCGCCATTTATAACATTCTGAGTTGCCTTAAACTTGAAGCCATTAACGACATATCCTGGCCAAGTCTTTACATGCTTCTTTGGTCCCAATGCCAAATAACGAATACTATCATTTGTGAGTATTGTTTCAGGCAATAAAACCTGTAAACAAATATTGATAATTTAAATATTTTAGATGCATATATTTTAATGGTAGCCACATAAATTATTATCTCAGTTACATACATATTTGTGAAACCAGGACGAAAAGGTACAATCAACCTCTCTTTGAATTCCTTTATCGGTAATATCGGGTGTCCTCATTTGGACTTCATCTCTAAATATACTGTTAGAGAGTAAGAATAAGTAGAGTCAGTTACTTCACCAAATTAGAGATTATAACGAGTCTAAGTGTAGTCACTTACTTCTCAAAATCTCTCACTTCTTGTATGTCACAATTTAACAAGACATATCGGTGAGCGACATCATACTCATCGTCAGTCAACCACCGATTATTACTAGCCCTAATAGGCTTGCCCCTTACTTTTTGCCATTAAAATCTTTTGATTAAAAATTTCAATTACAAACAGAACAGTGTTACAATGTAGGACTTAGATATAGTCCTAGGAGTACACTTTGTTTATCTGGGTCCCTTGTGCCGATGGAGCGAGTGGTAATGCGTTGACTCCGTTCACGATCTGACGACGGTTATCGGTTCTCTGAAGGTCTGAGTTGCTCTGGGTGCTGGAGCTTACGGAGAGGAAGAAGACGTTGAGTGTCTGTATCTGCCTCTCTCTGCGTATATGTAGGTTCGTAGGTGTGTGTGTGGAAGAAAGAAATGATCCCTCTATTTATTGCTTTGCAGGCTTGCTGCTCATATGCGCATATGTAGGATGCATGCGCCTGTACGTGGGGACGCCACGTGTTGATTACTGATGGAGGTGCATGGGCGATGCGCTCTGATTGAGGAGTTGAATCCTTCCTGTTGCATTTGTGGGCTGCGGCCGAGCTGACACGTAGCAATGGAGAGTATCTTTCAGTTGTTGAGATCTTGGGTGATTAGCACCCCTTCATAGGATGAATCAAGTCAAAGGACACGTGTCGTAGGTCCATGGCTCGAAGATCTCGGATTTGGTGGAGAGTGATGTGATAGGATGTGCCTGGGATTGGGCGCATGAGGAGACTTTGGCTTGTAACCTTTAGGAGTCACGAACCAGTCTGGGCGCACGACTTTTGAGGCGCATGCGAGGCTTCAGTAGTGACTTTGACTTCTGTCTTTAGGGATCAGAGAAAAGTCTGAGGCGCATGGCTTTTGAGGCGCATGCAGAGATTTGGACGCATGGCTGCGGAGGCGCATGCGAAATGGTTGGGCGGCCACGTGGCTCGTAACCACCAGAGGAGAGTAATGATGATGCAGACGTCGGCGACGCTTTGTCTCTGAAAAAGCTGTCAATCAGTCCTCGGGGGACGTGCTGCCAACTCTGTCAGACTTCAGCATTGTAGCTCTCCTTCCCAAAAATTTTTAGAATATTTTTTATTTTATTTATTTGATTAAAATGGTGAATTATGATATTATAAATAATTATATAGTTAATTATTACGGTAGAAGATTTTAGCCATGGTTGAGTTTTGGAGTACCAGACGACTAGGAATCGTGGCACGTATAGTGCAGTGGCATGCCTTGACTAGTGTATTAGCCATGCCAAGGGAGACCTAGCCATAAGTGAGTCATAACTAGAAAAACCAGGCCAAGTTGCGACTTAATCTTTCTAGATGTTTATTATTTATTAATTAAGTTATTGACTTGCAGAAGATCCGGTTGTACTCAGCTAGTCTGAACTAGACTCGAACCGAGCCCAAGCCCATGTAGTCATGTGGTACGTCCAGCAACATTCGTGTTGGTGTATTTTGGTGTGATTGTGTTGTATTTCGTTTTAACGATCTAACGAATATTTCCTAAA
>JANAVB010003400.1:28829356-28849356 GCA_029216955.1 Iris pallida | reverse complement strand
CATAACCCTTTTTGTGGATTTGGAAATCATCGACTACGTGTCGAGAAATCGAATCCCAAACTTTGACAAAAACCTGTTTTCAAAACTTAGAAAATTCATCCATACGACGTGCGTCCCGCCAATCCGGACGACGTGGTCACAAACCGAAAGCATCAAAAGGTGTGTAACGGCTTCGTGGTCGTGTGGGCTTTGACGAAATTCAAATTGGTTGCGTGTGCGCGACGAATTTGATGTGTATCCGTCAAAATTCATCGTATCGATCACTTTGCAAATTCCCCAATTACTTTGTGCACGCTCGTCAGATCGAGACAAAACTTATGCCAACAGGACCGTATCATTTTTCTGGTCTTGTATGCCAAGTTTGGTCCAATTCTGAAATAGTAGAATCGGACCGCCGTTTTGCGAGCCCCACGGTCCCACTCAACGGGCGATTTTGTGCACGACCCGCCGGAATCCAACTTTTGACGTACGGTTGGATTCGTATCGGAAAACTGGATCCGTAGACATGTAGTTTGACGACTTTAGAGACAATTGACTCAGGCACAATTTTCGGTACAAAGCGGGTCCAACGGCGGACATCATTTTTTTTCCGAAATTACCGTTTTGCCCCTGTGTCCAGAATTGGACTTAAGGACAGGCAATCCTAGCTAATTTGACTATTCTGAGAACATTGGTAATGTTTATTTTAGCTTTCGAAGACAATTGTGAGATTTGGACTTATTTGGCTTATTCGTTGACGGTTTGTTGTTGGTTCTTCGCGCTTACACCAGGCAAGTATACCTTGCCTCCCTCTACAGTTTATTTTCATGCTTCTAGTACACCTATTTTATGTATGTTATATTTAGTTACCTTAGTTTCTATAGAGTTATATGATACTATGTTTACTAGTTTATTGTCTAGCTTGTATATCAGTATTACCTGACTGGATAGCGTAGTTACATCAGGCTTGTCTACATTATGGTTCATGCTAGAGTTGTCCTTACCTGTATCATGACTGAGTTGTACGTGTCTTCACCTGTATCTTGACTGAGTCGTGTCTGCAAGTATGTGTGAGTGAACTGCTATTCCTTGTCTTTTCCACAACTTGCGAGTCCACACACGGGGCGAGGGTTGTCCTTTGCACCTGCGAGTCCACATACGAGGCGCGGGTGATTTGTCTTGAAACTGACCTGCGAGTCCACATTTGGGGAGAGGGTTGGTATCCATTGATCTACCAGCAGTTCATTTATGCACACTTGATCCCATATCCGTGTTCATAGTTACCTGTCAGTAGTCCCATGTCAGTCTCATGTCTAGTTCCTGTTTAAACCTTGGTTATATTATTGCATGATTAAACTGTTAGATAGGCATATTTTATGTATCTTGCTAGTCCTTTGAGGACCTGATGATTTTTTCAGGTTTAGCGACTGCGTGGAGTTTAGTTAGCGGCTCATGATGGTAGAGATTACAACTGTAGGGATACAGGTGTTTGCTTGTGATATTTTTTTGTTATCCTCTCGAGCTTTATATTCAGTACCAAGATATATTCTGCTTATTTATAGACTCATATCATTCTTGGAGTCTAATCGAACAATATTCTAATGGGCTGCAGACCATGACCATTGAAGCGGTATACCCAGAACCTCATCGACACTAAGGCCCTGGCCATTGATTTCGAGGAGGTGACGGTTGCTGCCAACATGGTGTCAGTCCAATTCGGCAGCTTCCCTCCGAAAAAGACTCAAGATGGAGTAGTACCCATCCCCCGGGCAAAGATGGAGGTCGTTAATCTTCTACCCCCCGAGACCAGGCTGCTGGTCTAGTGCCCCTCACCAAATCACGAGAAAAGGTCATGTGGGTCCATCCGGACCTGGTACCTGAAGTGACTCAGCCCGTACTACCCTCCACCGGTAAGAATAAGGGTGGGAAAGTTAAGTCCTGTCGCACAATCTCGGCAGATGTCGAAGAAGCTACGGCTGTCGTCACCCGGTCCGGTGCACAATCCCAACCTACACCGAGTAACTCGGCTGAAGAATGCCAGCCGACCGCTGCTAACGCTCCAGGACCTTCTCAGCCTCCGCCGGTCGATAAGCCTAAGCCAAAGGAGACCCGCTTTGACAAGTCGCTCCGGAAAAACACGCCTCACGGGCTAGAGCAGCCCTACAATTTTGACATTTTGGCACAATTGGCCAATACATCGGCCAAGTTGTCATTGTATGAGCTCCTGAGACTCACCAAATATGTTCGCGTCGCACTGAGCGAGGCACTACAGAATGCCGTCGCATATCTAGCTCAGGTCAATCTCACTATGGAGAGCTCGCCTGCGGATCTCCAGGAAAACGCTTACACAGGGGCCATGCCCAATATTGTGTTCACTCTGCAGGACATGCTTATCAAAACCAACCTGCACGATCGTCCTCTGTATTATACTGGATATGTCAACGACGTCAAGGTGGATCGGATGCACATTGATCTGGTTCTTCGATAAGCATTATTCCGAAGAGCTTGCTTCACCATCTGCGCATCCCTATGCATCGGCTGACTCCTACTAGCACCGCCATCAGCGGTTTGAATTTCGGAAGAAGCTATCCCATTAGGAAGATTCGCATGAAGTGCCAAATTGACGACCTTCAGTCGGAAGTAACCTGCTATGTCATCGACATAGACACCTCCTATAATATTCCCCTGGGACGTCCGTAGATACACGATTACATGATCGTGCCCACCATATTGCACCAGTGCTTCAAGTACGTCGACAAGCACGACTTCGTGAGGACGGAATTTGCTGACATCGATCCCTTTAAAGGAGTCGAATCCTATTATTCGGATTCTTGCTTGTACGAGAAATCCAAGAGGCACCTGGTCAAGAAGGATGTTCAAGAGAAGACGGAGGCCATTGCGGGGCCAGAAGAACCCTTGAGAATCTATCTCCAACCCCGCAAACCAGGCAAGACGGCACCTCTCACCGCCACTCTGCGTAGAGAAAGAACGAGTCTTCCGGTGCTCACGGCACAAAAAGAGTAGATGATAATCCGACTGCTAAGTTCTGGCCAAGGGTCGAGACCCACTACGGAGCAGCTGACAATCAGGCTGCCTAGAGCCGGTCAACAACAAACAGAAGAGTCCAATCCTTCTGTTAAGCCAATGACGATTCGTCTTTCCAGAATGAGTCGACAGCCGAGCGCTAAGCCGGGGACTGCTAGCGGGCCAACAACTCCCCGTCTAGCACCGAGCACCAAACTGGGGGGCACAAGTGCGCCAACGACCTCACATTCTGCTCCACCAGTAGAGCCCCTGATGATTAAGCTGCCCAGGTCATCCTCCCAGTCCTCATCAATATAGGGGGTGGCCGAAGAGGAATCAGAGTTGGCCAAGTATGTAGCTGCTCACACTAATGTTCCCTCTGCAGATGATGTAATTCCACCAGAAAAGATACCTTATTTCATCAATAAAGGGTTATCTTTGAACTACCTCGATCTTAATAAGCTTTGTACCATGTATGCTATGGAACACGGTATAGGCACCAACCTACACGCACAGGTTACAAATGTCTATGCCACAAACTGACTTACTCCCGTGGAAGACGCTTGCTTCATAGTCGAGGGAGAGGATCATCCAATCATCTTCGGCCGGAAGAATGATCCACAGCCCTTCAGGATAGAAGAAGTTGATCTCGAACCCGACATCGGAAGACTGCCCCTTTATCTGTATAGCTTCCGATCCAAGTACCTCATGCAAAAATAGGGGTATGATTTGGAGACTACACCACGCTTAAACTACGACACTGGTCGGCGGTTACCCTTACAGTTGCCAGTCTTGGCTGGAAAACCACGAGATTACTACAACAAGACCAGACGTGGCCTGGGCTATGTTACACCTGCAACAACCCCTGAAAGCTCAGATGAGAAATATGACTGGCATTCACATTCGACAGGATCACCAACTTCTGATTCGGATGTCAGCATCGGGGAAGTATTCGGGCAGGCTCTGTCTGTCAATATGGTATTTGCTGATGCCTACGAAGAAGACCAAGACGTACCCGAACTTCTCGAGTTAGAACCTTGGGTCCAGCAATTAGATGCACAATGGGAGAAATGCTTCGAACTCCATGAACCTCCCACTGAAGATGAGGTTATGCAAGTTGACCTCGACGATGAGTCCTCCCCAAAGCCAGTCTTCGTCAGCAAAATCCTGACAGACAAAGAGTGATAGGCGCTTTTGCAACTCGTCAGAGAGTACATTGACGTGTTCGCCTGAAGCTATGAAGACATGTCAGGATTAAACCTCGAGGTTGTACTTCATAAACTCAACATTCATCCAGACGTAAAATCGGTCAAGCAACAACAAAGACGTTTCTGCCTGGACATCATAAATTCTATCAAAGCTGAGGTCAATAAACTGATAGCCAGTGGCTTCATCCGGGAGGAGCAACATACAGACTGGGTCGTCAACATAGTACCGGTCCTCAAGAAGAATGGGAAGATTCGAATTTGCATCGACTTCCGAAATCTAAACGAAACATGTCCTAAAGATGAGTTCTATCTTCCCATCATGGACATCACGATCGACAACACATGTAGCTTTGAGAGCATGTCATTCATGGATGGCTTCTCAGGATACAACCAAATCAAGATGTTTTCTGACGACGAAAAGCATACATCATTCCGAACACCGATTGGCGTGTACTGCTACACAGTCATGCCCTTCGGATTAAAGAATACTGGTGCCACATATTAAAGAGTAATGAGTGTCATCTTTAGAGATTACCTGCACAAGACCGTGGTGTGTTATATTGATGACATTGCTGTCAAAAGCCGCTCTAAGGGAGACCATCTGCAGGATCTGAGGAGGGTATTCGACCTGATGCGAGCGCACAACTTGAAGATGAATCCTACCAAATCCTTCTTGGACGTATCTTGTGGAAAATTCCTGGGTTTTATCCTTACTTCCCAGGGAATTCATATAGATCCGGAGAAGACGAAGGCAATCATGGAGACGGGTCCCCTAAGAAATCTCTGTGAACTCTGAGGCCTTCAAGGGAGGCTAGCTTACATCAGGAGGTTCATCTCTAAACTCTCCGGGCGATGTCAACCATTCACCCACCTCATGAAGAAGGGTGTCTCATTCATATGGGATGAAGAGTACCAACGTGCATTCGACAACATTAAAGAGTATCTGTCAAATCCTCCAGTTTTGGTGGCCCTGGTTGCTGGAAAGCCATTCTTGCTTTATGTACAAAGGATGGAGAATTCCTTCGGTGCTCTACTAGCACAAATCAATGACGTGGAGCATGAACAAGCTATCTATTACCTCAGCCAAATGATGATTGGGCCTGAGCATAGATACACCGCCGTGGAGAAGGAATGTCTTGCTCTGGTGTTCGCTATCCAGAAGACGCGACACTATGTTACAGGACAAACCATCCATGTCATATCAAGAGTTAACCCCCTCATGGTACTCATGACCAAGCCGGGTGCACTCAGCTCTCGCCTCGCTACCTGGGCGATATTATTGTCTCCCTACGACATGATCTTTGTTCCATAAAAGGCTGTTAAAGGTCAAGCTCTGGCGGACTTTTTAGCAGCCCATCCAAGTTCGGAGTAAACCATAATATATGAAGAGATTCCAGACGAGGTCGCCAATTCAAACATGGCTTCCGATGATTCCATCTGGCGAATGTTCTTCGACGGTGCTTCAAGAACCGGGCCCAAGGGCAACATTATCGTTGGGGTCGGAGTGGTACTGATTTCTCCCTCTGGCTTGGTGATCAACCGGGCATATTCCCTTACAGAACCCTGCTCGAACAACGTGGCCGAGTACAACGCCTTGGTTATCAGCCTCTGACTTACAAAAGAACTGGGGGGTAGAGTACCTAGAGGCATATGGCGATTCACAGTTAATCGTCAATCAGATCCGGGGTTCATATGAAGTTCATCATGAAAACATGATCCCCTATCATCAGGTAGCGATCTCCATCATTACATCTCTGAATAGGTTCTTCATAGAACATGTTTTGATACTCCGGAACATTGAAGCCGACGCCTTAGCAGGAATGGCCGCTTCCCTGGCGGTCCTAAAATATACTCATCATTTGGTGGACGTAATAGGCCATGAGTTGGTTTGTCCCAAGAACAACGTCCAATTTGTTGAGAGTCACTCTGCCCTGACGGTCGATGAGACACAGGATTGGAGGCTCCCATTTATTGACTTTGTAGTCTATAGAGTCTTGCCGGAGAACCCGAAAGAAGCTACCTCTATTAGAAGACATTCTCTCAGATTCTTCTACGATACAGAAACAAAGATGATGTATCGGCAATCATACGATGGATTACTGCTTCGGTGTCTGTCCAATACAGAAGCCAAAGAAGCTATACGTGAAGCACATGACGGCGTCTGCGGGGCCCATCAGCCTGGCCCGAAGCTGCAAGACTGCCTTCGTCGCATGGGTTATTACTGGCCTACGATGGTGGCAGACGCGATAGACTATGCAAGAAAGTACAAAGCCCGTCAGGTCCACACAAATTTTATACATCAACCATCCGAATTCCTACACCCGACGGTAGCATCCTGGCCATTTGAGGCGTGGGGAATGAACATCATTGGTCCAATCACTCTACCTTCGTCCAGAGGACACGTTTTATACTGGCGATTACGGATTACTTTTCCAAATGGGCGGATGCCATCCCGCTTGCAGAAGTAAAGACATCAAACATGATCAGCTTCCTCAAGCATCAAGTCATATATCGCTTTGGACTGCCCCGAAGGATCATCCACGACAACGGTCCGCAGTTCGCAAGCCATGCCTTCTATCGATTTTGCGACAAATATCGGATCTAGAATGTTACTTCAACACCGTACAATCCGGCGGCGTATGGGTTGGCAGAAGCATTCAACAAAATTATAATCAAGCTGCTCAAGAAGTTCGTGTCTTCCAACAAATGCGACTGGAATAAAAAGCTTGGAGAATGCTTTTGGGCGTACCGTACTACAGTCCGGACGGCCACCGGGAACACACCATTTTCTCTAGTACATGGGAGTAAGGCAGTTCTCCCACTGGAGACTCAAATCCCCTCGCTCCGTATCGCCCACACCTATCGATTGGCGACAGATGATAATTACCGTCGCCGGCTACAAGAGTTGGAGGCCTTAGATGAGAAGCGCATGTTAGCTCAACAACGAATCGAGCTGTATCAAACACGTATCTCGGGATCTTTCAACAAGAAGGTTAAGCTCAGAACATTCCAAGTGGACGATCTCGTTCTGGCTGTTCGGAGGCCGATGGTTATGACCCGCAAAACCGCCGGCAAGTTCCAACCAAAGTGGAAAGGCCCATTTATCGTCGAGGCAGTATTCTCCAATGGTGCATACCGTCATGCAAAGCAAAATGGAGACTTATTTATGATGCCCATCAACGGCAAGTTCCTGAAGAAATATTATGTCTAAATGACATCCTCCAAATCAACAGGACTGTTAAGTTATGTACCCCCAGGTACCGCTGAACTTACACTCTGGTCATCCCAAATGAATCTATATCGCATCTTCTGGGTAGTAAGTCATGTATGATCATACCTCTGAATTTTCTTCCAAAAAGAGCATCTTCCTCATGATCTATCGCCCGCACTTTCAGTGCATAAAAAGGGTAACAGATCCACAAATTTCCCGAAACAACTACGTCGATGTCACCTCTGAGTTGTTTCACTTCCATTAAAAATAGACCACCCATCACGTAGAACTTCCACGTCTATATTACCTCTAAGTTGTTCTATGTACCCTTCATGAAGTCCACTCCTGCCACGTCCTCATTACCTCTGAGTAGGAAGACTCCATTGAAGAAACACTCATATTTACCACGTCCTCATTACCCTTGAGTAAGTATGTCGGTTTTCTCTCGACTTATTATCCGTACCCGAAAAAAAAACCCAAGGTACGCCAAGGATAATAGGCCCACAAATGTCCACAGTTGACAACAAATGTTCGCAGTTGACAACAAATGCTGTACTAGGTCCCCTAGTACATGCGCCTCCTTTTTTATTATCATATGCCTTTAGAGCCCAGCTGTTCCATGGCATTCTTTCGCCCAATACCAAGAACTTCTATGTCTCACCATAGAATCGTTCTAGGTATCTCTATTAAACTTATTATCCATACCTAAAACCAAGGTATGCCAAGGGTAATAGGTCCACAAAAAGTCCCCCAGTGGGGTAAATATCATAATACGATACAAGCACAATAGATGACGAATGGTATAAACATAGTCATTTATTGAAAAACAAAAGTACTACATGTTCAGAGACCGCGCCCCTATTAAAATAAAGGAAAATAAAAAAGAAAGAAAAGAAAAAAAAGGTCGACTACGGTTCGACGACACATAATTCCCTAAGACGTTCCCTCAGCAGGGCCATCGACCGCTCAAATCGCCGCTTGGCCCGACGCTCGGCCTCCTGAGTCAACCGCTCTGTATCCTCCAGATGCGCGTGTGCCTGCCAGCCATCTTCAAGCCTCTTCAGAGCATGCTCCAAGCCCAGCAGAAGTTCGGGTGACCCTGTCGGCTTCCTGAACAATTAGCTCCTTATCCATGCGGGAGGCCTCGAGCTCAGATTCCAAGAAAGCCAATTTCCTTTGGAGCTCGAGAATCTGCTCCCTCGTATCGATTATCTTGCGAGAGGCGGCCGCTTCCCGTGCAATGCAATCCTCTCCCCTACGGCTCAGCTGATCGTACTGTAGAGACAGATCGTGGAGGTCCTTCATTATAATCGGCTTGGACGCATCTTGTGCAGCCCTTACCTTCTCTATGACAGTTATGAGGACGGCACGCTCCGGATCTATTGCTGAAGATAGATCGACTTGCCACAGTACTTGAAATTGGGCCACAAGCTGATCCGCCTCTAGTAATTTGGGCTCCAGAAGCTCAACTATCCCTGCCCCGCTAGGGAGGGTTCTAAGGAGTTCAACCTGGCCACGGGCGCATTGACGGACTAAGGCAAAAGAAGTCCCCCTCTCCACGACAGCCTCAACCCCTCGCCTCAGGTGACAGTAAAAACTGTCAACTACATCCTTTGACGATTCATCCAGAACTTTTGAAGAAGACGGCGTCAACGGAAGGGTAGCTGGCAGGGTCGAAGAAGATGCACCGGAACTTGATGCCCCTGCCACAAGGGAAACAAGTTCCGAGCGAAAGGATGCTTGAATAGCGGTCAATTCCTCCTCTGCAGCCCGAAGGATCTGGAGACTCGGCATGACGGAAAGGTCGACCTTCGGAGCCACATTAACAGAGGAAGGTGCAGGGACCATTTCTCCCCGCCCCGGCCGTTCCGTCGCCTGCTCTCCCGAACTCGATTAATCGGGTGGTCCCTTAATGTAAGTTGGAGGGGGAGAAGGCACACTCTCTTCCACCAGATCCCCTCTGGCGAACTCTCCCCCGATAATATCCGTCGTTGGCAGTGAAGGAGCAGGACCTGTATGTCCGGAGCAACCATCAATCAGCTTAACCCGAAGGATGTGATGATAGAGCAAATAAACTTCCTCACTAGTCAAGACTTGACTTAGCTTACCAGGGGAGAGTGGCTGAGGCTGAGGTTCACTCATAGCCGCCATAGCCTCTTCACCAGTGACATCCGAGCCGAATACAGCTGGTTCCTCTGCCCTAGCCGCCCCAGAAGGAGATACAACTGGATCAGCGTCACCCGACTAAAATTCAGCAGTCTTGGGGACGGGTTCAGCAGAGACCACGTCGCCCTGGGTTGGGACGTCAACAACTGGAGGAACCTCAGCCGTCACTGAGAGAATCCCGATGACAAGAATCTCGGCACTCATATCTCTAATTAGAGTAGTTAGAGCCGGGTCAACCGCAGAGGCAGCAGCCGGCTCTGGAAAGTCCCCTTCTCCTGACGCCTACAGAGAAAAAAATGATTAGGTCATAGCTCAGGAAAAAAAAGAGCTAAAGAAGAAGATGTTTGTAATTCAATTCACCTCCGAAACGGCGTCAACATCCTTGCGTCTCTCTCTAATAAGCAGTCCGCGAGGCTTTACTACAGCCCATTTTACAGAGTAAGTTATGCCACCAACAGCAGACTTACGCCTGCTTCGCTTGCGTGAAGGACCAGGCACGACAGGCGGCTGATCCGCCACCACATCTTCTGCAGGAGGAAGAGAGTTATCGAGGTCATGCTCGTCATCCTCTTCGTCCATGTTGGTAGACATCGAGTCCGACACAGCAACCGTGTGCTTCCTCTTCTTTCTCGCCTTGAACCCCTTGGGCTTCTCCTCCAAGCCAGTACCAACAATGAAGCTGGTACTCGGGTCAAAATCAACAGGAGGCTTGTTCGCCATGACATGGTATAGAGCCGCCAAATACAAGATCTCCCTTGACTCCCTAGTATCAGGAACTGAGAAGATGGTACGGGTGTGAACCGTGTTATAATAGTGTCAGGCCCTGATGCCGTCAAGGACGCTACCTTCAAAATCCAGGCAAAAGCTGGAACTGTCCAAGAATAACTGACTATACCCAAACTGTCGGAAGAACCTACTGGGCAAGTAAGGCTCCAAGTAGACAGTATTGCGGTTGCGGTATACCAGGTGGGTAGGACGAACGTTATGCAACCAAAGGAGCATCTTGTCGGATAAGAAGTGGGGAGGCCCAATACCATCACGATGTACGGCCCTCACTTCTTCAGCACTAAATTGAGAAACAGACACGAAAAAACTGTATCTGTCCACTCTCGCCAGCGCCATCCGACAGGCATGTATAGTCTCGCAATCCCAAGGCATGCGGCGATACTGGAAGATGAAAGCATCATCAGCAGTTACGCCATCGTCGGGGCCAGGCCTCATCAAAGACTGGCAATGCATCAACAGCCACCCCATCAGATAATGATAGGGCAGCTCAATGCGTTCAAAGTCCTTCGTTGTGTCACGGACGATGACCTTGGACGAGAAAGTACGAAGGCCACGATGTATGCTGTACACCATGGCTGGGAGAAGAGCTAGTCTGACCCCAAAGACCAGCTTCACAGCAGGGAGGATAAAGTTATGGCTGATCCTTTCAATAGAACCAGCCCCTCCTGAGACCACGCAGTTCCGCAACCAAACCATCAGGAATCCTGCCAGGAGTGCCTTCTCTGACAGCTGCTGAGTATCCTGATAAAAATAATTAAGGGAGTTAGTTTGACTCCCAAATCTGTCGCTGGTGGTCTTCATCCTCTTGGGGGTCGACACATGGACCTGTACTGCCTCCCGGGTTTGAGGACTTCGGGGAAAAACTTGGCCTGCAGCGCTTAGCGTAAAGAGATAACTCAGCCAAGCCTTAGTGTGAGGAAGGTTCCCTTCCGAGCTATTGTCCTTCTTCTTGGACATCTGCTGACACGTACTATGGTGACATAGTAGTTCCCGGTAGATAGCTACAAAGCCCGGGAACCGTTTCTCCAAATCTTCGAACTCTTTGTTCGTCGGGGTATACACCTCAAAGACTTTATTTCCCCAAGGTAGCTTGGAGACGTCATGCATCTCATGGAGGGCAAGCCCCATCTCCCCTACGGGTGTAAAGAAGGTCCTCGTACGGCAGTTGTACATCTCCAGCATAGCCAAGAACAATTTCTTATTTATGGGCAAGCCGTAACAGGTGCCCCGAATAGCATGGTAGAGTCCAATCTCGCGCAGAAGAGTCTCGTATTTCTGTGCGATCTACGTAGACAGGTTGGTCCACGAAGGGAGGGGGTGTATCCAACTCAGCAGTGACAACCGGCCAACGGGATAGGACCCCTTCCGGGCAAGATGGTTCAGGAAAGTGTCAGCTTGAGAGAATTTGAAATTGGGACCCTGTACATTCAAGAAATTGCCCGGGGCCAACCCCATTACGTAGCGGCTGACCGGTACCTTGCCGCGTACACTGACCCCAAGTTGTTGTTATAGTGAATGTTGCCCACAAACATCCCAGACCGACTCGGAGTCAAGGAATCCTCCATTTGTCTGTCCATTGGCAGCATGTTGAACCACGACAACGGGAAATGATGCTCCATCTGAGGAATATAGAACGCCATCTAGTCAGAAGTAAAACTCCAACTCTCAGATATATCCAGAACTTGGGAGTTCTTCACAGTCAGGGCATCCCCGAAGAGGAACGCAGGTTTCAGGTGTTTGCCCCCCAATAGTCCCGAGTTCATCATGCTCACGATAAAGAAGAAGGACTGGTTTTTAATGTCTCTCTGCCTCTCCACAGGTTCGTCTTTGGGAATCTGGTTCACCACATACTCGACTAAGTGATCGAACCTCACGCCCACAGTAGATTGGGCGCGACCTATCAAGGGCTCTCCCGAAGGATTGACTGGCAAATTTACTGAAAAAAGGACAAAAGAAACAAGTTAGAAGATGGCCAGGGAAAACTGCTTAGTGTTTCCAAGCTTATGCAGCTCTGATTAGACGGGTCCTTATACGGCATAATTTAAAGGAGCTTATGCTGCTCTATTTTGGTGGTGCCTCATGTGGCCCAGTTAAAGTGAGCTTATGCGGCTCTGTTTCGCGGGTGCTTATGCGGCCTGGTTAAAAAGAGCTTATGCGGTTTTGATTTGGTGGGGCCTCATGCGGCATAGTTCGAAAGAGCTTATGCGGCTCTGATTATTGGAGCTTCATGCGGCACAGTTAAAAAGAGCTTATACGACTCTGATTTGGTAGGGCCTCATGCGGCATAGTTCAAGAGAGCTTATGCGGTTCTGAGTATTGGGGCTTCATGCGGCAGAATTCAAAGGAAGCTTATACGGCTCTGTTCGATGGTGATGCATGCGGCCCAGTTTACAAAGTGCTTATGCGGCCACAAGACGACTCTCATGCGGCTCGGACATTAGGTATACCCCCATGCGGCTCGGACATGAGATGTACATGCGGCACATACAACACAGTATGCAGATTCGTCACAATGAACTTGAACAGTTCAATGAAGACGAAGAAGGCCCGCACATAAAACATGCGGCGTAGCCATGATGGTTAGGGTTTTGAGTTCATACAATTTCTTCCAACATTCTTACCATCAATGGCGGGGTGAACATCGGAGTGGACGGGGGTCGCCGCAGTCGACGAGGTGGCCGCTCCTTTACCCTTCGCCAGAGCAGTAGAGGAAGTCTTGGGAGCCACCGATGATCGAAGGAGAAGAAGACGGCAACTAGGGCAAGAAAGGCTTGAACAAGAGAAGAGAGTAAAGAGTCTCTCTCTAAAAATTACTCATATTTATAGGCCGACAGGGGGCACGTGGACTGATAGGCCCCTTCGGATTATGTGCTGCCTAGAAGATAAAACCGACTCATGGGATTTTATCCCTCTCATGCAAAAAAGAATGCTCAGAATCATCAAGGCAAATCAAAATATTTAATGCCGACTCTTGGGATCCTACCCAAAAGACGGCTTTAAATCAAAGCAAATCAAGAGCAAATAATGAGACGCCTACGTGGCATGAAGGCCAGTATACTGCTAGAGCAGTCTATACGGCTAGGAAGTCTGTGCGGCCAGAGCAGTCCATGCGGCAAGAGCAGCCTATGCGGCTGGAAAGTCCATACGGCCAGAGTAGCCTATGCGGCTAGAAAGTCCTATGCGGCCAGAGAAGTCTATGCGGCATGGAGAGCTTACGTGGACATGCTTCTTATTCAAAGTATTTCAATTTTACAAATTGAAAACTTTGAAGGGGGTCTTATAGAAGCATGAAAAAGAATAATAATTCATATGCGGCCCAGATTCAGAATGCGGCTCAAAAGCTTGAAGAGTTTTATGCTGCTCGGAAAGTCCCAGAGAGCTGCATGCGGCTCAAAAATTTCATGCGCCTCAGGAAGAGCCACGTGGCCTCATGCGGCTCAAAACAGGCCGATTACAGCTGGCCATAATTACTCCCTACCGCTGGTCATTAAATGCTCTGACATAAAGTGACAGTTATGACGGCTGTGACATAATGTAGAGACGGGTCATGCTCATCAAAAGACGAGAAAATCTCTGAGATAGCCGACGAAGTTCACAAAGTCCAAAGAAGTTCTTTATGCGGACCGCCTAAGCTACCCTTATGCGGCTCGGTTGTGGGGGCCACCCTTATGCGGTTCAGTTGGAGGCCACCCTTATGGGGTTCAGTTGGGGGGCCACCCTTATGCGGCTCGGTTGTGAGGCCATCCTCATACGGCTCGGTTGTGAGGCCATCCTCATGCGGCACAGTTGTGAGGCCATCCTCATGCGGCTCGTTTGTTAGGCCATTCTCATGCGGCTCAGTTGTGAGGCCACCATCATGCGGCTCGGTTATGAGGCTATCCTCATGCAGCTCAGTTGAGAGGCCATCCTCATGCGGCTCGGTTGTGAGGCCACCCTCATACGACACAATTACCTGACCACACTCATGCGGCTCTGCCAGGACGTCCCGTTCATGCAGCTCGCAGCATAATGGCAGTTGGGACATGTGGCAGAAGATTGACTAACGCTTATCCACTCAGATTTATTGCAACCAACAAATCATAACAATGCAGATTTATTACAACCAACACAACAGCCCAGATTGATTTAAACAAATAGATCAAGGTTAATCTTAACCAATCCCCAACGTCCCACTTTTCAAGGCATAATTATTGCACACCCCACTCATCAAAAAGTCCTATAAATAGCAGGGGATTATTCCTTTGCAGACACACAGAGAAAAGCACATACAGAGGGATACACAGAGATCCAGATCAATCTGAGCAGAGAGAGAGCTTTTCTTCGCCGGAGCCAAAATTGCGTTCGATCGTTCAAGGAGTAAGGCAGAGTTGATATCACTTTCCCGAGCCTCTACCGTCAACCCCCAGAAACAAAAACTAAACAATTGTACTTTGATTGCTTTTCCTAGGTTTTGTTACTAGGCTCTTTGTACGAGAGAGTTTGTATTGTAAATTAAAGTTCAGTCCTCGCATAAAATTGTTCTGTTCTTTGATAATCAATGGCAAACAACAGCTTTTTCATTAGGCACATGTTGCTTATGGGCCTTCCTAGCATTCTTCTTTTTGCGGGATGTATATGATTTAGTTGATGGCTCATTGTTAGAGCCTGTCACGACCCGTACCCAGTATTTGGGCATGAGTCCTGGGTACGTCCAGCCTACGCCGCAGTGTCGGTGGTAGAACATTGTCTAGTCATCTCTACATTTATCAACACACCCATATATATACACAATGTATTCCAAATCAATAGATAAGTCCAAGACAAAATGATATTTATATAATAACCACAGCTTGGAGAGAAAAGATAGGGAATAAACTGAAACAGTCTCCAAGAGATCAAAATGTACTAAAAGAAATAGTCTAAAAAAGAACTCAAAATGTACTAAGATAATATCCACTAATCAACTCATGATCCTCAAATAGAAATGACAACTAAAAGTCTCCGAAAAACAAATCCGTCCAAATACTAAATAATGTCTACTAAAAGCCATCTGTATTGGGTAGCTACACAAAAGTTGCATTCGGGTCATCCTGTACGCCAAGATCGTGATCTGCAGTATGCTCATAATATGTGGTACAAAAATCTTCTAACTCGTCACCTAAAAATGTTGGTTTTCCAGTCAGGAAAGGAACAAGCACACAAACGGACAAGCTATTCGCAACATAATAGGATTGGCAATACATAAAAATAACATATGTGGAAGAAAACTAGAAAGTAAACTGATGTCATGGTATACTAGAATGAAAGCAAGAATCATAGAACATAGTACGTCAACTAGAAAAGAACATGGTGATAAGGCAAGTGGTGAAAAATAATGAAATAATAAATGAGACAACAATCTACGTGTTTTGAAATATCAGTTTCGACGTGTAAACGGCTAAGGAGTAAATCAGGTACCCCGCACGTGAAGTATGCGACTGCTATTCTCCACGAAAGATATGGGGGATGGAAAGGGTAGTTGACACGTCTACTAAGATATTTCCCCTCCCAACCTGTACTTATGGACCCGAACAAGTCACGAACACGGTGAACATGATAATACAAGAATATAATTAGTAGAGGTCCATGATACTAACTCGTGTGTCCATCGTGTCAACAAGCAAGAGATCATATGTATGATATGTACTGGAAAAACTATCAGAATTGAAAGCAATATGAAAGTGCACTTGCATGTGGTCCTGAGCTGCGGGTTCGGGTCAAGTACTGAGTCTAAATCCAAGTAACCTATTTTTATCATTTCTTGGGTTAATAGATATAATATGGAAACTAACCATCAATTCTATTATTTTATTATTAGGGTTTTACATTATGTCTCAAAATTCTTCCAGGTAAAAGCTAACTACAATTATCACTGAACTTGCTTGGTACCCTCATTTCCCAATTTGGATTTTATCTATGTGATGTTTACCCACTCATTACTACCTTTTTTTTCCTTATTTTCCTTGTTTTCAACCTATCAATGCTCATCCTAAGACCTGACTATTTTTGTTAGCTTCTGGGTGCTGGATTATGATGCATAGGTTAATAAACCCATCACTTGTTATTGATAGCTACCCTTTCCCCCACTTGAACCTAAGTTGACCACTTACTATTGCCACCAGGTAATTCCTCTTAGTTCCTAAACTCTGATAATGTCTTACCTTTGGTACCACCCCTCAAAACCTATTGTCTATGGTGACACACAAGCTCACCTGTACACATGAATGTCTGCCAGGTACTAATGAATACCAACAGGGTATCTTACTCCAAGTCTTAGGTTTTGTCATACTATGTCCATACAGGAATAGAAAATAATCGATTGAGTGATGGGGTTACATGCAAATTAGGACTCGAGTATTGGGGAAGTCTGATGCATGGAGTAATTAGGAAACTCTAGTATCTGATTAGCTTATAGTGTCAGGTGTTGCCCTTCTATTCTAGGTAGGGTTATGCATATTTATCTGCCCCTTCCTACAGAGTTTTGAGTACTAACTACTGTACTCAATATCCCCTCTTTGTCACAGTTTTGAATTGCTGATGTAAGACGCAGCACTGCACCCTTCTAACTCACTTTAGCACATCTCTTACTGACTCATACCCTAAACTTGTATAGTCAAGTTGTATTCGACCATAGGCACTACATTATTTCTATTATGGTTACCTGCTACTACTGCTGCCCTCTCTAGTCTGCACTGGTATGCTGGTTCATGAGCCTAACTCTGGATATTTCTTCGTTGGGGACCTATTGCACAAGTGAGTTCTGTCATGCCCCAATTCCGTAGAGTCCTTTCGTCCTCGCTTTGGACTTTGTGAGACCGTTCATCCTCGCTAAGACGTGATGCCGTGAAAGCCTAAGTTGCGCTTGCATAAGGCCAAGACCTGTACAATGACAAAATAGACAAGGTAGACAATACGCAGTGGAACATAAAGCAGATATTTGAAGCAGCAGCGGACATTTTGCAGATATATGAATTAAGCACAATGTTAAAAAGAAATAATTCTTTTTATTGATTTTATTTGAACAGATTACAAGCTCTCGTTTCTTTCTGATACAATATTTACATTCTTTTAAAAACTTCACAGATTATAATGATCTCGTTCCCATACATTACATACCTTTATATACAAAACCAACTCTTGCAACAGATGTCTATCTCTTGGCATCTCTTCTAATTTCTGGCTCCTGAGTATGAGGCATGGGCTATCACTTCGGACTATCCTTCTTGATGCGTCATGCTCCTGCGTGAAGACTGATAATGGGTTAGTACATCAGTATACTGGTAATTGTAAACAAAGAGCTATATTTGTCTGAAATGATCACTGTTCATTTAGTAAGAAAACGTTTCTTGTGATGTGATCTTGCTACTTTTACCTATGTTCATTTCATGCAATACATACTCAGTTTACATCTCTTTTAAAAACATCTTTGAAAAGCCAATATTTTGTATCATTTCATCTCAAGCATATAAGGGGACTATTTATTTCTGTGTAGTGCGTAACGTATTTCATGAGCCATAATTATTTCTTTTGTTCGAGCAACTCATCAATGACAAGCATGATAATATATCTTTTCTTCAATGGGATATAGCATTTCTTGCAACAGATTAATCTTTTTAAGCAATTTATATAGAAAACTTAAAAAATATGTACATATTACTTCTCAGTTATTCTTACCCATAGCCGACAGTCATTCTTGCACCAAATTGGTTAGCACAAATTGCTTATATAACAAGCATACTTTTTCATCCCAACATATTAGGTTTGCAATCATCTTTGTCTATATGCATGAATATAACTCTGTGGTCCATATGCATTCCCATATTAGCAGTTGGGACGTTCTAGCCCATCTTACTAATAGATTGACACCCTCCTCTTGTTGTGGAGACTTCTAGCCCTAGGTGTCCTATTCTGTCCTAGGCCAATCGATTCCAGGTGTCCCTAGTATCGATTGAGAGACTACCACTTGTGCACAAGCCGTCTAGACCAATGCAATCCAGCTATCAATAAAACAATCATGCACCAATCAAGCAACTTGTAAATATTTTCATCTTCTTCTTTTTCATATAATCGAGCCAGTAGCTGTACTCTTTTCTCTATACGGACAAGTCGTATCATCTCTTTTCGGACAACTCTTGTACAATAGCAATCTATCCAGTATTTCATTCTTTTGCAACAATTCAATATCAATAAGTATTGAAACATACTCGATAGCATGTGACGGATATATGGAAGCATCTTACTTTCTTGTTATTAGCATGATAAGGTTCTCTTGATCATGGCAACATTCGTTTCTTAGCAAGGCATCATATTGTCTCTGTTTCATGTATTAGCAAAGCACCATATGAATTCTCTTAAAGCATACTCAATGATTTACCATCTTGTTATTAACAATAGCATTAATCAAAACTCAGATTCTTATTAGGCATAAGCGAATCAGCAAATGAGACTTCGTCCACTCACCCAGATTAATCGTCTTCTGTAGTAGAGCCAGCAATCCGATCTCCTTATCTATTTAGTGCCTTCGCGGAGTGGGACACTACATAATTACCCACCGAGAAAAAGTTTCATCCTCGAAACTTAAGGAGAAACTTACGATATCTTTAGCAGCGATATTCTCCATCCTTTGCCATCATTAATCGATAAAACTCTCAATTTAGATCATAAACTCTTGTTCAATAAACCATCTCAATCCCAATCAATAAAATATATGCCGGCATCTTACAATATTTATAAACTTATTGTACGGAATGTTCATTTCATCGATGATACCAAGTAGGCAAGGATCAGGAGAACATCTTTGAATCAACAATTGGCCAGAGGATCGTGTTGTTCTGATACCATTCTGTCACGCCCCGATCCCGTAGAGTCCTTTCATGCTCGCTTTGGACTCTGTGATACCGTTCGTCCTCGCTAAGGTGTGATGCCATTCAAGCCTAAGTTGCGCTTGCACAAGGCTAAGACCTGTACAATGACAAAATAGATAAGGTAGACAATACACAGCGAAACATAAAGCAGATATTTGAAGCAACATCGAACATTTTGCAGATATATGAATTAAACACAATGGTAACAAAAAATGATTCTCTTTATTGATTTCATTTGAACATATTACTAGCTCTCGTTTCTCTCTGATACAATGTTTACATTCATTCAAAAACTTTACAGATTACATTGATCTCGTTCCCATACATTACATCCCTTTATATACAAAGCCAACTCTTGCAACAGATGTCTATCTCTTAGCATCTCTTTTGATTTCTGGCACCTGAGGATGAGGCACGGGCTATCGCTTCAGACTATCCTTCTTGATGCGTCGTGCACCTGCGTACAGACTGATAATGGGTCAGTATATCAGCATACTGGTGATTGTGAACAAAGAGCTACATTTGTCCGAAACGATGACTGTTCATTTAGTAAAAAAATGTTTCTTGTGATGTGATCTTGCTACTTTTACCTATGTTCATTTTATTCAATACAGAGTCAGGTTACATCTCTTTTAAAAACATCTTTGAAAAGCTAACATTTTGTATCATTTCATCTCAAGCATACAAGGGGACTGTTTATTTCTGTGGAGTGCGCAGCATATTTTATGAGTCATAATCATTTCT